>CM062811.1:590613331-590944303 GCA_031772625.1 Pinus tabuliformis
TTTAAGAAGGACATTAATTCTGATCCTGCGACTGCCCCTTGAGCAGTATTTGCTCAATGGTGGGCAAAGGAAATTTATCTTTTTGGCAGGTTTTGTTAAGATTCCGAAAGTCAATGCAAATTCTAATGTCTCCATTTTTCTTTCTAACGGGAACCATATTGGAAACCTTTTAGAATGTCAATGGGAAAAATGATTTTGGCTTTCAATAACTTATTGACTTTAGTTTTGATCTGGTTTTCTAGATTGGGATGGGATCTTTCTCCACTTTTGATGGATAGTTTTTCATCGTTTATCATTGGGATAGTATGTTGTATGATGGAAGTGTCATAAGTTTTGAGTTCATCGTAGCTCCAAGCAAAGACACTTTTGTATTGTCTTGAGAGACGAATATACGCTAATTTTCTTCATGAGCTAGGCCAAGGCCTAGGTTGATATTCTATGGTTTGGCATCAGTTCCTAGATTTACTAATTCATAGTTCAAAGTTGAACTTTGCAGTTTTGAATTGGTAGATCTTTTGAATCAATCTTTCAAATCATAAAGCTCTTCTAACTTGACTACTGACTTTGGAATAGCATTATTAGTGCTATCATGTTTCAATTGTCTGTCATATTGGTCCTCATCAATTATTTGATTGGTGTAAGATCCTTCATATGGAGGAAAATCACGATATCAGGATCATCATTGAAAATCCTCCAATTGGTAATGTTATCAGGAATCGAGGGTCTAAAGATTAATTCGATTGAAAATCGTTCAGGTCTATAGTCTTCTGAATGAATGAGCTTTGAAGCTACGTTAGCTAAAATGTTTGCATTAGCATTCTGGAGTCTGGGAATTGATGAAATATTAAATGCTATAAAGTGTTCAGTTAGATCTTGAACAAAAGATGGTAATGTTTTAAATGACCTGATAAACAATGTATAGTATTGTGTACCTGTCTCATTACAAATTTCATAATCTCCGAAAACTTGAAGATATTTGATGTCTAATCCGATTGCTTTGTATAATCTTGGACTAAAGCCTCGTATTCTGTGGTATTATTGGTGCAATCGAATTCTAGTTTACAAGTTAGCATAGTTTTGTTTTCCTCTGGACTGATTAACAGGCATCCTGCTCCTGCTCCTTCGTTAGGCTTAGAACCATCAAAAGATAACTTCCAAATAAAGATTTATTTACAAGACTATCTATAAAATTAATAAATTTAGAACTATCTGTTCAAGTGAAATTTTTACTTGAGATAAAACAGAATGTTCTAATTAAGGTGAAGTATGAGCATTAAAATTTCTAGAAAGAATCTACTGAGTAGTTTCCAATGATGTTATTGTTGTATGCTACGGGTTCATTCTCTCCTTCCAGTTCCGTTACTATGTATTTCTGATGTCTTTCTCGCTCAAAATTTATTTGATTTGGCTTACCATTGTAAGGGAGCCACATGTGGACCAATCAGTTGCAAAGTATCATGAAGTTTTTCTAACCAATCTTTGCTAAGAATTAAGCCATAAAATTCTAGAATATCAGCAACTAAAATGTTGATAACTTTACATACCTTTGGATTAGATGACAGCCTTATGGTAACCTGATTTAATTCGTCGATCACTTCAACTTGCGATCGATCTAGCTTGAACTATGCGGACAATAGATTTTTGCGGTTGAACGTTCAACTTTGTACATATTGATTTGGTAGAATATTAGATGAAGCTCCAGAATCCACTAAGAAATTATGCAAATTTTTATTGAAGATTTCATAAGTAAGAAGAAATGGGGGAGTATGAGATCTCGACCTTCCTCTAATTAAAGCAATATCTTTTGGATAAAATTTATTAATCACGTTAGTTGGAGGTATTACCATTTCATGGGAAGCTTGAGAGATTACAGCGACGGGAAAAGGTGCAACTGGTACAGCATCTAATTCTTTCAAAAGTACCTTTTGTTGGTGTTTTAACTTTCTCAATTCGTAAAATGTGATGTTAGCCCCAATATTTTTCATGTCTTCTATGATATTATAATCCATTTCATCTGAAACTATCAGCGTTTTAGATGGAGTTGATGAATTTGTTTGGACTGGGCTAGTTTGAGTTGCTTTAGGTGTCGTTTTCTTGGCTGCAACTTTATCCTTAGTCATCGAGCTTGCGCTCTTTGGCTTAGGAGTAGGTTGAGGAGGATCAAGTTGATTTCTACTTCGAGTACCAACCAAGGATGCCTCTTGATCCTCTTCGTCTGGGAGGATGAAATCCCACATACCTTGTACCTCTACAACTTCTTCTTCATCGGTAGGTTCTTCAGTAGCAATCTCCTCTTCTTCTTCTTCCAATTCAGCACTTGTGATAGCATTTGGCGGCTTTGAATCAGTCGAAGGGTTTCTTCTATAAGGATTATAAGGCCTTTTAGAAGAAGTTTCTGCCACTTGTTTCTTAATTTCGACCATCTCGTTACACATGGTTTTCAAAACTTTTTGCAATCCTTCTAAATCGAATGGATCTTTCAATAGTTTTTTCTTGGATCTTCCTTGAAAGTAACCTTCTTGGATTTTTGTTCTTCTATTGCATTTTTCTTTTCTAGGGCTATGATACGTTTCTCTACTGCTATTGCTTCCTTCATATTGTCAGCTAAAGTTGTTTTGTTAGCCCTTTCAACTAAAATTGCTATGTTTGATGGTAAAGCAGAGATGTACCATTCACTTCGCACTTCTTCACTAGGCTTGGAAGCAGTGGGAATTTTATTTAACAGTTTATTGAAATGTGAATGAAATCTTTGATAGGTTCCTTTGACTAGGCCCTAAGGTTAGACAAGTCATTGATCAGTGTCGCCGTAGACCTGTCATCACTAATTTAGTCAAGAATTATTCTTGGAAGATATCCCAACTAGTGATAGATCCAGATGATAATGAAAATACCATTGATCCGGCTGCTCCTTGTAGAGTATAAGAAACATTCGGATGACAGTGTCTTCATTGGTAACACCATTGAGATTTATGGATAACATAAAGTTATATGTTCTTCCGGCTAGCATGCCTGTTTCAGGATTAAACTTAGGCAGCCATTTTTCAGGATGGGTCGGTATCAGACTCAAGGGTGCAGACATTAAGACTGGCCCTAGGTTATTCCATGGAGATTGGGCCATTGCTTAACTACTAACAGAGGAAAGTGCAGAAGATGATCCCTATGGTTGGGAAGGCGAGGATATTACGACTCCAGATGATTGAGAAGGAGATGTGGAAGTTCCAGTGGACTGGTGGACAATGATCTAAAGTGGAGTGGATGGTTGACTTCACGGTGGAGAGGTTGAGATGGATGATGATGATGAAAGAGTCTTGCTATCAGACCCTTTAGGTGATTTCCTTACTCTATTCCTTGTAGGTAGAGGTAACTCGGTTGGCTGAACACCAAACTTTTCGCTCTTTAATCTGGTAAGAGGATGAGCAGGGTTATATTGCGAAGTCACGTTGCCTTGAGATTTATCAGATCTTTGAGGAGATATAGAAAATCGCTGAAGTTTGTGAATCAAAGATTCAGCTTCAGGACATTCAATAGTTGATTGTTCTAAAATGTCAGGATTTGTAGCAACGACTGTTGTTCTTTTGAATTCTGGCTCTAGATTTAAATATTCTAAGTGTGATGGAGAAGTTAGGGGAGATGGTGAGGGCGATTTACTCTCAGAATGGTATTTAGATTTAGACTTACTTTCCATTCACAGTTCGGGGCCCTCCTTCTAGCGCCAAATATGTTGAAGCCCTGAAAATTGGGTCTACAACAAGGGGGAAAGCCACCTGGTCCAGACCTTAGTTAGCAGCTCCTTTTCCATTTGGTATGATGGGTCCGACTAGGGATATGGGACCAGTTTCCCAATTTATGTGTGTGTGTGTGGAGAATTGATATTTCCTTTCTAAAAATTCCTAAGTGAAATGCTTTAATTCTAACTCTAATCTAATGACATTCAATTGTATTCTAATAAACAGAAGTATCTAATTCTACACTAACCCGGGATGTAATCTTTCCATTATGTGATCTAAAATGATTTCAAATAACAATTGGTAATAAAGATCATTCAACTGTTACAAGAAAAGAATTCAATAGAGATAAACCACTTTGTATAAAAAGTTAGACAACACAGTTGTGAAAAACATATCACATAATAAGCTACTCATACATTAAGCATAAATAAATAGCTATCATCGTACAGAAGTGCCAAATGATAACTCAAGCATTCACGCATCAATATATAAACAACTGAACATGAATATCACTTTAACACAAAGGTAGAAATAGTTAAGAGATAAAAGTACCATTTATAACTAGCTCTACTCATGAGCTTCAAGCGATAATGATTTATCTCTTCTTAATCCAACATCCACTAAGAGTATAGAAGTGCAACATCAGTAGCAGATATTAAATGCAGATATCAATAAATCCTGTTCCATTCATTCATCAAAACCTCCTCGGAGGGTGAAAAAGTGCATGTTCTGAGGACACGTTTTTGACAAATTTCATGACCCTTCTCTAAATGAATGAGAAGGGTTTAAATACTACTAACTAAATCTAAAAATAACTTGTTACAAAAATGTAGGATATGGTTTAAATGACCATCCTTCTTTCAGGAAAAAATAAAGCAAAATTAATACTAAAATTGAATCTAAAACTAACACTAACAACTAACTATTTGTGTATCTGTTCCTTGAAATCGCAAGCGTTTAGCATTCGCTTGAGAAGAGTCGACTAGCTGACTTCTGACTTTAACTGGCCTGCGAAAATGGAATCGGCAAGAGGTGGCGCCATCTTCTCAACAGAATTTATGATACATTTGAGAGTCATGCACTAGCTGTGTGGATTTATCAAATATGCCCAGTAAGAATCCCAATTCAACTTAGTTAATATTTTGATTGATTCTACCTATTCTTGAGCCTTCTGTGTCCAGCTTGTCTGCAATTGTTGTACATATATACATACCACTTTGAAGATATTTGTGATAAATACCACTAGTTTTAGGATTCAAGTTTTACTTTCTTGCCTCTAGTGTTCTTTACTACAAATTTTTGGGCTCATAGGTGACTGAACAATTAGAGGCTTTCCTTTTCAAGAGGTTTTGCTCAGCGAGCTAATCGTGCATCGGAAACTGCCTCCGTTTCTTGATCCGGGCTTCCCTGGTGCGATTTTTTCCTCTTGCACGCTTTTTGTTAGCAGATATAAAGGTTAAATTTCGTGAAAATAATGATTCTGTGAGTTATTGACCTTGAGTCTAAAGTCGTCAATTTTTATGTTAGCGTTGTCTAGTACCCATTTAACCATGTCGGTGTAGCGAAGAATTTTGGGCCTCGCCGCTATTCGGTGCAGGATCGGGCAAGCTAGATCTGTAATGGATGCCTCAGAAGACCCATGTGAGCATGCAGTTGTTATAACTTCCATCACTTTGGGATTCTCTTCCTCAAGTAGACTGTACATGCCTTCCCAAGTAGTAATACCAGCGTCTCTGTTACAGGCGGTGTCTGTATACAAGGGCGTCATTTCTTTGTCTTCATAACTCAGAGCTTTGCCTTTCTTTCCCATAATATCCTAAATACTGCTTTGTATAGTTCTTTATTTTTTGTTCCTGTAGTTTACAAGTGAGGTGAGAATAATGATAAGGAAAGGTGACGGGAAAGATTTAAATGTCGAAGACATATAAAATACACCACCTTACGTGAAATGACTCTTCGATAAGCAAAAAACCATATTTCATTAACAATTGGCAACTAACTCATTAATTAGCATTAAAGCACATAACCAGGTCTCCGTTTATGGAAAAATCTTTCTCGAACAACAAGCCCAAAAAGATCTGTGACGAAGCGATTTTGTGATTTTCTTCGCAATATCGTAGATCGCTTTGTCGCAGATCACAAGATCGCAACATCGCAACATCGCAATAGCGCAATATCGCAATATCGTTGGAGCGTAGCATATGACAATTATTCGTCAATGTGTTTTCCGCAAAATGTGATTTTGCGATATGCACCATCGCATATCGAGGTTTGAGGTTTTTCATCATAAGTGATATTTGATGCAATGAAGTTTCACATCGTGATCTCGCAATCTTAGAATTCCGCTTGTAAGGAGGTATCCATTATCCTTTTTGCGATGCGATATTTCTTAACGAGTTATTTTATCTTACCTTATCATAAAACTTAAGCTTTTTTAGATTTTTCAAAGGTATTTAACTAAGTTTATGATGGTAAGTTTTATTGAGAAAAGAAATACAATCATGAATTATTTTTTAAATTTTTTGACTAAGGGCCCCCACTTATTTAGTATTAGTAATAACACTAAATAAGAAGGGGGGTTGTTGCTAGCTACAACAGAAGGGAACATGGGTAATATTGCACAAATTGACATTTCTATTAAACTGGGTGTCATTGAGAATGTTCATATTAGGGTGACTTGTTCTCTTGATGAGATCAAGCTCTGTACTCGTCTTTTTCAAGAGTTTTGAGATGTTTTTTCATGGTCGTATGAAGAAATTCCTGGCATTGACTCAAGTATATTCGTGCATGAAATTCTGACTTATCCTAACTTGAAGGTCGTTCATCAATGACTTCGTCTAGTGCACCCTAGCCAAGTGGCTGCCATTAAAGGGGAAGTTGAAAAAATTCTTAAAGCTAGATTTATTTATCCTATCTCTCTCATATATTGGGTGTCCAATATTGTACTGGTGACTAGGAAACAAGGCACCATTCAAGTCTGTGTTTATTACCGTGACCTTAATCATGCTTGTCCAAAGGATAATTATCCCAATCTTTTTATAGAATAGATCATCGATGAATGTGCTAGGAGTGAGATATTTTCTTTTATGGATGGTTTTTCTTGTTTCAGCTAGATAAACATTGCACTAGCTAATCAAGATAAGACCACCTTTATCTTTCCGTGGGGGGCCTTTGCATATAAAAATCTCCCTGTTGGCCTTAAGAATGTTTGGGATACTTTTCAAAGAGAAATATCTTATGATTTCCATGACATTAAAAACATCATTCAACCTTATCTGGATGATCTTCCTACTCATTCATGTAAGCGCCATGACCATCCCGATCATCTTTGAAAAATCTTTCTTCGTTGTAGACACTATAACATTTGACTGAATTCGCATAATTGTGTTTTCTGCATCGAATACGGATGACTCCTCGGTTTTATTGTTTCAAAACATGGAATTCATCTTGATCCTCTCAAATTTGAGGCTATTGTTAATCTACCCCCTCCCTCCTCGTTGCATCAATTACAAAGTCTGCAAGGGAAAGCAAATTTCCTTCGTCCCTTTGTGCCTAACTATGCTAAGCTAGCTTCAGTGTTAGCTCGATTGCTTAAGAAAGGAACTCAATTCATTTGGGATGAGGCTTTCCAAAAGTCTTTGGATTACTTGAAAGGTGTCCTCATTAATTCTCCTTTGTTGCATCCTCTGAACTATCGCCACGATTATTTCCTCTATCTAGTTGCAACTTCTAGCACTATTGCCATGGTGCTGGTGCAAGACAACAACGAAAGTCATGAACATGTCATTTATTACCTCAATCGTAATCTCCTCGATACTAAGACCTATTATTATCATGTCAAGAAGTTAGATTTGGTTGTTGTTCACCCTGTTCAGCGCTTTCGGCACTATATTCTCCTCTGCACTACAAATGTGATTTCAAAGTGTAACCCCATGTCTTACATTACGACTCATCAATTACTTGGGGGAAAGTATTCTAAGTGGATTTTCATCCTCTAGGAATTTTATTTGATGTTCACTATTGCCAAATCCAAGAAATAACTTGTATTTGCTGAGTTGATTTGCTCTCTTCCCTCTGCTTCTCTTCCTATTGGTGCTGATGAGCATCTCCCTGATGGGACACTGTTTCTAATTAGCACTCTCGATCCTTAGTACAGTGATTTCATCATGTATCTCCAATATTCCACCTTCTATCTTGCATTTTCCAAGGATGATCGATGGTGCATTAGGCATCAATCCCAACCTTACCACATCATTGGGGATACTTTATACCACATTGGTGTTGATTCAATTCTTCACCTATGTTAAACTCTTGATGAGGCTGAACTAGTCTTGAATGACTACCATTCTAGTGCATGTGGTGGTCATTTGTTTATCTACGCCACTACTCAAAAAGATACTCTGCGGTGGCTAATTTTGGCCCTTTATCTTTAAGGATTGTATTCTTATTGTTCGCAAATGCCACAAGTGCCAAATTTATCAACGAAAAATGTGCGCCCCACACACTCACCTTCACCCTGTTATTACCATTGGTCCCTTTGCCAAATGGGGCATTGATTTTATGACATGTAACCCTCATTTGACCGGGGTGCATTGTTATATTATCATTGTCATGGATTAATTCACCAAATGGGCCAAAGTGATGCCTACATATTTAGTTGGCGGTAAAACGGTGGTGAAATTTCTATTCATTCATCTGATTTCTAGGTTTGGTGTGCCTGAAGCCATTGTCACTGACCATGGCTCCCATTTTCATGATTACATAATGGCTAAGCTAACTTCTACATTGGGCTTGTGTCATGATGGCTCAACTCCATACTATCCTCAGGCCAACGGCCAAGTTTAAGTTGTAAACAAAGTGTTAGTCATTATGTTTCAGCGCACCATTGGGATGCACAAATCCAATTGCATCTCATGCTTTTTTCAGGTCTGTGGGCCTATCGAACCTCGACTAAAGATGCAATAGGATTCACCACTTTCCAGCTATTCTACGGTCTGGAAGCTACCTTACCGATTGAATGTGAAATTCCCTCACTCAAGCTGGCTATCGAATTACTCCCTGAAATCTCGCCTCAAGAAGAGCATCTCTTATATTTGGAATGACTAGATGAAACCCGTCATCTCATTACTTTAGTCATTGAAGCACATAAAAAGCGAGTTAAGTCCCATTTTGATCAGTCAGTCTATCCTTGTGCTTTTTCTGAGAGTGATTTGGTCTTATTATATGACCAAGCTAATGATAAGCTATGGGCAGGAAAATTTGAACCCATGTGGCATGGGCCCTATATTGTCAAGCATGTGTTACAAAAAGGGGCCTATGAGCTAATTGATTATGATGGAAACCCCTTGGACAAGCCTCACAATGCGATGTAGCTCAAAAAAATTATGCCTGAGCCATCTCGCATGGTTACTTTTGTACATAAGTGTGTTAATCATTTTTGTTTAGTTTGGTTTGGTGTGCTTTTCAAGCAACTTTACTACTTATTATGTCTTCACCTGCTTTGCAGATGTTTGTGACTCCTTACGTCAGTTTCGCTGATGGTGCTTACCGTAGTACCCGAAATCTATCATCCACAATATCGGCTATTTATGGCCCTCATGGTGAGTTTATTGATCTTCAAGGTATTTGTTTAGGTAAACAACTAGTAATATTGCTGAGTATAGCATAGTTATCGAACTCTTGTCAGAAGCCATCGCTCTTGATATTAGAGAAATGGTTGTTAACCTTGATTTGCAACTTGTTGCTCTTCAACTTAATGGGCAATATTCTATCAGAAACCCTCATATATTGAGAATGTATTTGCGTATTCTTCTATTAGAAAGATATTTTAATTATATCACATATCATCACATTCCTAGGCATATGAATAGATTAATAGATGAATTGACTAATGTTTTAGACAGACATTTACGCAATATGTGAAAGAAAATACATTGTATCATAGTAAACATGAAATGTAGCATATATATATATATATATATATATATATATATATATATATATATATATATATATATATATATATATATATATATATATATATATAGATATATATATATATATATTATATATATATATATATATATATGTTGATAATTTATTAGTGTCATACATCAAAACCCAAAAATAATATATGTGTTCCAAGTACATCTGTGGGTTGTAGGCCTTAAAATTGTAAATGCTAAAACTGTGGACTACTTAACATTATGCTCATGATAGCACGTCATTGCTCGTACTACGCTAGTCAGTAATTGCTTAATCCAATCTAAAACTCCCACTATGTGCCACTAATAACGACCTGGAATGTCCTCCATCTAGGGCATCCACTGGGATGCCTCTGGTCAGGTTATCGAGATTCCATGCAATCTCCTCCTCATTGTCGACTCCTTCCTAATAATTAGCAATCTCAAACTGTCAGGAAATGTGTCTAGTAATTGGGGACATTCTGATTGGTCGCTCTAGTCTCACATCTAAAATTACAAAATCAAAGTGTCACGAATGCATATATTTCAAAAACAGTAAAAAAATCAAAAATAAAAATATGTTTTTCTCACCTGCATCATCAAAATCCTCCCCCTCTCAGAGCGGCATGTCAGGATTGCCATGGAAGTCAGTCCCGATATATGGCCAATCCTCTACCACAATTAGCTGATGCCTTAGCCACGCAAAGAAAGCGGGCTTGTATGACGTGCTAGCCCCCTCCAGTCCTAGGCATTAGTTCACTCCATTGGACCATTTGTGGATCTTGTGGCATTGGGGGATTTACCTCTTCCATCTGATAGTGGACCAATGGGATCTGTTCCAAGAAGAATGTCACCAGAATGGAACCATATCCAATTTGCCTTAGGTTTCCTACCTTGCATTTGGATAAGAGGCGTTTCATATTCACTTTCATAGCTCTCGCCTAGTTGAAGATAGTGGGTGTCATGCAGTCTATGGCATAATGGAAATTGGACTTGTTGGACTCATGCAATGCCTCAACCCTAGCAACTCTGCTAATTTTCAAGAGTAGTACCTTTAGTACAAGCTCACCTATGGTCATGATGTCAAACTTTCCACTTATAGATTTCAGGGCTTCTGGACAATGTTCTGCAAGGAGCGTGTTCACACTCACCCCAATGGGCCTGCCTCCATATAATTGGACCGGTTCCCCTCTGTGGGACAGTCCGGTAATGAATTAAATGTCCAAAGTCTCTAGCTCCATATGTTGATCACGAATCACAAATACTTCCCATCCAATGTCCCACAGAATGATCAAGTATTGTAGCATCTCAGGTTGAGCCCAAAGGCTCGGTGTGAGAAAAAATTTGAGGAGCCCACAGTTCCTCAATGCATCCAGATAGTTTGGATTGTCTGATGCCAACGAATCAATTCCTTCGTGCTCATGCTCTTTCCATTCGACCACCATCTTTCTTGTTGTGATTTTCCTCCAAACAATATTCATTTACCTAAACATCAATGTTTGCAAGAGGAATTTCGGATTAAGAGAAGTTAAATTGGGTGAAAATGAAAAAATTTATATTCGCTGCACTAGCACGACTATTTTAAAAATAGAAAAACTGACAACGTAAGTGCCTAAGATATAAACCCTTAATCGACGCGATCCCATGCCTGGATCTCATGCCGACCAAGGGCGATTTTTTTTTGTTGCAAAATAACCCTCAAAAACATGAAAAAGAGTTTAAATGCATAGAAAAAAAGTAGGTATGAAACAAAGCTTAGGGCCTCAACTCTTACCTGCAATAGATGGTTCGTCGATCTGCCTCCTCGATTTGTCGCAATCCCCTCCTGAAGATTTAGGGCACAAATGACTAAAAATTGCTCCAAATGAGGTAAAATAGATAAATGTTAAAAATGTTTTACTTTTCCCTTTTTATAAATTTTTCATCATGTTTTAGGGTCTTAAAAGTATTTTTCGTTATTTTTACCTTAGAAACGGATAATATGTTTACTTGTGTAGTGACAGGTGATAGATTGATGGTGATGATGCAAAACTATAGTCGTGTTTAGGCTCTTTTCTCGAGTTGTAAAAACTAAAATGAAAAGATTGCCAAGTACTTTTCCCTTTTTGTCTCGTTAAAGAAAATAAAATAGGGGGTCTTGTTTAAACTCTTTTTTGAATCTTGAAACATGAAAACATTGTCGATCTCTTATTGTTTTGACCTTATAAAATGGTTCCTAAATGTCTTTTACCTAGTATATGTTTACCCCTTTTTGGGGCTGGGATAAACTATTTACGAAAAAGGTACTCCACTGACATGGTCAAGAGGTTCTTTCAAGTATTATTTTCTACCTTTTCGGGCTCAAGAGACAACTTTACGAAAAGGGACCTTTTGGAGTTTTCTTTTCCATGTATTTTTCAGACTCTCTAAATGTGAAAAAGATACTGATTTTTCCCTTTGTCAAACTCATTAAACGTTAGATGACATCGGATCCATCACCATGACGAACATCAGCTTCTCCTTGCTAGGTCTCATTAATCTTACAAGGTCAGATTCATCCGAAGGGTGGGCGTACACTACAAGCATATGCTATCCCCTTCAAGCTTGTGATAAAAAATAATTGGGGTACCTCCCAAAAATGGTGGGGGAAAATGGGAAATTTTTACCAAGTTGTGTTAGCAGCTTGTCACTCTTGAACATGACACTCTTCTGCTTCGTGTCACAGTGGGATATCCCCACTTCATCGTTCACCTTCCTGGGTTTTGGCTTCCACTGTTTGGCCTCTCTATTCAATCTCTACCATGTCATCATGACCTTCGATCCTATGGATCCAAAATCTACCAAACACCAGAGTCGTGTTGTTGATATGTTTGAGACTTAATCCTTTTGTAGTTTACACTCATTCCTGATTCTCTATATCATCTCATAATCATTTCATTCCTTCTCTTTTGTCAATGATGTGGGATACATCACTGCCGGCCTTCGATGAGGTTACTTCCTACTTACTTCAGCTCATTATCCGCGAAGTTGGCTGAGAGAATCCCTTCTAGTACGTTAAAGCTTGCATGCCCTAATGCTAAGTTCTTCGCACTCAATGACAAGTCCTCATCATTGGATTTCGATCGAGTGACTTCACGGGTGTTCGAATTCAGTTCCTTATTCACACTCCGTGAATTGTGTTGCTAGTACCTTGAGAGCCATTTTCATTAGTGGTGGTTTCTCTCGCGCTTGTTAATATTTCACATCATTGACTGGTAATCAAATGATTTTCTAGCATGTTCAATGTCAACACATCTATTCGCACGCTAGAATTTGTATTGTGATCGGGTCGTGTTGGAGCACAAGACCCTAGGCTCAGATTACACAAGTCCAGGTTACAAAGCAATGTGACATGATATGCTTACATACATGTCTCTTTTAGATGGATGGCTACAACCATACCTTGAGTTTGATATGATCCTTCTTATTAGATGGTTGCACCCATACCTTGGATCCATTTACATGATCTTCTCGGGATAGCTGTGTCCATGCCATGATTCATGTATAAGAGATTTCAGTGATGTATATGTATCTATGCTTTCTTGTAGGTTTTCCTGTGATGGTCTCCAGCTCTATGCATCTACTTATAAAGCATTACCCCTCACTCTTGCTCGGCCTTCATGCTTTAGGCGGAATCTGTTACATTACATTTTGTCATTGTCCCTATACTCCCCATTCCTCGATCTTGGAGGACCTCTACAGTGGCCCCCATATGTTTCCCTTCCATGAAGAACATGTCCCTACACCCCTCTTCATCTATAGAACATTTCCCTCTTACATTATTTCCCAAGAATATTCCTAAAGCTCAGCTTTCAAGACAGGAACTAGTGCTCAGTTCATTCCCTACACCAATTTGCAAAGTTTAAAACTAGGACTAGTGCCAAACAACCCAGGTGAGCCATTAATTCCCCATGTCGATCCTCTTTTGACATGTTTTTAAAAGTGGAGTTGAAGCTTCCAGGTCTAGAAGCTTCGTGAAGGGAAGTTTGGTAAATGGTTGGGTAAGACAGAGCCGAGAGAGTCTATTTGGGCTCCTTTCCCCTATTGAAATGGAACAAACTAAAGAGATCAGGCCTTTCCCATCATAAGAGGATCCATTTCCCCTCTATCAAAGCTATATAAAATCCTCATTTCACACCCTTAGCTAGCTAATGAAAGGGCTCAAATTATTTTCAAATATTAATAGCCATCTTGAGAACCTTAGCCTTCTAGTTTGTGTGTGAAGGGAGAATTAGCTTATATTGTTTGGTTTGGAGTAAAAGGAAATAGGCCTTGAACTTTCATTTCTTTGAGGGAGAATCATGAGATGCTTATAGTGGTATTGGAACCCAGACATGCCAAAGGGAACTTACAATGTCAAGGCTCTCGTTGTATTTCTCTTTGAAGTTCATATTAACACAAATAATGGTTTATTTACTATAGCGTGTGTTATATTGCATTTTATAGCTTAAAAGAACAAAAGGAAGCTGGAGCAACGAATTACGACCATCATCAAGTGGATTAGTGCTAAAAGAGGTAGGCCCTCTTATTTGGTTCTAATTTGAGGAAGTTTACATTGATTTTTCTTGTTTGCTCCTAGACCCACTCTTCGGCTAGAGGGATCGTCTCTTTCTATAGAGAGGATTTACCTACTCTACAAATTTATTTACACTTTGTACTGCAAGGAAGTTATAGACATAGGCACTATTACTTGGAACTATTGTATTAAAAACACACATCTATAGAAATCCTCTTGTCTTTGACAATCACGGTCTGATCATCCAACCATCCAACCTAAGATTCTCAAACACATCCCTATATTAGATTCTAGCATCTTCTTGATGTCCTTCGACCGAATTTTGTACTCCTCCAGTTGTCCTCCCAGCTGGCTAACAATTAGGATATTTTTTTACATCCTTTCTTTAGATATCCCATGCCACCTAACAATCTGTTGAAAATATCTCTTTCCTGCTCATCCCAATTCACCAACCTTATTCTACTTGAAAATATCTTCAATGTCTCATACCACAACATCCCTCTCTTCCTTCATCACCAACTACAAAATCCTAACTACCTGATTTATTTGCACACATCTCCACTCTATGGATGTTGTCATCTCCTTTATGTGTGGTGCCTCCCAACGCCACGCCTCTTCCTTCTACGCCAACTCCTACTATTGTGCACATACTACTTCTCTCCCACACTCCTCTATCCTTTGTGCGATCACCCTCCTATCACACAATTTCTAAAGATTTCATCCACCAACACAAAACTATGGTTCATCCTGATCCACTCAATCCTTATCCTATCATCATTATTTCATGAACCTCTCTTTTAAGTGAGGTTTTCTTTATTCTCTTGATATAGTAGTTGAAAAAGGCAATTAGGTGGTCTTGTTGTCCTAGAACTCTAATATCAGATAGGAGGGGAGTTTCATGCTCCCTCTCTCCATAGTGGCTCTTATAAGCAAAGAGATTGAGGTACCACTGCTACTCCAAGACTCAGTTCTATGTATGTACCTAACCATTTCCTTCTCCTTGTTTTTATACCATCTCCTTTCTTTCATGGATATCAAAAATAATTCGATGTTCTTGCCTTCTTCATTGTACCTTCATGGCTTGTGTAAAGAGAGACAAATCCTCAGTTATATGGCCACTTTCAAACCCTCCTAGTAGTCTTTTTCCTATCTACCTTGTAAGGCAACGGTTCTTCTCTAGGGATCCTCATGTCACCCCATCACGTATGAGGATGAAACCCTACTCCACTATTATAGCCCCCCTAGTAGGGACTCCCCTTATGTGGACCTACAAAATATACTAAAATGGCCCTTCAAGAATCCATGTTAGGTTGAGCTAATTGGTGCAATTATAGCCTACCATGTAAACCATCATTCCCAGTGCAAGGGGCCCTCTCTTGTCTGGCCTACTTGGCACAATCGGGCCTTCGCTCTTTGATGAATATCCTTATCTTCTTTTAGCCATCTTATGCTCCTTCTATGCAGTCTCGTCCTCCATAAACACTTTATCTTACATCGGGAACCAACATGGAAACCTCTTCTCTGGATGTCTTCCATTATTCTCATTTATTCAGTGTCTCTCTCTCATTTCATCATAGAAATTTAATTTCCTTGCATCATTCTTATGCTACTAATTTTTTTCACGCATGGACTACTCTACTCCTCTATACTCTCCTAACACAAATACCTTTTATATTAATTCTTCTACTAATTCTTATTCAACGGGTGGTGTTTACTAATCCTCACATCGTTATCTCTCCCTCATTAATGAACATTACAGTGGCTCCTCCATCATTACTTGCGAATTCTAATCACTGCATCTCTGAATGGAACATAAGTGAAGTTCTTTCTAGTTTAGTTCGAAGGGATGCAATACACATGCCACCTCTCACATTCATACTATTTCCTACCCCTTTTTATTATGTCCACCTCAGAGTTATCCTCTTTTAATCATGTTTTCCTCATACCAAATGGGTCGAACTAATGCCCCACATTTTCTTCCTATTGTAAAAATCTAATTCGACGATAATGCTAGATACTTTCTTCTATTTTCAGTCATCATTTCCATACTAGGGATAGTTAGTTTGGCATCTTATCACATGGTTCTTGGTACATTTTTCACTGTTATTCTGATTCTTACTTCAGACAAATCAATCTATTGCACACCATCTATAAGGCCTATAGGATTAAAATATTAACTCCTGCCAGACGGTTCAATCTTTTGGCACAATATTTCTCTAGTTGGGCTGACAATGTTTGTTGTCTAATGTTGCATTATCCTTGCACAAAACTCCCCCTAACACATGTTATTCCACTTCAGCATGTAGTGGAATTTTATTCAATACATTTTAACTATCACGTTAGACACCAACTTTTGTTAATTGTTACCTATAGCAACTAATCAATGACTTAAATTTAAAATATGGACAATATACTTTATTTATGTACACATGAATATAGCTCCCTTCATCAGCTTATATATGCACCACTTCATTCCTATAATTCTAACAAATTTATGATTTCCCTTGTTGTTTCATCCGAGGCCACCATCGGATTTATCCACTCAAACTCTACCACAAGTTCAATAATCCCCACTAGCAGCATCTTATCTAACTCTCACTTGTTCTTACAATTGTAGATTGTATCCAGTCAATATAGCCACTACTTCATAGGCTTCACATTGTGCCTCAACAGAATCTTCATCTCACCTAATTCACAAGCATCCATTTAATTTATTCGAATGTGCTGGGGAAAAAGTCTTGGTATTCGCACAATAGGTCTGCAACCTTCGCTACTATATCATCATCCCAATAATCCATTATGGAAGTCATTTTCGGATTCTCCTCTATCCCAATGTTTAATTTTCGGATTTTGATAGGCTGCGCATACTCAACAGATTGAAAATTTGGTCCACCTATTGCTCACTCCCCTTCAACCTATAGAATCTGTATATTCATGGGATTATATACTTTGGTCCCTATCTAGTGCATTACTCTAGCGAGGTTTGTGCAACTCTAAGTGTTGAGCTCATGTAGTCAGTTTCTTGAGTTTTCGAACACTTCTTCCATCCATAGTAGGTTTCACATAAACCTTCGGTGAGGTGTTGTCACCTTGTATATATTCTCCCGTTCTTCCCTACTCAACTTAACCTAAACCAATTCAATATACCATTCTCCTTCCCATGGATCTAGGGGTACTATTGATTGAACTTCCCTACCTTCAAATATCATATGCCCCGTCTTCAAATTAATGACCACCTAATTATCAAATGCCAAATCAATTCCCAATAAAGCTGGGTATGAATCAGTGTTATCAACAATCTCTATGATTCAAAGTTAGTAGTACTCGCAAAACCATCATATCTATAGGCACTCTTATCAACCTACAAATGGGGAAAATATGATGTTGATTCACTCATCTTAACTGAATGGGATACTAGGTTAACTTTGGTTTTCTAATCATCTTCCAGGTACTATTTGGAAAAATATTTACATTAGACCCCAAATCCAATATGATATTGTGCATTTCATATTCTCCAACTTGCGTGCCAAATTTGAATTCCTTACCTGTCCTCTTCCCACGGGATACATGATTTATAATGCGTGGACATATTTACGTAGTATTTACTTCAGCTTCATTAGCACAATGTTTCACTGGCTTCCTAAATATCTCAAGCACCTGTGCATCCTTCACTAACTCAAGGTAGCTTTAGAGAAGGTTTTGGACTGGATATTCCTCTGTCGTAGGCTCCCTATACGCAGTATCATCATAGATAGAAGGTATAACTTCTTTGCGAACCGTCTCCTGTCTATCCAATTCTTCAACAATTATCTCCTTTCACACCTCTTTGTAGGTTTCCTTTTACCAGATAGGATCAAACCTCAAAGGAGGTTTGTTGGTTAGAAAGACTCCCGAGAGCCAAGGTTGAAAGCCCCAATAGTGTGGAATAAGAAAAAAACAAAGAACACTCATGCAAGCATATCAAACACTCGAATTCACAAAATATGGATGAGACGTACACGAGGGTCCTATGTTTGGAATAGATCCCGTAGGGTCCAAACCCTCTACTTCCTCCAAGATGTGTATACCTACAAGTCAATTACGAAAGAATAGACATATAATTGAATTCAAAGTAAAAGTATATAGATATTTTGTATCATCATAAATAACATCATAAGTTAAAATTCATAAGATGACAACATATTTCATGAACAAGACATGACCCTCTTTATTAGTGAAAAGGAACAAGTACAGAAAAGCTACAACCTGATCCAAACCAAAGGTACTGATGAAACCTTCTTATGCATCCATCTAGCCTAAGCTGACATAGACTTCCTCTTTAATACGTTCAAGGAAATGCTAGATAATGGAACTCAACATCTTTGCAAGGAAGCAAGGGTTTCCTGTAGACTAGGAGTGCATGAGGCACAGTAAAATGGACACTTGATCTGGGAAAATTTGGATATAGTATCGATACCTCTCATATGATAATCATTAGGACTACCCAAGGGGTGTATATATACCACCTCAAATTGGTTCTCTTAGTTACGCCACGGGCTCCTGTAGGTTGCAATTTGGTAAAACCCGTAAAACCCACCCAACTAATATATTTTTATTTATTTTTTCAAATTTAAAACATTGTACACAAATATAGTTTATAAGAACTATGTATGTATGCATTTTTGTGGTGGGTAGAATTGTGTGTGGATTTTGAAAAATAATTTTTTAATATCAAGTCAAGTTTGCAATGGAAAAGGGGATACCGAGGCTATCCAAGAGAATTTGGTCTATGGGAGTTTTCAAAGACACTATAATAGATGCCCCCTAATGTATGAGGTTAGAAGGGTAGTAATGGAAGCCATTTTTCACTCAATATATTTTTGTCAAAATTTTAGCAAAATAATAATTTTTGTTTGCGGGTGGTAACAAAATTAGAAAAAAACACGTTGGCAAGCCTTTGTGTATCTAGGTGATTGGAAGTTCAATCCCCATGGACACGTCTCACCAGCTCTCTCTCTCTCTCTCTCTCTCTATATCTATATATATATATATATATATATATATATATATATATAATAAAAAAATAAAAAATAAAAAAAAATAAAAAATAAATAAATTGTTGCCATTTTCCACGAAAATATTATTTTGTCGCACTTTCCTAATAGAAATAATGTTTTCCCCCTTTTAATAAAAATTAGGCAAAGCCCCTTAGCAATTTTTCACTCACAAAAAATATTGGAAATATTATAATTCTCCTTAACCTGCTTCTTAGCATGTTCTTATGTTGAGCTTCCTCTAGTAAGCACACACACACTAATCTTATGCAAGCTTATCTTTTGTTTCCTCTCATTTTCCTTCTCACTGAATTTTGCTCACATAATTTTTCTTCTGTCCAATATGTTGAAGTACTACATACTAGGAATGGAAAATAACAATTAAGCACTCTAGTATGCAGCATCCCACTATGATGGGAAACTTTCATCTATTGTAGATTATGGCAAATGACTTGAAAATTCCATGAAATGACAAGATCCTAAATGAAGAAATCATTTGTAGTCTTGAAGATAGAATAAAAGCACTTAACGATGAGGATAAGGAGCTAGTATGGTATTTTTTGCCTCTTTAGTTATGGTTGGCTAAATTGTGTTCTTTTTGGACGACTTGTCATGGTCTGGTAGCAATGGTCAACAAACCTTATCAAAGTGAGACCAATAAGATTTTAAGAGGTAACCATGTAAATATTTACATTTACCATTAATAAAAAATTCTAACTTTAAAAAATATAACAACTTTTTAAATAAAATAATAATATATTTAGTTATTTAAATAATAACATACTATCTTAAAAATGTATATAATAAATAATAACATACTATCTTAGAAAAGTATATAATAATAAAATCTTTCAGCATATTATATTTTTGAAAAGTGGATCATGCCACGTTTAATCCATCCTAATGTATTGGAATTAATAATATAGAAAGAACGCATTCATAAATCATCTTCCATATAACAATTTTAAAGGGTGTATATTTAATTTATATTTTTTTAAAGTATATTTTAATATTGAATAAAGTTTTATAGATTATATTTTATAATTTGTTGTCAAAATTTATGTTTGTTATTTTATATTTCGACTTACTCTTTCTTTTTTTCATTCCATAAAACCTGTCTGTGAAATTAATATAATTCAAGTGTTTCCAAGTTTTTTGAAAATATTAAATTCGTTTATACATTTTTGAAAAGCACTTTAAATAATAGTAATATATTAATATTAAAATAATATTTTAAACAATAAGAAATGAAATCTAATAAAACAATTAGATTAAAAAAATTAAAACATAAATAGCTCTACCTAGCTAGTTAGGCAACCAACCCTTCACTTTGTTTAGGTTCTACTAGAAGGTTCGCTTAGCTTAGGTAAGGTAATTTACCTACCTCCCTTCCTCTCAAAAGCAGAGCTTTGTCTATGGGTGGAATTTATTACACATTTATTTTCCACAGTGAATCGAGATCATCCTCCTCGATAGGGTTCCCATTGATTGGATTCGACAGTGAGTCTCTATGTGTTCACTGTAGTAGAGTAGCCCAAATAGATATAAAATATTTACATTATGTAATTACAAAACCCTAAATCATTTCTTACTTAAAAAAAAATACAAATAAAAATAATTATCCTTGAAAATCATATTTTATAATTAATTATAGAAACCCTAAATGTCCTTTCAATCCAAATATTTTATCATCCTAAGAAATTCATAATGACAATAAGTGATAGTCATACAACAACATTTACCTTAAAACAAGGTACCTTTACTTAAACATCTTTTGACTTTGATTAATATAGGTGGCATATTTCAATTCACTATATACTAAGCTTATAAATTTATATATGATAATCATCATTTTTTTAAATTCAAATCACATATATATTAATTTATATAAATATTTAAATATCAGTAAAGTCGCATAGCTTAATAATTTTTAAATAATTTAAAAATATTAAAATACGTTAATTAATAAAATTGGAATATAATAAAAGTTATTATTAAAAAAAGGTGTTGCTTAATTGTTTTATGTTTAGGAGGTTTTTAGCATATTTTATGCACATTTGTCCAAAATCTCATAAAAAATTCTTGGAATTACAAGTTTAATCTAGGAACTCTACACAATTTGAGTATTCTATGGGTTTTCAAGGTATTAAATCTATTTCTGCATTCAAAAGAAGATTTTAAATATAACAAGGCATGACTCAATGAAAATTTGTTTCACTCTTTACTTTAGTAACTATCTATTCTTTCTTGGTTAAGTAGCATACCTCTTGGATATTGCACAACATAACTGTTTTCTCTCTGCACTGACCCATTTCTCACACATTGCTCACATGTATTGCACTTTAATAGTGTGATTCATATTTATAATGGTGTCACCTTTATTTATTTATTTATTTATTGTCTCTACCTTCATGTTTTTTTGAGGTGAGCTCTTTACACATGTACATTGCACTTTTCATCTTTAGCTCCTTTCCATCCAACCTCTTTGAAGCATAGGCGCTTGAGCACCTACATACTCGCATATATGTGACCATGTCCCCTACACAGAACCATGACATGTTGGAACCATAATTATCCATACCATACATAAAAGACCTAACACTTTCCAATCTCAAATGTTCTGATACCCTTTTCCTATTAATTGTCGCACTTTTCAATTGATTCTACAACTGATGTATTTTTCCCTCTCTTACTAGAACACCACATATCGTAGTACTCAAATGTTGCGATTCATTCACAATAGCCAATACTCCTTTCTTGGGATTGAGAGTTCAGAAAAACCACAATCTTCATTGTTACATCTACGTTCCAAGTCTAGAACAAGACTCATGTTCAGGACTGAACCTACAAAGAAGAGAAAAGCTTGAAAGTTATAAATATGAGATGTAATGATGCTAATATGGGAGGAGTCGACCAACTCATTGAAAATGAATATAGAATGTCTTTATATAATTAGAATTAGAATTTTAATTTTAATTATAATATTTTTTTACTTTTAATTTAGAATAGAAGTATATGTTTAATTTTTCACTTTATTAATTATTATAAATTATGATAATTTTAATAAACCTATGTTTTTAATTATTGTTAAGACATTTCAATATAATTTTTTGTTAATAAATAATATCGATTAATATATAATGTTATCAATAGATATAAATAATATTAATTATGAATATGATTTTAATTATTATTATTATTACTAGGGCTAGACAAGGGTAACAATATGGTAGGGTTAAAGCCAAGGAAGGAGGGGCTAATGAATGGAATCATGACAAAAGGGGGAATAAAGGAGGAGGATTAATAAAATTCGCTAGGGTAAAGTGTGAGAGGGTGATAGGGAAATTTGAGAGGATAAGGGTAAAGGTGATATCAAATTCATGGGAAACATTGAGAGGAGGGGTAGGGGTAGGAGATGAGGGAGTGATAAAGAGTGGTAAGGCTAATAAAAAAATGAAAACATATTATTCTTTGGTACCGAGGGGGAGTAGGGAAATCCAGTTTCATTTAACTTCTAAGCCTCAATCCCTATTGAGGTTGTGAGGGTGCTTGATGATTTCAAGGGCCTCCCGCACTTTACATTTGAAATGATGTTTTGTATTAGCAATAACCTTAGTGTCTTCCAGGAATATATGGTGGTTGGTATTTCCCATATGTTATGCTAAAGTTGAAGATCAATTTCCTTCATTTCAGATATCTGCAATGAAAGACCTACCTATTTCCCAAATATAATATTCTTTGCAAGAACAATTGATCATATAAACACCTTTTTGCTGGAGGTGATCTGGGTTATCCTTGATTTATTTCATCCATTGTTTAATATTCATCATGGGCTTGAAAGAAGTTCTAATATCTTTCTTCATCAGAACCTTGGCCAGCTTATCAATGACTCCTCCTATATATGGAAGGTATGCACTAGTAGTTAGTGAATTTTCAGAGTTATCCTTTCTGCTTCTAGATCTAGATTTCTAGCTGAATTTGATGATGTCATTATTATTATATCCTATGCTTGTAAATACTTTTCTTATGTATGCAATCTCCTCTTTGATTTGACTCTCATTTGATATTCTTCAGGCTCTAGTAAAAAGGGTTTTAAGAACTCCCATATTTTGAGTCAGGTGGTCGTGTGACTAAAAGCCGTAAAAGTCATAAGAAATAAAAATTGTGTTGTCATTCTAAAAGTTGACAAAGGAGGTGCTATGGTGGTGATGAATAGAGAATAATACATAAGAAAAATGAAATACCACCTATATAATAGTGGTAGCTACAAGAAACTAGAAAATAACCCGGTCTCTAAAATTGCAAGACTCGTTAAAAAAGTTATTAAAGAGACTAATTTAGATGAAAAAATAAAAAATATATTTCATCTTTTTCTCTTCTTTGTAGGTTCAGTCCTTAAGATGAGTCTTGCTCTAGACTTGAAACATAGACATAAAAATGAACGCTATGGATTTTCTGAACTCTCACTCCCAAAAATTGCACCATAGAAATATCCAAACTATTATTGGTACCATGTACAGAAGGGAAACCTAGAATGAGGTTCGTGATCATGAAACAATAAGGATCAAAATACAAAGAAGAGAATCTAATTGATTCTTCCTCAAACACTCTCATGATTTCAATCTGATTCCATTGTTTTCCCACGTTAAGAATGAGTTACATAACCAATTGATTCACAAATCTTTCGACTAACTCAACAAGTCTCTAATCTGCCTTGAAATATGCAAAATCAATTTTACTTTGGATCGTTTATCTTTATTAGCTTTTAAAATTCATTTAAAATTGGAAGAAACCATCCGTAAAGACCTTTGGACAATCATTGATTGTTCAACAACACTCAAAGCTAGCATATAAGGTCACACGGCTCATTTAAGATAGAATAGAAAACTGGAGAAGATAGAAATGCGGGTAGGAGAATGCTGTAATTCTGAGAAAGCAACAGTTCCTTGCAAAGAACGTAGGATGCATAGGAAAGTAATAAGAAATGATCTTGGGGCACTACGCAGTAATAATTACCGTGAGCCTAAAGACAATACAGTTGAAATTTATTCCAATCTAAATTAGCTCAGAGCCAACATGACAGGATGTAGCATGAATGCATTGTACAAAGAGCCGGTTGGGGATAAGCATACGACAATGTGGTCGAGTAAGATTACACAACAGGAGATGACCTTAGGACAACCTAGATTGGAGGAACCCTGCAATGCTAAAGCCAATAGTCACACTCTTTTAAATCAAGCATCCAACAATATCCCGAAAGGGGATAAATGGGTGCTATACTCTAAGTTTAATAATTTAATTAATATAATAGACAATGAATCAAATAAATTAAATGATAAATTAGAAAGTAATGTAAATAATTTAGATAAAAAATCTAATAACCTGTGTGATAAATCAAATAAATTAGAGGATAAATAAGACAATAAATCAAATAAATTAAATAATAAAGTAGATAATAAATATGAAAATAATTATATTAACAATAAAAAAAGATAAATATTTCCTCTTATTAATTAAATAAGGAAGCATCTAAGGTCCTTGACAAAGGACTCAATTTTGCCTTAGCCCCCAATTGTATCCCGAACGAAGAAATCATTTGTAGTCTTGAAGATGGAATTAAAGCACTTAACGATGAGGATAAGGAGCTAGTCATGCAAGAATGTGCCATCATCCTAAGAAAAGCTAGACCTCCTAATAGAAATTTAAACTAGGAGCAGCTAAAAACCCTAAAAAATCTAAGAAATAATAAGGACATTGTCATTCTCAAAGTCAACAAAGGAGGCACTACGGTGGTGATGAATCGAGTAAAATACATAACAAAATTGAAATACCACCCATATAATAGTGGAAGCTACAACAAACTAGGAAAAAATCCATCTCTAAAATTACAAGAATCTTTAAAAAAGTCATTAAAGAGACTAATTTAGATGAAAAGCTAAAAAAGCTCCTTCCACCTGATAGTGAAACTACCCCTCGAATTCATGGGGCCCCAAAAATTCATAAAGTTGGTGTCCACATTAGATCTATCATTTATACTATCGGGGCGACCACATATGAATTAGCAAAGTATGTTGCTAACACCTTAGCCCCTCTAGTAGGTAAAACTAACTCTTTCATTAAAGCCTCTAGCTAGTATGTCGAATTTAAATAACACACTAAGCTAGATGTGGGTGATAAAATAGTTAGTTTTGATGTTTTCTAGCTCTTCACCAAGATTTCTTTAGACAAAGCAGTCCAAGTGGTAAACGAAGTTGCAGACCCCCAAACTACAAAGCTCGCTAAAATCTATCTCCGTTCTGCTTTGTTCACCTTCCAAGGTGAAATATTTGATCAAACATATCGAGTTGTTATGGGATCTCCTCTATCATCTATAGTAGGAAAAAAAATATTGAAAAGAAAGCTCTTGACAGCTACCCATTAAAACCTTAATTTTGGATCAAGTTCGTGGACTACACTAGTGTCAATTAGCCTCATGGGGATGATAAGCTTAATAACTTCTTGAAACATCTCAATAGCATATCTGATGATATCAAGTTTACAATGGTGGTCAAAGAGAATAATTGCATCTTGTTCCTTGATATCCTCGTCATAAGAAACAAAGATGTATCTCTGGGTCATAGGGTATTCAGGAAGAAGGCACACATTGATAATACCTTCATGCAGATTAGCACCACCTCCTGGCTCAAAAGATGGGTGTTCTTAAATGTTATGAAACCATCTCACAAAAATATAGAAAAGATAGATGAATGCCTTAGAAATAAGCCTCTTCGAGGGGGCAACCTCCTTTACATTACACAAATGAGCAATTCTTGGATGATACAAATGAGAATACCTCCTTTCTATTTATAGGAGTCTAAGGGGTCATAATATAATCAGATCCGACATAACAATAATAATGTAAGGGCACAATAATAATAATAATGGGCTTATATGGGGCACAATAGCAACAATATGGGGACTACATGGGTACAACAATATAATAAGGGGTTTGTACTCATAACAATAAGGGGTTAGACTAGTAGTATAGGGGCCTAACATGCCCGTCTCCTTCAAAAAGTGTTGTCCTAAATGCTTGAGTAGTTCTTGATGCTTTTGTATAAAATTCTCGTCCTCCCCTGTGGAATCTTCAGTGGGTAAGTTCTTCCACTTAATGAGATACTCTGAAATTAATCGATTTCGTAGCTGTCAGGTTCTTGTTTCTGTGACTGCTCTAGGTTCCAATATGATTTTTCCTTCCTCTTCAAGTTCTAGCAATATTGTTTGAATTTGGATCTTCTGCAACTTTTGAATGAGTGACCATACGTCTTCATCCTTCTTCCATTCATCCCTTGCTTCATTTATCCAATCTAGTTGGATAATAGAAATAACACAAAATAATGCTTCCACATCCTCATCGTTTCTTGAGAGTGCATCTGAAACAAAATTTTGCTTCCCTTTTCTATAGATGATGTCAAATTCATAACCAAACATATTTGTGACCCATGTTTTCCATTATTCTAAAGATAATAGTTGTTCTAAAAAGTATTTAAGACTATCATGATCCATTTTTACCTTGAAGTGTCTTCCCATTCGGTAAGGTCGCCATTTCTTAAGTGCATGTAGTATTGCCAACATTTCCTTCTCATAAATAGCTTGCTTGAGATGTAGCAGTAAAAATACCCAATCACCTACATCAAAAATTTTTTCACTATGATGTTGATCTACATATTGTTTCATTCGATTTTGCACCAAAGTGACGTTATCCTTTAAAAGTTGGAGAACTTGTTGTTGATGCTCGATTTTATCTTTCACTACTTGAACCATTTTCTTCTTGATATGTCCTTCTATCTTGAGAGTTTGAGGAGTGGTAATTTCTTCCAATGCTTTACAATATATGGTCGGATTCACTTCTTGATGCTCGATGTGATATTTCACTTCTTGAACATGTTTTTTTCTTGATATGTCCTTCTATCTGGATAGTTTGAGGAGTGGTAATTCTGGCCAATGCATTACAAGATATTGTTGGATTCATTTCTTCTTTCTTGATGTGATCTTTCACTTCTTGAACCTTTTTCTTCTTGATATGTCCTTTTATCTTGAGAGTTTGAGGAGTGGTAATTCTTACCAATGCTTTACAAGATATGGTCGGATTGATTTCATCTTTCTTTTGGGTTGGATCCTGGCGTATATCCTCTTTTTTTTATGTTTCTTTGTCCTTTTCTTCCTCCTCTTCATACTTTATGTAAAACAATTTCTTCTTAGCACACTTATGACCTTTAGTGCATTTGCTATCACAATTGTAACAAAGCCATTTTTCTCTTTTTTCTTCCAATTGTTGTGGTTTTTCTCGAAAGAAGGTGTTGCTTTTTGTATTCTCATAATGTACTATAATTTCCTCCGTGAAAATTGAATACGTAAGAAGTTGTTTACGAGAACAAAGCCCTTTATACCATAAAAATTGATCTTGTTCTAATTATGAGTATGCAATACATACCTTTTTTAATAGCGGTACACCATGTAGATCAAAATATTTCTCCATCTGTAGTATCCAATTTACCGGATCCTTGCCATCAAACTTCCTCATCTCGCCTTTTCTTGATTTTAGGAGCTCGATCTTGAAACGACGATAACTCTGTACTTTCAGATCTTTAAGTTCTGAAATTGTGACCTGCAGTAGCCCTCTATGTCCTCTTTCCAGTGCCACCAGTCTGATCGAATTTAGATTCTCCACGAAAGCTTTATGCACAATATCCCAAGATGACCTGATTATATACCTTTCCAGAATAGCGAACTTGTATGAAATGCCAAGTGTCACTGTTTTTACCTTAGGATCTGAGAACTATACACAGAAAACTATAGTCCATCTTATTTTTGCAACTTCTGACGAAATTTCAATCTGATACTCAAAACAAAAGTTACAACTATTTTCCCCAAGTCAACTGTTTGGAATGTAATTCGGGAGTCTGCAAAAAGGCCAACTTCCTCAAATCATATCTCCACAAATGTAGAACGCAAAGCTCTGAAATTCAAACCCGAGCTTCAAAATGATTGCAACTCAAATGGGTTTTTTTCTAGCATCTGAAATGTCGCAAAACAAAAGTTATAGCGTAAATGCCATGATGACTTGTCTGGAGCAACGAAACCCTAGAATCCATAGCTTTGATACCAAATGTTATGAAACCAGCTCACTAAGAGATAGAAAAGATAGATCAACGCCTTAGAATTCAGCCTCTTCAGGAGCAACCTCCTTTACATTACACAAATGAACAATTATTCGATGATACAAATGAAATTACCTCCTTTCCATATATAGGAGTCTAAGGGGTCATATATAATTAGAACCGACATAACAGTAATAATGTGAGGGCGCAATAATAATAATAATAATGGGCTTCTATGTGGCACAATAGTAACAATATGGGGACTACATGGGTACAACAATATAATAAGGGGGTTGTAATAATAACAATAAGGGGTTACACTAGTAGTATAGAGGCCTAACATGCCCCTCTCCTAATACCAAATGTTACGAAACCAGCTCAAAAAAAGATAGAAAAGATAGATCAACGCCTTAGAAATAAGCCTCTTCGAGGGGGAAACCTCCTTTACATTACACAAATGAACAATTCTTGGATAATACAAATGAAAAGACCTTCTTTCTATCTATAGGAGTCTAAGGGGTCATAATATAATCAGAGCCGACATAACAATAATAATGTAAGGGCACAATAATAACAATAGTGGGCTTTTATGGGGCACAATAGTAACAATATGGTGACTATATGGGTACAACCATATAATAAGGGGGTTGTACTAATAACAATAATGGGTTACACTAGTAGGATAGGGGCCTAAGATTAAAACCCTTTTTACTAGAGCCTACAAAATATCAAATGAGAGTCACACCAAAGAGGAGATTGCATACGTAAGAAAAGTATTTACAAGCATAGGATATAATAATAAAGACATCATTAAAGCCATCTAGAAAGCCTGATCTAGAAGCATAAAGGATCACTTTAAAAATTCTCTAACTACTAATGCATACCTTTCATATATATGAGGAGTCATTAATAAGCTGACCAAGGTTCTTGTGAAGAAATATATTATAACTTATTTCAAGCCCATGATGACTATTAAACAAAGGATGAAATGAATCAAGGATAACCTGGATCACCTCCAGTGAAAAGGTGTTTATATGATCAATTATCCTTGTAGAGAATATTATATTGGGGAAACAGGCAGGTCTTTCAAAATTACGCTTAAATAGCTTGCTGTAGATATTTGAAATGAAAGAACTTGATCTTCATCTTTACCATAACATGTGGGCAAGACTAGCCATCATATCTTCCTTGAGAACATTTAGCTTATTGCTAATGAAAAACATCATTTCAAACTTAAAGTGTGGGAGGCCCTTGAAAGCATCAAGTAGCCTCACAACCTCAATAGGGATGAAGGTTTAGAAGTTAGCAGAAACTTGATTTCCCTACTCCCCCTCAATACCAAGGAATAATATGTTTTCCTTTTCTTATTAGCCTTACCACTCTTTATCACTCCCTCATCTCCTCCACCTACCCCTCCTCTCAAATTTTACCATGAATTTTGTATCACCTTTTCCCTTATCCTCTCAAATTTCGCTATCACCCTCTCACGCTTTACCCTAGTGAATTTTATTAAAACTCCTCCTTTATTCCCTCTTTTGTCGTGATTCCATTCATTATCCCCTCCCTTCTTTGGCTTTAACCCTAGCATATTGTTACCCCTCTCTAGCCCAAGTAATAATAATAATAATTAAAATCATATTCATAATTAATATTACTTATATCTATTGATAACATGATCGATTAATCAATACTAGTTATTAATAAAAATTTATATTGAAACGTATTAACAATAATTAAAAACGTAGGTTTATTAAAATTATCATGATTTATAATAATTAATAAAGTGAAAAATTAAACATATATTGCTATTTTAAATTAAGAGTAAAAAAAAAATCTAATTAAAATTCTAATTCTAATTCTAATTATATAAAGACATTCTACATTCATTTCCAATGAGTTGGTCAGCTCCTCCCATCCTAGCATAGTTACATCGCATATTTATAGCTTTCATATTTTTCTCTTCTTTGTAGGTTCAGTCTTGAAGATGAGTCTTGTTCTAGACTTGAAACATAGATGCAAAAATGAAGACTGTGATTTTCCGAATTCTGAATCCCAAGAAAGGGGTATGGGGTATTGTGAATGAATATCAACATTTGAGTAATCTGATATGCGGTGTCCTAGTATGGCAAGGAAAATGACATCAGTTGTAGAATCAATTGAAAAGTTCGACAATTGATAGGAAAAGGGTATAACAACATATGAGATTGGAGAGTATTAGGTCTTTGATGTATGGTATGGATAATTATGGTTCCAACCTCTCATGGTTCTGCATAGGGGACCTGGTCACATATATGGCAGTATGTAGGTGCTCGAGCACCTATGTTTCGAAGAGGTTGGATGGAAATGGGCTAAAGATGAAAAGTGCACTATACATGTGTAAAGAGCTCAACTCCAAAAAACATGAAGCTAGAGATAGAAAGAAAAAAAAATGTGACACCATTATAAATATGAATCACACTATTAAAGTGTAATACATGTGAGAAATGTGTGAGAAATGGGCCAATGAAGAGAGAAAATAGTTGTGTTGTGGAACATCCAGGAGGTATTCTACTTAACCAAGAAAGAGTAGATAGTCACTAAAGTAAAGAGCCAAACAATTTTTCATTGAGTCATGCCTTTTACTATTTAAAATCCTCTTTTGAATGTAGAAATGGATTTAATACATTGAAAAACTCATAAAATACTCAAATTGTATAGAGTTCACAAATTAAACTTGTAATTACAACAATCTTTTATAAGATTTTAGACAATTTCTATAAAATATGTAAAAAACCTCCTAAACATAAAACAATTAAGCAACACCATTTTTTTTAATAATAACATTTGTTATATTTCAATTTAATTAATTAATGTTTTTAATATTTTTAAATTATTTAAAAAATACTAAACTACACGACTTTAAATATTTATATAAATTAATATATATGTGATTTGACTTTTAAAAAAAACAATGATTATCATCTATATAAATTTATACGCTTTTGTTTTTCAATTTATATAGTGAATTGAAATATACCAGCTATATTAATCATAGTCAAAAGATGTTTAAGTAAAGTTACCTTGTTTTATGGTAAATGTTGTTTTATGATTTTCACTTATTATCAATATGAATTTCTTAGGACGATAAGATATTTGGACTAAAAGGAGATTCACAGTTAATTTATAATTAATTATAAAATATGATTTTCGAGGATAATTATTTTTATTTGTAATTTTTTAAGTAAGAAATGATTTAGGGTTTTGTAATAACATAACGTAAATATTTTATATCTATTTGGGCTACTCTACTATAGTGAACACATAGAGACTCAATGCCCAATCCAATCAATGGGAACCCTACCGAGGAGGACGATCTCACTTCACTGTCGAAAGGTAAACAACCTTACGACAAAGCTCTGCTTTTGAGAGGAAAGGAGGTTGGTAAATAACCTTACCTAAACTGAGCGAACCTTCTAACAGACACTAAACAGAGTGAAGGGTTTGATTCCTAGCTAGCTAGGTAGAGCTATTTATGTTTTAAATTTTTAATCTATTTTTTATTAGATTTCATTTCCTATTGTTTAAAATATTATTTTAATATTAATATTTTATTATTATTTAAAGTGACTTTCAAAAATATATAAATGAATTTAATATTTTCAAAAAAAACTTGGAAACACTTAAATTATATTAATTTTACAGACAAGATTTTATTGAATGGAAAAAAGATTATGTAAATCAAAATATAAAATAATTAGGATCAATTTTAACAACTAATTATAAAATAGAATCTATAAAACTTTATTCAAATTTAAAATATACTTTAAAAAAATATAAATTAAAATAAACCAATTTTGTCTGCATGGGGTAGCTCAAGCGGCAATGGCCGTGGAAATGAAGTCTCACCGAACCGGAAGTCTTGGGTTCAAATCTTGGGCTACCCTTCCCCTGTAGTGGGGTATGTAATGGACATGAAAATCGGAGAGTCCTACCAAAGCTTAAAAAAAAAAAAAAAAAAAAAAAACCAATTTTAAAATTGTTATATGGAAGATGATTATGAATGCATTCTTTTTATATGACTAATTTCAATACATTAGGATGGATTAAACATGGCATGATTCATTTTTCAAAAATATAAATTAAAATAAACCACTTTTAAAATTGTTATATGGAAGATGATTATGAATGCGTTCTTTTTATATGACTAATTCCAATACATTAAGATAGATTGAACATGACTTGATTCATTTTTCAAAAATATATTAAACATGGCTTGACTCATTTTCTAAAAATATAATATGCTAAAAGATTTTATTATTATATATATTTTTAAGATATTATGTTACTATTTAAATAACTAAATATATCATTATTATTTTTTAAAGGTTATTATATTTTTTAAAGTCACAACTTTTTATTAATGACAAATGTAAATATTTACATGGTTATTTCTTAAAATCTTATTGGTCTCACTCTCACAAGGTTTGTTGACCATTGCTACTAGACCATGACAAGCCATCCAAAAAAGGCACAAGCTAAGCGACCATAACTAAAGAGGCAAAAAATACCAGAATATTTCAAGAATAAATAAGACATCAAAAGACATACTCAATCGTTGGAGTTGACAAAAGTTGGGTTGTCTTACCCCATCCCTAGTGGAGGGGGAGGGCGAAAAGGGTAGCTGACATGTTGCTCCAAGTGACCAACTAGGCCTCAAGATCCTCCAATTTGTCCATAATGTGCATATACCCGCGCCATACCACCACCACTTGATCCTATAGGTGACATTGGAAATATTGAATTTGGGGCCGCCATCACTGCCTCATGTTCCTCACAACGATTTCTCTCATAAGTCTCCATCTGCATTTTAACTCACTACCTCAGTGGTGTTGGGTCTGCACAAGAGGAGTTGCCTCTCCTCCGTTTGGGTTGGTCAACAACCTCGATGAGGGCCTCGAGTGTGTGACCTTGCAACTATGCTTGGGAAAAGAAACTCATCTTTCTAATATTAGCACTGAGGCTTGAGTTCCAATGCAGTTCCCTTGGCACTAGTTTCTAGATGGGAGCTGCAACACGGAGGCATACAAGGGAAAATAAAATGTAGGTGCTCTTTTAGTTAAAACCATGTAGCCCCACCATTCACCCCTCACCACAACACACTACCTCTTCCTACCTTAACCTCAATCTCCCCCTAGACCACCTCACACTCCTTGGCACACACTCGGCTTTTCCCACCCTTCATAAAATTCACCAATGGCTCCATTATCCACCCCAAATTTGGCCACAAATGTGTCAATTTCCAGCAATTATGCACATCACCCTCCAAATCCAAATGCCTTGATTCTAACAACCCACATTTGGTTCAACTTTTGAGGAGTGCACCACAATAAGAGGAGACTCTGATGCCCATAAGAAAAGACTACATGAAAAAGGGACATTGGTGAGGGGCGAAAAATGTCACCATAAGCTCATTGGTGATGGTCAAAAGAGTCTTTTTCACCAAAAACTGACATCACTAAATGTGGCATCGCCAAAAATATAGGTGTTGTGGTGACATTTAAAATCCATCACCAATAATGATTTATAATGACGGATAGATACTGTCACCATTTCATATCAGGAATGGTGATGGACCATAGCCTCCCTCACAAAAAACTGAACATCACCAAAGGTGGCGTCGCCAAAAATATGTGTTGTAGTGACATTCAAAGTTTGTCACCAATAACAATTTATAGTGACGGATAGTGACCGTGACCATTTCATATGAACAATGGTGATGGACCAAAGCCTCGGTCACCAAAAACTGAACGTCACCAAAAGTGGCGTCGCCAAAAGTATAGGTGTTATGGTGACATTCAAAGTTTGTCACGAATATTGATTATAATGATGGATAGTGACCGTCACCATTTCATATGAACAACAACGATTTATTGTAATAGATCTATCATGGCCATCACTATTGATGCATATATATGGTGATGTTCATTGACCATCACCAAAAGTTGCATTGCCAGAAGTATAGGTGTTGTGGTGACACTCAAGATCCATCATGATTAATGACTATAATGACGGATAATGACCATCACCATTTCATATCAACAACAACGATTTATGGCTATGGACCTTTGAGGGTCGTCACTATTGATGCATATATATGGTGACATTCGTTGACTGTCACCATTTCATATTTTGGTGAGGGTCGAAAAAATTCATTAATGCTCATTGGTGATGGTCAAAATAGCCTTCGTCAACAAAAATTGATCATTGTCATTCCATATGGATGTGAGGGCACGATGGAATCGAATCACCAACCTCCTGCTTGTAAAGAAGGTGCTCTTCCATTGATCTAGTACCCTTTAAAGAACTAGACTTTTAAACTTCCTAAATTGTAAATTCTATAGCTTTCAAGAAATTAAAGTCTCGGTAATATTTTACTAAACAAGAAAAGTAGCATCGAAGCTACAGGTCCCTACCTAATGGTTATCAAAGTTATGAAAAGTGGGTGAAGGGAAAAATAGTTATGTATAAGTGAATCAATATGTTCAGTTGAATACTCAATTAGAAGTGAAACTTTGAAGACATTTATAACCTATAAATGACATATAAATAGAAAATGCACTAAATATTGTCAAATGAAATGTCATAAGTGGATATCATATGGAAGAAGAGCATTGATGAAGACATATGAAATATGTTATAGGTTGAGTGAAAGAAAAATCCCAATGTTGTTGTTGTTTGGTGCTTATATATCTGAATGATATCTAAACTTCTATGCAAATGTAACATGGATCTCCAGAAACCATGAACGACACATGATAATAAAAATACACACACACACACACACACACACACACACATATATGTTTCCCCTTCACGTAAACCAACAGGCAATTTGGAATTTCACAAGTCTACACTCAAAACATGATAGCAACCAACAAATAAAAAAATTTGACTTGGACAAAAAACAATAGCTTCAGCTTCATTCTTAAGTTGCTTATGTTTATTTGAATTTCACTTGTGACATTCTTTATCTGACAAGGAATCAAAATCATCACTATTATTAAATTCATCCAACACAGACTTTGGAAATCCCACTGACATTTGCGGTTTTGTTGCCATGCCTGAAAACCATGGAGATCCATGTCGATAATAGAATAATATGTGTCTGCTACTCAAGAACACATTCCTTATTAACCATTGTTACCTGACAAAAACCAAAGAGACAACACAATATCAGCGTACACAAAATCCCCTATGAAAATATAATCATAACTTAGCTAAGAAGTCTAAAAGATGTTCTTAATTAATAAACTTTGTATTTGGGAATTTTGTTTCTTTATATTTAGAAAAGACTACGTTGTACAACATTTTTGTCTATTTATGCAAGCAATTATATCATAGCATATGTCACACAATAGGAATCTACAGTACCTAAAGTAAAAATACAAATTTGCTTAAAAAAATAGATTTAGAAAAGAGCTTTGAAAACTATATGTTTGTCATCAAAGCTTTAATTGGTTTAACAACAAACTAGAAACAAACAGGACAGTGGCCAAAGTTGTTATTCATACAAATAAAGCTAGAGTCATTATTTCCATTGCAGATAACTGAAATTTGGGCAGTGGTATAACAATTAGAGCTTATTTGCAAGGAAGACATGTCAATACCCTAATTTTTTTCCATGATCTATTGTGTCTCTAGATCCATATTAGATAGCGCGTTATTCTCAAGTTATACCTTTCAAGTATTGATTTTTGGCTCACCCTTTAAAACACAATTCTACCACTCCATTTGATTTTGTTTTGTCAAGAGAATTGGTAGGACCTTCCCATCCTCTGTTTTACATCAATCAATAACCATCCATCAATTATATAAAGAATAAAAAGTACAAAGCAAAGGCCAAAGATGCACTTGTTGTATAACTATGTTTTAGGACTCATCTGACCTTACTGGTGCAAAGAGATCACCCTGAAAAAGTAACATCCATGTGGAATTTACAAAACCTTTTTAAATCAAACTCCAAGTAAACCAATCAAAATATGAACATCCTTTTAATCAATAAAATCTCTGACTTGAAATAAAAGTGGCCTAGAATTGAATGTTATATCAACCATGTCAAGTCACTAACATTGGATGGGAAATACAAGCCATGCATATTGGATTATTGAAATGATTGATCTGATAAAGCTCAAAATCAAACAGATAACTTACAACTAAGAAACACAAATAATTAACTTACAATTAAGACAAGAGATTACCCTTTCAACCCTGTCGTTAAATAACTCTTATTTATGTCAAAGACCATTAAACTTTTTCTGATGCTAGGTGGAAGTGGTATTGTAACATTAACCTCTGATAGATTTTGCATCCACAACTAATTCTCAAGATCCACTCCATTACCAGCATTTGGGGCTAGTTAACATGCAAAAACCATCAACATGAAAATGAAATCTACATCCTTGTAAAAACTGGGAGGAAAAAAAATCCACAAATTAAAACAGACTGTAGGATAACTCATTCCTAGAACATGATTATCTTGTCATGAGAAATAAAAATAAAAACTAAAAAAAATCAAGAGAAATGTGATTTTTGCTACATTTTGACAATGATTTCTTTTTGCATATTCTTTGAGCAATTGATGAAAAAAGTTAGCTAAATCTTGACAACATTAGGATTATAGTAAAACATATACGAACCGCTCTAATGCATATATAATCCTAAACATAAGTATCTATACATATAAGTATTTATTGAGGACATTGTATTTTGTGAAAATATGGAAGTCAAATCTTTCGAATAACACAATTTATGGTAGCACTCCCTTACAAAGTCCATTCAAGAACTTCTTCAAAGTTCAAAGCTCAAACAATTAACATGTAGCCTTAAAAAACTCAGATTTGAAAAGGAGATAACCCAAATATGTAGAGTATATATCTCACATTTATATATCCTAATTTCCAGACATGGAAATGACACTTTTTAGCATACTATTGTGAATTCAACCCAAAATGCTAGAAAAAAAATATGGATGGTTATTTTTGTTAAAAATGAAAAATAGGGCCAGATTCCACTTTGAACAGCTCCTTTGGGGAAGATAATTATGGCATTGAATTCATCTTTTTGACGGGATCGAAATCAATCTAAAGATCATCAAATTTGGATAAGTAGAAGTGGAATTTTGAATTTATGTTTCTCATGTAAATTATTTAGGTCGGCCTCAACTATATGTCAGTTTAAAAAGATCAAAAGTCACACCCACTCAAATCCACTAAATTTTATATATATAGGAATGTTCTCTCTCATTTGGGACACATCAATAAAAAGAAAAACATATCTCGCTGGCAGTGAAGATTAAGGAGGATAAATTCTAGTTATGGTTGGCACTATTTTGGTTAGGCCTTTGTCGTAATAGGTCTAAGTTTGGAATCAGTGCTTCACTATGGTTAAGGAAAATCTTATATATGAGTTGTGACTTGTTTAGTATGGGACTTATTCCTGTAGTTTGGCTGCAACTATAAGATATTCTCACAGCTTGACTGCAAGCCTTGAATCACTTGCCCAAGATGCTAAAATGCAACTGAAAGCCACTGACCTTATATGATAGTATTCGAGTGCTTGTTGAGGATGACATGGAAACTAAAAAACATGCTAGGACTACTACAAATAATAGAGCCCTTGTAAGAAGAAAAAGTTAGCATTGTTTACAAATATTCAAGGGCTGTAGCAGCATGCTTCAAAAACCCTAATTCAGAACCACAAAGATAATATCAACGGTGACCTTAATGTGGTCATAAACTAGCTCCTTAAGTTAGTTGAAGGAAGCATCATGTGTAATAAGGAAGGCTGCAATAGAAAGGAGGATTTTTGGATCAGTCAACTTAGAAAGTAGTGGACTGTTGTTTCCCTAACTAGACTGATCTTCTACAACAATATGATTTGTCCTCTATGACCAGACTGCCTAGATTAAAAGATTGAATGGATCTAAGAGCAGTGATGCCCGATATTCATATTGGAAAGTTATTTTATATTATTGTACTCTCTCTCTCTTTCTCCATTGAAAATTTGATCATAATAATAAGAAGATTTGATCAAGGGTTCCCCATCTTAGATTTTTTCCGTGGCTTGAGCCATATTCTCATGTCCTTCTGTCTTGGTGTGTCTTATGCATCTATCATTTATGTTCTTTCATCAGTTATTGTTATATAATGTCTAATGTGATTGGTAAATGAATTAATGGGCATATGGTTGAATGAAGTATCTAACCTAAGGGAAGAACATGTTGTGAATTACTATACTAGAAAATATTTTATGGCTATTTTGACCCTCCCTTTTGATGGAATGGCCTGGAAAATGAGGGCTTGAACTTTTAAGAAACAATTGGCATTGGATAGGTCAGCAAAAATCTGGGTGAAACTACCCACAAAAAATACCTTCAACTTACTTATAATAACTAGATGACCTTTTCAAGTGATCCAAAAGTCTGGCAATGAGTGAATCAACCTCCTTTTTCCTACATGAACTGAAGATGGAAAATATGACCTCCAAAAATCCCATGGTCTCTGGTGGTACCTATGACCTGGCAATGAGATGAATATTTAGCAATAAATACCAGTGAAATATATGAGTGGTCTTTTTTTTCTGATCAACTTGGGTGGATTTGTTTCACCACAAAAACTAATTCATTCAAGGGTTTCACCCTTAGCACTCAAAAGCCACAAGATCTCTCCAAATTGTTATGAGTAAATGATTGTGCATGCCCATAGAATGAGCTTCATATCTCTTTTATCATAAAAAAGAGTGAGTTTCATCTCTCTTTTGTCATAAAAATTCCAAGTCTAGTGTCTTTTCTATATACTTTTTTTCCTTTGGTATTATCTTTCAGAGAGGGACATTACACTTGCACCAATATTGACTCCTTTGAAAATCATGTTATACATTATACAAGTGGGGTTGGCCATAAACATTGGTGGATGGCTTAATTGTTAAAATTGGAAACTAGGTCGAAACTCCATGTGGGTATTCTTATTTACAGCAATTGATATTTTTCTTGGATTCCTCTCATCAAGAGGTGTAGTTTTGATCTAAAGTTCATACAATCCTGACATGTATTCATGGAGATATGAATTTATTTGCATTACTTGACAATTTGTCAAGGTCGGCCAGTAACCAAATTACCCCAACTTATCGTCAACATTTCACTATAAATAGAAGAGGTATTAAATTGATTTTGCACACAATTTTCCTATTGTCTCTCTCCACTCATTTGGGTTTGGTGGCTAGAGAGATCAAGAGGGAGAAGTCCTAGATGAAGTGGAGGAAGGGTTCTATACGCAGTTGATGGAGGAAGCCTAGCCACTACTGAAAAGGGAGATCTAGCCATGCCCTAAGGATGTATGGTTGTTGTCTTAGAGGTGCCCTAATTCCCTAATAGTAGGCCTTATTACGCAACAACAGGAGACCTAATCAGCGACCCTAATACATTGTTACAAGAGAGCCATATGCCGTCTTGGGAGGCTCCTATTTGCTATCATGAAAAGGCTTATACACAGCTCTCCTAGCCATAGTTTTTGAGGCCCTAATCAACAACATATGAAGGCCTAAATCCGCAATTATAGGATCCCTTATCACAGCTTGAAAGGGACCCTTAGACGCAACTAGAAGTGTGGACATAACCATAGAAAAAGGAGTACTACACCAGTGTGAAGATTCTGTGTTAATACCACATTGTTGTAGGTGATAGTGTGGTCTCATTCAAGGTTGTTTAGGCATGATAAGGTTCGTCTTAAGCTCGATTTGTAGGGCAGTAGAAGCTACTTGAAGGAGGAGAAAGAAACTATTGTTTAAGGGCTGATTAGGTCACTGTTTGAGGGGATCAAAGTTACAACCCATTGCTGGTCTAGGACGTAGGCCATAGCCAGTAGTTGGAGACCTTTTTAGGAGTTTCATTCAGAAGGTAAGCAGCCCTATAAGCCAGCGTATGGTTGTAGGGACTGTATGAAGGATAGCTGCAGTTAATAGGTGGATTGTGCGGTGTGTTTAAGGTGTTGTGGCTTTCAGAGCTTGTGCCCTAACCAGTGAACAAGTCTGCCATGAAATGCACCAATCCTTGTAGCATATGAAAAGTGCTAGATTGGAACCCTTATCATGATCAATGAAGCAACAAAGGAAGGAGAGTCTTATTGAAGGAAAGCCTTAGTATTCTAGGTAATTGGTTGAGTTTTTCTAGGATTGTCATCTGTTGCATATCTTCAGTCTTTGGTATCAGAATTGCAACCTCATCGCATCATTGTCACAGAGAAGATCTTTGATCTCCTATTTGGCAAGTCAAGTATTGACTTCAAATCATTGTACTCTATCCCTTTCTCTCTGCTAAATTATTGAAGAATATAAGAAAAATTGATCAAGGGTTTCCCCACATTAGGGTTTGTCCCTAGATGGTGCCACATCTTGTGTCCTCTTGCCTTGGCGTGTCTTCTACTATTTATGTTTATGTTCTATCTCCATTTTACTATCATGCTAATGTGATGACTAATCTGAATATTGACATTGGGCTAGTATGAAAACTTGAAGTAAATTTCTCTAAGCATAGAACATACCTAAATTTCACATGGTATCAAAGCTTAGGTGAAGACAAATCCCAAGTTGTTGGAATATAATCCTAACATCTACATTTATTTTTTACCCTAAGTATCATTGACTTAGCCACATGCACTAAAAATCATGTTCACACTTGGTTTTTGGTAAACTAGCTTGGTGGACCAACTTTCCCTTGTTTTTTGCCTTTAAAGGCTTAATATTATGGAGATGTTGGTCCAACCACTTTCCTAAACCATTTAGACATCTAAGTGCATGTTCACACCTAACCACACCTCATCCACTTGAGTTATTTGAGGATTGGCGCCCCACATGAAGATTCCCCCTTAAATCAAGGATTTGGTCCCCTGGACCATTTTAGCATGTTTTAAAGTTGCCTTCCTTGGAAAATGTGCCCCTCCTCATGCTTTCCTCATGGATGATAGTTGGCTTAGGTTGTCTTGAGTCATTGTTGCTATTTTAGGCCTCCCTTTAGCTTTTCTTAGCCTTTTGTAGTTTTTTACTAGTTTTCTCCTAGTTTTCTAGATTCAACAATTTCTATATAATCACCTCCCTTTAAGATTAGAGGTTTGGTTGCTCATGTATTACTATTGTTCATTAATTTAATACATTAATTTTATGGAGCAAATACTTTCTCTCCTCTCTTGAATATTAGCAAATTACTTGTGTTTAATTTAACTAGAATTCTAGATCTATCAGAGTTTTTGCAGGAATTCTACATGGTATCAGAGCTAGTTCGAATCTAGTGGATTGTACACAGTTTTATTTGTATGTATAGATCATCAGGAGGTGCATCAAGAAGAAATGGATCATCTCTCTCAGCCCACAAAACTCATTCTAAATGCTTTCAATTAATTTGAATGGAAAAAAGGTTTCACTATGCTCCTCTGAAGCAAAGGGATTTACAGGGTAACAATGAGAACAGAAACTGAACCGACTTCTACAGTGGAGAAGATAAAATATTTCAAGGACTCTTCGGTAGGTAGGATGAAATGAGAGTGCATCAACTGGAGAATGAACTCATATCCCTAAGTACAACTCATTTCAACAACCTGCAAGAATACTTCACCAAGTTTAAATCCCTCCTCATTGAACTTGATGCATGTGGAGTCAAGAAAGAGGAAGATCAACTCATCCTTTCGATTCTCTCGAAATTAGGCCCTGAATATTCCACATTTTTATCGTCTTTTCAAGCATCTAAATTGACTCCGGAAAAATGGAAAATCCCTCCATTGAATAACTTCATTGAAGCATTGACTGAAGAGAAAGCTAAGTTAGTCCAAATGGGTGCCATCAAGCATTCAAAAAACCAAGCACTTGTGGCTACTGATGCTCCAAAGAGCAGTGGAAGAGAGAAGCAAAAAGGGAAGGGTAAATTTAATGAATCAAAGAAAGAGAGACCTATACAATCTTCAGAGAGCTCTTCTTTTCCTAAGGGTAAGAAGAAGAAGGAAAGAACTATTTGCAGCTATTGTTCCAAATGTTTTCATCCCAAAGGAAATTGCACGAGGAAAACAATCGATGAGATGGATAAGAATTTGCAGCAGCACATTCTCACCGTGCCCAAGAATGCAAAGAAGAAGGATGATAATGGAATGGGAGATGGAAGAGGGATAGCACGAGATGGTAATGCATTAATGGCTGTCACATCCACTCCATCAGCTTGGATCCTTGATTCAGGAGCATAGAACCATATGGCTGCATCAAAATATGAATTTTCCTCCATCGAAGAAAGCACTAGATCCCCAATTTACTTGGGAGATGCCACACCTGCAAAGGTGTGCAGAGAAGGAATTGTAGACCTTGAAGGGGGTTGCTTCACAAATGTGCTTCATGTTCCCTTGCTATCTAAAAATATTCTCTTGATATATTAGATCACTCATTCTAGCTCTGGAAGGAAGGTGGAGTTCACTCCGGAATCCGTAGTGATTATCGACATTTCCACAGGGTCACAACTTACACATGGAATTGCAGATCACTGTTCTCAATTGTATTTATTCTCCCACTTTGTTCCTAAATATATTAGCACTGTATTTCTATCACAATCTAATGATATCATAAGGTTATGGTATGAAATATTTGACCATCGAAACTATAATTACTTGCATCAACTCAACAAGGAAAACATGATAGAAGGATTGCCCGCTATTAAATTCACAAGCAGCGTATGTCAAGGATGCATTCTTGGCAAGAATCCGGAGCAAAATTTTGACAAAGGGAAGGCACAGAGAGCTTATTCACATCTTGGGGTGGTTCATAGTGACATCACGGGCCCATTCCGGCGGACTTCAATTAGTAAGGCTCGATATGTACTCACCTTCATAGATGATTTCTCTCGCTTTACTTGGGTATTTTTTCTGAAATTAAAATCGTAAGTATTTGGATGCCTTATAGAATTTAAAGCACTTCCTGAGAATGAGTCTAGATGTAAGATTAAGATACTCCATACTAATAATGGGGGGGAGTATGTCAACAAATATGTGCAGCAACTTTTTATTGATGCAGGTATACAACTACAACACACAGTGCCATATACACCACAGCAGAATGGTGTCGCAGAGAGGAAAAATTGGTCGTTAAAAGAGATGGCCAATTGTATGCTAAAGTACAAATAATTAGCTCCTAAGCTATGCGCTGAAGCTATTAATTGTGTAGCATACATTCAAAACCGTATTCCTCACAAAGCACTCAAAGGCACCACTCCATTTGAATGTTGGACTGGTAAGAAATTGAAAGTGTTGTACTTTCGCATTTTTGGTTCACGAGCATGGGCTCACATTCTGACAGATAAAAGGAAGGATTTGGAGCCTCAAAGTGTTGAATGTATCTTTGTTGGATATCTTGATAGTCTCAAACGATATAGACTGCTAGACTCTCACACTGAAAAGTTCCTTGTAGCTCGAAGTGTGAAGTTTGAAGAATAACCACTGCATGACTTTTCAGCAGACTATGCCGAGGAACTGCTTGTTGCCACTAATGAGGAGGAGTCTGAAACTTCTTCGAGCACTTCATAGCAGCCATCAGAGAAGCCTCTTGGGTATGGTTCAAAGGATGAGGAGTAGGTCATGGCTTCTCCAACTCAACTGCCAACTTGGGCAGAGAATGTTAGGTCCCTATAATACTAGTGATTACCCCATTACTATTGTAGTTGTATCCCTTATTAATATTGTTGTGACCCTATTATGCCCATATTGTTATTACTATGCCCTGTAGAATCCCTCTATTGTTATTTTTGTGGCTTCATATTATTATTTTTAGGTCGGCTGGGTTATATTGTGACTCCTTAGACTCCTATATATAGAAAGGAGGTTTTGTTATTTGAATCATCAAAGAATCATTCATTTGTTTAATGTAAAGGTGGTTGCCCCCTCGAAGAGGCTGAACTCTAAGGCATTGATCTATATTTTCTATCTTTTTGTGAGCTGGTTTCATAACATTTGGTATCAGAGCTTTGGATTCTAGGGTTTCGCTGCTCCAAATAGGTCATCGTGGCATTTTTTCTATAACTTTTTCTCTGCAATGTTTCAGAAGCGAAAAAAAAAACCCAATTGATATGAAATCACACTGAACCTTGGGTCTGAATTTCAGAGCCTTTCGCACTATATTTGTGGAGATATGAACTAAGGAAGTTGTTCTTTTTGCAGACTCCTGAATTACATTCCAAATAGGTGACCTAAGGAAAATTGTCATAAATTTCTCTCTGATCATCAGATTGAAATTTCGTAAGAAGGTACAAAAAGAGGACGGACTGTAGTTTCTTGTATATATTTTTCAAGCGAAAGCTCGAAACAGGGACACGTGGCATGTTGTACAAGTTCGCTCTACTGAACTAGTCTATAATCAAGTCACTATGGGAGATTTGGCATAACTCTTCCTTGGAGAATCCAATCGGGATCAGACTGCTGGCATTGGAAATAGGACATAGAGGGCTACTACAGGTCACGATTTCAGAACTGGATGATCCAAAATTACAGAGATACATCAGAGACAATATCGAGCTCCTACAAAGTGAAAAAAGGTGTGTAGATTTAAAAAAAAAAATTCTTAAGCTTGGTTTGAAAAATTATTTTGAAGGAATTCAAAGGGCATAGTAGAGCATTATTATCAGTAACAGATGTCCCAAGGAAAGAAAATGCAAACACCTAGTAAGCAACCTGAAAGCTCTAGCATGACTCATGAAGAAGAGGAAGAAATGCTACATGATATATCAAAATTACAAGACCAAGTGCAACAAATTTCACTCTCACAAAAGCTAACACATGCTAAGATAAATGGCATGGAATCTAAGATAGAGGGTGTGGAAGCTAATATTGACAATTTGAAGATAGATTTGAAGACAGATTTGACAAATTTTCTACAAGAAATACTTACTAATGGTGAAAGGGTAGTAAAGGAAACTCATGATGCGAACAAAAGAAATGTTAATCATGATTTCATAGAATATAATGTTGGATCGAAGACACACTAGATTCCAAAAATAAATATGAGGAAGTTTTATGTCAAGGATCTCGCAACATGGATATTACAGATGGAGCAATTTTTCGATCTCAATAATGTGCAAAACACACAAAAGGTATGTATTGCAACTTTATATTTGGAATCAAATCAGTTTGTATGGTATCAATGGCTTTTCTCTAGTAAACAAATTATCACTTTGGCAATTTGTATGGAAGAATCGACAGCACATTATGAGGATATAAAAAGAAACACTTTTTTTAGCCAATTGATAAGTCTCAAACAAAAGGGTTCAATAATGAAGCACATTGAGGAGTTCCAAAAATTGAACATAAGCGTAAAAAATATTCCAGAGGAGCATAGGATTGATGTGTTCATAGGGACTTTAAAGGATAATATCCAACATGATGTTCACCTTTAGGAACCTGATTCATTAGAGAAGGCATTTAGGTTAGCAAGAAAAATGGAAAGCAAAATTATGGCAACCAGGAAGCATACCACTCACAACTATAAAGATGGAAGTGTTGTTGCCCCTAGTCTTCCACAACCTATAAGGTTGACACCACAACAATTGGAAGAAAAAAGAGAAAAAGGGCTTTGTTATAGTTGTGATAGCAAATACACTAAAGTTCATAAGTGTGCTGAGAAGAAATTATTCTACATAGATTGTGAAGAGGAAGAAGGAAAGGAGCAAGAAAGGTCAAAAGAAGAGGATATACTACAGGAACAAAGCCTAGATAAAGAAGAAATGAATCTGACCGTACCTTGTAATGCATTGGTTTGAATTACCACTCCTCAAACCATCAAGATAGAAGGACAAATCAAGAAGAAAAAGGTAATAGTGTTGATTGATTCAGGAAGTACCCACAATTTAATTCATTGTAAGATAGCAAAAGAATTGAATTGCTTCCTATATCCAGCACCAGAGTGTCAAGTGATGGTTGCAAATGGAGGAGCAATAAATTGTTCTGGAAAGTGCCATAATATCAAGCTATCCATGGGAGAATATGTATTGACTAGCCCAATGCTTTCCATTCCAATGGGAGGTGTTGATGTTGTACTAGGAGTCCAATGGCTATAGTCCTTGGGTACAATAGCTTTTAATTTTCAAGAACATTTCATGAAATTTTTTGTGGAAGGAAAGGAAGTTTAGTTAAGGGGTATTGCAGGGAAACCGGGAAAGATAATCATCTCTAACGGTATGACAAGACTTCTAGAAAAGGAATAAAGAGGTGTAATTGCACAATTATGTTCGCTAGATGTTTCCACATCGAAATCATCTATTTCTCCAGATCCCCAAAAAGTCTTGGACAATCATTCCAAGGTATTTGAAACTCCCAAAGGTCTCCCACCTATTCGTGATCATGATCATGCTATTCATTTGATTCCAGCAGGCCATATTGTTGGCATTATGACACAGGTTTGGCTCTATGACATAGGTGTTGTCCTTGACGGCAACTCACTCAAATGACAGATCACAATTCTGGCTCTCAGAATGAAAGAAAATGAGGTATACACAAGTTCCTCTTAACAAAGTTGCGTATACACGCAGGATTACCGATCAAAAGTCGTGTATGCGTATGCACGCACTCTCATGGATGTAAACGCATGTACATATGGGAAAACTTATTTTTAATCCATGGTATTTGGTCCTTGGTATTTGGACCTATGGTTTTGGACCGTGGTATTGCATCCTAAGTGTTGAACCTAGGTATTGGGTCCCTAGTATTGATACTAAATGGTTTTGGACCATGGCATTGAGTAAGGCCTAAGACTATACAAGGGGAAGGAGATCGTTAGGCAAAGATATATATTCACGAAAGTATTGAATATCTTATGATGATAAATATCTAGAATTGGGTTATGGTGCATTGTTGGATCTAAACCAAGGAGGAACCTGAGCGCTAAAAGATGGATAAGTTCTATTGATGGATCAAGATCTTAAGGCTTGAATAGTAGTATGATTATGTGGTTTTTGATCTGTTATATTTGGCGCATGATTAAATCTGATAATATAGGTATAATTGATGTCTGAACAAGTGAAAAGGGTAAATTATATTTCATAGATCTGTACGCCGGTTCGGCACAACAGAAGTGCATATACATGCTAGTTCAGTAAGTCAAAATAGCGTATACGATGGTTGACCTTAAGACAGAAGTGTATGCACGTAGGTTTCTACATTTTGAAGTAGTGTACATCTTATGAAATATGTTTTAGCTGCTTCTGTTTATTCCTGTAGTGTTCTGGGTTCAGAATTGGTGTCTGGTTACTGTTTCTATTTTCTAGTTACAGCATTCTAAGAAGTTATTGGTTGATTTAGTATTGGTTTGTACAAAGAAGATTGGTTAATGTAGATATACTTGATGTTTGATTGATGTTATTCATGGATCCAGTCTAAAAATTTATGAAATGTGGTCCCTGGAAGAAAGGTAAGGTTGTAGCCTTCAGTAGGCCAGCACCTACGTACTAGTACCTCGGCTAGTACAAGAGCTAAGTGGGTTGTAGCTCCCTTCCAGGAGAAGCTAGAGAATGAGAGAAGGTTGTAGCCCTCTGCAGGTAGCAGCCTGCATACTGGTATAAGACTGCACCAGTACATAATCATTGTAAAAAGAAGTTTCTAATTAAAAGAAGATAGAGACAAATTGCAGTAGGTGGTTTTCACCCACATTGGGTTTCCACCTTACGTCTTGGTGTTCATGTGTGATGATTTGTTCTGCTTTACTGGTCCTGTTTACTATTCATATGATTAATAATGTTCTGATGCTTTCATTAAGAAGCAACTAACTAATTTATAAGTTTTCTGGATATACGCTTGTTGCATTATACATAGTTGCATATACACGTGGTTTTCCTTAACTGAAGTAGCGTATATGAATTTGAATATGGAAATGAAAAGGTTATATTAATTTGATAATATTGATTCACCCCCCCCCCCCATCTCAGTATTATTTTCAACAATTTGTATCAGAGCAGGTCCTTCAGAAAGAAGCTTGATCGCTTGAAGGAAGATCCATCATCATGAGCAAATAGGAAAAAGAGGCATCGATCAGGCCCCGAATCTTTGATGGGAGCAACTTCGTCTATTGGAAGGTAAGAATCACAGCCTATCTTCAATCTCTTGGTACAAAAGTCTGGGATATCATGGAAACAGGATACACATTTCCATCAACAACTCCTACAGATACGGCTGGTAAGAAGCAGTATGAAACAAATGCAAAGGCTGTCAATACTCTATTAGGGAGTCTATCTCAATCAGAATTCGTCAAGGTTATGCAGCTCAAAACTACAAAAGAAATACGGGACGAGATCGTTCTAAGCTATGAAGGAGATGATCAGGTAAAACGAGCAAAACTACAAACTCTCAGAATTCAATATGAAAATCTCAGAATGCATAATGATAAAAGTGTGGCTAACTATTTCCTACGTATAGATGAGATTGTGAATTGTATGAAAAATTTGGGTGAAGAAATAAAAGAAGTTGTGTTGGTTGAAAAGGTTCTAAGATCTTTGTCTTATAAGTTTGACTCAAAAGTTTATGCCATAGAAGAAAAGCATAATCTACAGAGAATTACCATGTCACAACTACATGGAATCCTAACTGCTTACAAAATGAGAAAAGGGGGACCATCAGACAGGAGAGAAGCCATATTCAAAGCCTTAGAAAAAGGAGATTACAATGAGTCAGGACATATGTCAGAAGAAGAGGAAGAATCAAACTTTGTCAAGAACCTTCAATAGGGAACTGGAAGATTCAGAGGTAAGTTGCCTTTCAAATGCTTTGCTTGTGGAAGAGTCGATCACTATGCTACCAAGTGTCCTTATAAAGATAAACTTGACAAAGGTAAGGAACTAGTTAGATGGAACAGAAAACAGAATGTAAGTAAGAAGAGCTATTATACACATGAAGACAGTGATGGATTTCAAATAGTGATGAAGATGAACAATATAATGATTATAGACTTTTGATGGCTTTTGAAGATGATGATTTCTTGGATGCTATAGATGAAGAAGGTCTTTATGAAGAAATTTCTAAACTCAAAATTTGTTTAGAAGAAAAGAATATGATTATAGACACTCTGACATTCCAACTTGCTGAAAGGGAAAAACACAATGAAAAGTTAGAATGTGAAATTGTGGGACTTAGAAAAGATATTGAGAAAACAAAAGCTCTTAATCTTAAATTTGCTAAAGGATCTGAAACTTTAGATGAGATTATCAAAGTGCAACGTTCTCCTCTAATCAAGACAGGTCTTGGATATATTGAAGAAACATCTCAAGCACAAAAGCCTTCCACCTCCAAAAGTTATCTTGATGCAGCAAGGAGAAGTGAATAGGTTAACAATCGACAACAAAGGCACAATACAGATCACAAGGTAAATCAGGGACAATTCACTTCAAGGATGAACAAAGATCACCAAGTAAATCAAGGGCAATCTACTTCAAGAATGAACAGAAGCTACAACCAATCGTAGGTAAATCATTCTCAATTTGCCTCAAGAATGGATGCAAATGGAAACTACAATCACTTGGTCAGTAGGTTTGATAATCGCAGAAATTTCTTCAATGGCCAATGTTTCTCCTGTCATAAATTTGGACACAAAGTGACTCAATGTGTTGCCTACAAGACCATCATGACTAGAGAAGCACAAAAACAAAGGAGTATGACTGGGGTCATGAAAAGGACCTACAATAACTTTTATACTCTTGAAAATGAAATAGAATGTTCTATTTGTAACAACTTCTTATCATGAAGATTCTGAATGCAGGAGTAGGTTTCGACAAACAACTCAGAAGGAGCAAGCTTCATTGAGTCCCAAAACATGGAAAAGGAAAGAACCACAACCAGAAAGATGTGGTATAGCCTTATATGTCGAAGGGTAGGAAAATCAGTGGTACATCGACAGTGGATGCTCAAAACATATGACAGGTGATAAAGAAAAACTTCAGTCATATAGTGCCTTAGAAAAGGAAAGGAAGGTCTCATTTGAAAATGACACCCCTGCACTCATAAAAGGTAAAGGTTCTGTTCTTTTGAAAGAAAAAGTCAAAGATGGAAATGTTATGTATGTTGATGGCTTAAAGCATAATCTATTAAGTGTTAGTCAAATGTGTGATCAAGGAAATGAGGTAATATTTCGATCAAATGGATGTATTGTTCGTGAGCTTGATATAGGAGAAACAGTGATCAAAGGCATAAGAACTCCAAATAATTTATACATACTCAAGGGAGGACAACGACAATGTTATCTAAGTAAGAATGATGAACACTGGCTATGGCATAGAAGATTGGGGCATCTAAGCTTCTCTTAGATAAGGAAAGCATGCAAATATTAGGCGGTTCATGATCTCCCCAACATCAAAATTCTAGACAATACAATATGAAAATCATGTCAGTTTGGTAAGCAAACCAGAACTAATTTCCCTGAGAAGGAAAGATCAACAAGCAGACCACTTGAACTTGTCCATATTGATGTATCTGGTCCATCTAGGAAAAGGTCACCTCGAGGAGAAGAATACTTTATATTGTTCATTGACGACTTTTCCAAGATGTGTTGGATAGGACTTATGAAGCATAAAGATGAAGCTTTTGAAAAATTCAAAGCATTCAAAGCCTTGGTTGAAAATGAATCAGATCGCAGAATCAAATGCCTTAGGTCTGATTGAGGAGGGGAATTTACCTCAAATGAATTTTTCAATTTTTGTGAAGAAATTAAGAAGGGAATTCTCTACTGCAAGGACTCCTCAGCAAAATGGAGTAGTGGAAAGGATGAACAGAACGGTTCAACAAATGGCTCGTGTTATGCTTGATGAGTCTGGAACTCTTGCAACCTTCTGGGGTGAAGCCACATTTTCTACAGTTACTATTCTCAACAAGGCAAACGTCCAGGTAAACAGCACTCAGAATCCTCATGAACTTTGGTATGGTAAGACTCCCATGGTAAAATACTTCAAAATTTTTGGAAGCAAATGCTACATCAAAAAGAGTGATGAAAACCTTGGCAAGTTTGAACCTAGAGCAGATGAAGGCATTCTCCTTGGTTACTCTCCCCACAACAAAGCATATAAGTGTTACAATAAAAGACTTGGAAAAATTGTTGAAAGTATTGATGTAGTGGTTAATGAAGAAGGAAACACTCCTAGGCAAGTAAAATCTAAATATTTCGAAGATGATGAGGACTATCCTTCAACATCAAATCAGATTCGTGATGAAGAAGAAACCCATGAGGCACCAGAAGAACAGATAAGGATAGAAGAAAAGACTCCATCCAGGTACGTTGAGAAGAATCATCTAGAAACTCAAATTTTGGGGCAGAAAGAGGCAGGTGTACAAACAAGAAGAACCATTTCAGAAGCTTCAAGCTATCTAGCACTACTCTCCTCCACTGAAACACAAAATGTAAGAGAGGCATGCAAAGATGAATGCTGGGTCAAGGCCATGGAGGAAGAACTTGAGCAGATTGAAAAGAATAAAACTTGGGAGTTGGTTCCTAGACGAAAAGATAAGAATGTCATAGGGACAAAATGGATATTCAAAAACAAGCTGAATGAAAATGGAGATGTTATTAGAAACAAGGCTAGACTTCTCTGTAAAGGGTATGCTCAACAAGAAGGCATATACTTTTAAGAAACTTTTGCACCAGTTGCCAGACTTGAGGCCATAAGAATGTTCCTTGCTCTTTCTAGCTTTCAGAAGTTCAAAGTATTTCAAATGGACGTGAAATCTGCCTCTCTGAATGGAGACTTGGATGAAGAAGTGTATATTGAGCAACCAGATGGGTTTATTCTTGGAAATGATCCAAAACTTGTATGCAGACTCAAAAAGGCTCTTTATGGCCTTAAACAGGCTCCAAGGGCTTGGTATTATCCTCTGGATAAGTACCTTCATCAACAAGGTTTGACAAAAGGATCATCAGATAGCAATCTATATATATAAATTGACAATGGTAAGTTGCTAATACTTGTTGTGTATGTTGATGATATCATCTTTGGTAGAAATGAAGAAGACATGAGTCAAAACTTTGCCTTGGTGATGCAAAAGGAATTTGAAATGTCCTTAATTGGTGAACTCACATATTTTCTTGGTTTACAAGTCCAAGAAAACAAAGACGGTATTTTTCTATCACAAACCAAGTATCTCAAGCAGATCTTGAAGAAATATGGGATGGAGGATTCAAAACCAGTATGTACCCCTATGGTAACAGGATGTAGCCTCAGCGCAAATGATGAATCAGCAGTAGTACATCAACCAACCTATAGATCCATGATTGGTAGTCTGCTCTATCTAACAGGTACCTGACCAGATGTTATGCATGCAGTGGGAATAGTTAGAAGGTTTCAGGAAAATCCAGAGGAAACTCATCTTCAGGCAGTTAAGAGAATTTTCAAGTATCTTCAAGGAACTCAAAACTATGGCTTATTGTATCCTAGAGGTACAAATCTCACACTTCATGCATATACAGATGTAGATTGGGTAGGAAGCATGGATAATAGAAAAAGCACTAGTGGTGGTGCATTCTATATGGGTTCCAGATTAGTAACTTGGTTCAGTAAAAAACAAAGTTCAATTGCATTATCTACAGCTGAAGGAGAATATGTGACTGATGCATCTTGTTGCACACAACTTCTTTGGATGATGCAAACATTGCAAGACCTTCAAATCACTTGTACTCCACCTATCTCCATTTTTTGTGATAATACAAGTGCAATCAATATTTCAAAGAATCCTGTCATGCATTCAAAGACTAAGCACATACCTATCAAGTATCATTTTCTTCGAGAACAAGTGCTTGAACAAAAGGTCAAATTGGAGTACGTTCCCTCTAAGGAACAAGTTGCTGATATACTCACCAAACCACTGCCCAAGGAGACATTTGAATACCTCAGACAGAAGCTGGGGGTAGTTGATGCATCATCTTGCTGTTGAATCTTGTATGTTTTAGAGAAAAGTGGTTGTACGCGAGTTTCACGAGGAGGATCCACGTACATAAGCTAGTTTATGAAGATACAGTTGCGTATATGTTGGTTTAAAGACAAACAGTGGGCCAGGCTCATCATGAAAAGAGTCTGATATGGGTCTGACAATGACCATCTGGCACAGGTTCAGGGGGAGCATATATTCTTCTAATAATGCATTGGTGGCATTATCAGAGAAGATCTTGGTTCAAATTTACTGTTGTTTTGATTTCTGGTGGAACAGGTGCAGAAGGAGAACATGGTTGCTGGTCTGAATGATGATTGACAGATGCTGCTAATGATAGTTGTTGATAAATATCATAGTCTTGCTCTAAATATTTTGTCTCTATGTCATGTATTTCTTTTCTTATCAAGGTCATGAAACGACCTATCTTGGTTTCCCCACTATGCCTGGGATGGATGAAGTAATGTTCTTGTTTTATGATGTGTAAATTCTTGGTGTATCCCCACTTGGTTGGGTAGATGCGTCAATCCTCACTTGGTTGGGAGATGGAAGTATGTATGAGTCTTTGGTGGTAGGAAGGTCATGTATAATGTATAAAGTTATGTATCTTCTTGTAGATCATCTTCTTACAGACCTTGCCTACAGTCAGGGGGAGCTTGGACACCACAACAGAGCAGAGAATTCAGCATGTACTCAGGGGGAGCATAACCCTTTGCCCTTGATGTCAAAGGAGGAGAATGAATTTGAGTGACTTGGGGTTGCCATCAAGTCCAAAGGGGGAGATTGTTGGCATTATGACACAGGTTTGGCTCTATGACATAGGTGTTGTCCTTGATGGCAACTCACTGAAATGGCAGATCACAATTCTGGCTCTCAGAATGAAAGAAAATGAGGTATGCATAGGTTCCTCTTAACAAAGTCGTGTACACACGCGGGATTACCGATCAAAAGTCGCGTATGCGTATGCATGCACTCTCATTGACATAAACGCGCGTACATATGGGAAAACTTATTTTTAATCCATGGTATTTGGTCCTTGGTATTTGGACCTATGGTTATGGACCTTGGTATTGCATCCTAAGTGTTGAACCCAGGTATTGGGCCCCTAGTATTGATACTAAATGGTTTTGGACCATGGTATTGAGTAAGGCCTAAGAATATAAAAGGGGAAGGAGATCTTTAGGCGAAGATATATATTCACAGAAGTATTGAATATCTTATGATGAGCAAGATCTAGAATTGGGTTATGGTGCATTGCTGGATCTAAACCAAGGAGGAACCTGAGCGCTAAAAGATGGATAAGTTCTATTGATGGATCAAGATCTTAAGGCTTGAATAGTAGTATGATTATGTGGTTTTTGATCTGTTATATTTGGCGCATGATTAAATCTGATAATCTGGGTATAATTGATGTCTAAACAAGTGAAAAGGGTAAATTATCTTTTATAGATCTGTACGTAGGTTCGCCACAGCAGAAGTGCATATACACGCTGGTTCAGTAAGTCAAAACAGCATATACGTTGGTTGACCATAAGGCGGAAGTGTATGCACGCAAGTTTCTACATTTTGAAGTAGTGTACGTCTCATGAAATATGTTTTTGCTGCTTCTGTTTATTCCTGTAGTGTTCTGGGTTCAGAATTGGTGTCTGGTTACTGTTACTATTTTATGGTTACAAAATTCTAAGAAGTTATTGGTTGATTCAGTATTGGTTTGTACAAAGAAGATTAGTTACTGCAGATATACTTGATGTTTGATTGATGTTATTCGTGGATCCAGTCTGAAAATTTATGAAATGTGGTCCCTGGAAGAAAGGTAAGGTTGTAGCCTTCTGTAGGTCAGCACCTACGTACTAGTACCGCAGCTAGTACAAGAGCTAAGTGGGTTGTAGCTCCCTTCCAGGAGAAGCTGGAGAACGAGAGAAGGTTGTAGCCTTCTGCAGGTAGCATCCTGCGTACTGGTATAAGACTGCACCAGTACATAATCGTTGTAAAAAGAAGTTTCTAATTAAAAGAAGATAGGGACGAATTGTAGTAGGTGGTTTTCACCCACATTGGGTTTCCACCTTACATCTTGGTGTTCATGTGTGATGATTTGTTCTACTTTACTGCTCATGTTTACTGTTCATATGATTAATAATGTTCTTATGCACTCATTAAGAAGAAACTAACTGATTTATAAGTTTTCTGGATATACGCTTGTTGCATTATACACAGTTGTGTATACACGCGGTTTTCCTTAACTGAAGTAGCGTATATGAATTTGAATATGGAAATGAAAAGGTTATATTAATTTGATAATACTAATTCACCGCCCCCCCCGCTCTTGGTATTATTTTCAACACATACAGATATCCCTATGCCCAAAAGAGTTAAATTGAACGTATGGTTGCAAAAATGCTAGAGGCTGGTATAATTCAACCTAGTCAAAGTTCTTTCTCTGCTCTAAATGTATTGGTGCACAAGAAGGATGGATCATGGCACATGTGTCCAGATTATAGGTAGCTCAACAAGCTCACTATTAAGGATAAGTTTCCCATTCCAGTCATTGATGAATTACTGGATGAATTGCATGGATCAATTTACTTCACCAAGTTGGATCTTCGTTCAGGATATCATCAAATCAGAATGAAGACTGAAGACATTCCAAAAATAGCATTCAGAGCTCATGAGGGTCATTATGAATTTTTGGTCATGCCTTTTGGCCTTACCAATGCACCTTCTACATTTCAAGGTTTGATGAATTCCATTTTCAAACCCTTCCTTAGAAAATTTGTGTTAGTATTTTTTGATGATATACTAATCTACAGCAAGTCTTGGAAGGATCATGTTGAACATGTTGACAGGGTGCTACAACTATTGGACGAGAAACAATTATATGCAAAAGGATCCAAATGTTTCTTTGGAGTACAAGAGGTGGAATATCTAGGTCATATTGTATCTCATGAAGGAGTTAAGGTAGACCCTAGCAAAATTAAAGCCATTAAGGAATGGAAAATCCCCACATCCATAAAGCATCTGCGAGGATTTCTTGGGTTGACAGGGTATTATTGCAAGTTTGTTAAGAATTATGGGAGAATAGCAGCACCTCCAACAACATTATTGAAGAAATATGCATTTTCATGGACTCCAGAAGCAATAAAGGCCTTCAAACATCTTAAAGAGGCAATGTGCCAAGCACTGGTCTTAGCTACACTGGACTTCACAAAAACCTTTATTGTGGAATGTGATGCTTCAAGAAATAGAATTGGTGCTATTTTAATGAAACATGAAAGACCCATTGCTTTTGAAAGTCATCCAATCAAGGGAAATTTTTTACACAAAGTTATTTACGAGAAGGAAATGTTGGCAATACTACATGCACTTAAGAAATGGCGACCCTACCTAATTTGGAGACACTTCAAGGTAAAAATGGATCATGATAGCCTTAAATACTTTTTAGAACAAAGATTATCCTCTGAAGAGCAACAAAACTAGGTCACAAAGATGTTGGGTTATGACTTTGAAATCATCTACAAAAAAGGCAAGGAAAATGTGGTGGCAGATGCACTCTCAAGAAAGGATGAGGATGTGGAAGCATTGTTGTGCGCCATTTATATTATCCAACTAGATTGGATAAACGAAGCAAGGGAGGAATGGAAGGATGATGAAGAAGTGTGGGCACTTATTCAAAAGTTACAACAAGATTCCAGTACATCTGATACATTTAGCTGTTAAAATGATTCGTTATGGTACAAAGATTGCTTATACCTCTGTAAGAATTCCCAACTCAAACAAAAGATGATTATGCAATTGCACACTTCTCCCTTAGGAGGGCACTCAAGATTTTTAAAAACTTAATACAGGGTTAAGAAGGAATTTTTTTTGGATGGCCTTAAATCAGATATTCAAAAGTTTGTGGCAGAATGTTTGGTTTGCCAACAAAATAAAGTTGAAACAATTAAGACCTCGGGTCTATTAAAACCTTTATCCATTCCAAGCCAATGTTGGGAGGAGGTTTCAATGGATTTTATCACAGGTTTACCCAAGTTTGAGGGAAAGAGTGTCGTCATGGTGGTAGTTGACAGACTTACCAAGTATGCACACTTTTGTGCATTATCACATCCATTTAAAGCCAGTACCGTTTCTACTGCATTTATGGAAACAATTCAAAAGCTACATGGAAACCCAAATATTATTGTAAGTGACAGAGATCGCATTTTCACTGGAAATTTTTGGACAGAATTATTTTCTTGTCTTGGTACTCAGTTAGCTCATAGCTCATCTTATCATCCTCAATCTGATGGGAAAACTGAGATAGTAGACAAATGTTTGGAAGGATATCTTCGTTGCTTTGTATCTGATAAACAGACACAATGGGTCAAATGGTTGCCTCTGGTTGAATGGTGGTATAACACTTCTTTCCATACATCAACAAAAATGACCCCATTTATGGCACTTTATGGATATTAGCCACCATCCATCACATCAAATTTAAGAGAAAATTCTAAGGTTCAAGCAATAGAACATGACATCGAACATCAACAACAAGTCCTCCAACTCTTAAAGGATAACCTTGTGTTGGCACAGAATAGAATGAAACAACAAGTAGATCAACATCGCAACGAAAGAAGTTTTGATGTAGGTGATTGGGTATTCCTATGGCTACAACCATATAAACGAATGTCCCTCAAGCAAGCTAAGAAGGATAATAAATTATCACCAAAGTATTATGGTCTGTACAAGGTGTTGCAAAAGATTGGTACTATGGCATACAAATTGGAGCTTCCTGTAGCTTCTCAAGTGCATCCAGTTTTCCATGTTTCATGTTTAAAGATAGTTATAGGCGACAAGCTCCCAGTTCAAACAATATTGCCAGAACTTGACGAGGAAGGAAAAATTATATTGGAACCAGAAGCAATCACAGAAACAAGAACTTGACAGCTACGAAATCGATCAATTTTGGAGTATCTCATCAAGTGGAAGAACTTATCTGCTGAAGATTCCACATGGGAGGAAGCGAATTTGATACAGAAGCATCTAGAACTACTCAAGCATTGAGGACAACACTTTTTTGAAGGAGAGGGGCATGTTAGGTCACTATAATACTAGTGATTACCCCATTACTATGGTAGTTGTATCCCTTATTAATATTGTTGTGCCCCTATTGTGCCCATATTGTTATTATTGTGCCCCATAAAATACCTCTATTGTTACTTTTATGGCTTTATATTATTATTGTTAGGTCGGCTGGGTTATATTGTGACTCCTTAGACTCCTATATATGGAAAGGAGGTTTTGTTATTTGAATCATCAAAGAATCATTCATTTATGTAATGTAAAGGAGGTTGCCCCCTCGAAGAGGCTGAATTCTAAGGCATTGATATATCTTTTCTATCTTTTTGTGAGCTAGTTTCATAATAGAGAAACCCTGCAAGATGCGGGTGAACTAGTTGGTGACCCCGCAGATGCAAGAAGGACTAGATCACAGCTTTTTGGGGCTCCTCAAGCCCTGTCTTCCAACAAACCATTACTTCCCATACATTTCTATATGACACTTGCCTTAGATCCATAGTCACACTCTGAGGCTGCTGGAAACCCGCTTTGGGAGGCTTCCATCGATGAATGATCCAAATTGGATCCAAGAAAGATTATCAGAGTTCTATGATTATATCAAATCATGACAAAACTTCAAGAAACTTGTGAACAATGAGCCATCAAGAAGACCTCTCGATGGTGGCAGTTTGTAGTCAGCAAGGAACGACGAGGACCTCGGTCAAAGTGTGCTTACCGAGGCCCATGGAGACCACGCAGACGAAAACTAACAGTTAGGAAGTCCGGATCAGAAAATGGAGGCCATTTCTGATGCACAGGAAAAACCCCTCAAGAAGGAAATAGCCCTGAGTGCTCGGTCACAAGGAAAGCCGAAAAAACGTGGGAAAAGAGCTGAAATGATAGGCAGGTCTTGCGCTCCTAAAATGACGGAATATCAGAGGTGTTTTCAGTGGTAAGGGTAATTGTTAGGAGACCCAACGATGCCATATAGCAAATGACGTGTGTCCAGCAGATGAGAGAGAAAACCGCCTCTCATCACGGGTTAACGTCTGAACAAGTCAACCACGCGATAAGAGCGATAGTTGTAGGATCTGGAGGCCCCAGATCTGACGGCAGAGATTGCACCCAATCTATGACCAGATTTGGAGGGAGAATTAAGCTGCAGCATATAAAAGATTGAAGTCCGATTTGACCGCTAATTTGGTAGATGTATCATTATACAGAGTAACCAAAATATTGAACCATTTGAAGAAAGAGCTGGCACAGTTCGTGAGAGGACAAGTGGCCACTTCCCTGTAAGATGTTACACAGTGGCGATGACGTAGAGGGAGGGAACTCCAAGCGAACAACAGCAGGTGATCCGAAGAGGTGGAAGAGGAAGTGAATAGTCATGATACAGATTGGCTTTAAGCCATCAAAAGACAGAGAACGAAAAAAACAAGTGAAAAAGAGAAGACAGTCGAGAAGGAGACAACGATACAAAGACACAGAAGAGAGAGTAAAGCAAGAAGTAGAGAACATAGAGCCAAGCTGACCTACAGAGCTAAGGTAGCATCGAGCAGAGAGAACTAGGCTTGAGAGCTTCAAGCAATCCTTGAAAGGATATCTATCAGGAACTGAGTACCAAATTGGACTCATCCCATTAAGACCAGTTGAGGTTGAGACTTGGTAAGGAAGAGTTTGTGCACTCTAGTGGCTTGGGGAATCCAAGAACCACCCTACTAAGCGTCATATATTCCAGGAGACTCAACTTGAGCTCCTCATTATAAAAACTCTATTTAAAGACACAATAAAAGAAGGCCACCACTGAAAGCTGGACGGGAGACGTAGCCCTGGAGAATAGGGTGAACTTCTCATTAAATTGTTGTGTTTTTCATTTTCTTACTATGTTTCTCTTACTGTTTTCTAGTTTTTGTGTATTTTGCAATCTTATTGATTCGTTGCCTAAGATAACATAGACACACACACACACACACCAGCACATGAGTCTGTAATACCTTCACTCATTAATTAGTTAACTGAGATCACTCTCGAGTGATTTTCAGATCAAGTGGTATCAAAGCTCTTGGTTGTTAAGGTTAGAAAAGCTTGTGCTGGATTTAACTATTGAATGCTAACTAGATCAAAGCTCAAATTAGGAGAAGGAGAGTTGGTCGAAACTAATCCTGAGATTGGGAGAGTCTATCCTCAGAAGACAATGTCAGAAGAAGGTTCTGTGGGGCCAAAACCTCAATTCATAGATAAATTCCTAGCCATAAGATCCATGGTAGAGGAAATGTATAAGGATTTTAGAAAACATAAGGATGAAGACTCATCAGGCTCTAAACAAGATGAAAGAGAAGAAGAGTCTCTCCTCCATGACCACTCAAAAGGAAAAGGGAAAGAAGAAATCTTTCTCACACCTCATAATAGCCCTAAACATAAAAAGAAGGCATCTTTGATTAAACTAGATGTTAAATTTGATTTACCTATATTTGATGGAGAGTTTAATGTAAAAAAGTTGGACAATTGGATTAGACAAATTGATGTTTATTGCAGAGTGCAGAGTATTGATTCAGACAAGAGCAAGATTCAACTGGCAAGCCTACATCTTGGAGGCACTATCTTAGTTTGGTGGGAAGGCAGGACCCAAGCTGACATGAAGAGACATGATAAGACTATTTCTGTCTGGAGTAAATTTTTTTCTGCAATCAAAAACTAGTTCTATCCATTGGCCTGCATGTAGCAAACCATGATGAGATGGAAAACTCTTCGATAGTTGAAAGGGAAAAGTGTACAAGGATACACCCAAGAATTTAGAAAGAGAGCATTGATTCTAGGAATCTCCTTAGACTCATCTGAGACTCTGTTGAAGTACATAAGTGGTCTACATAGCTACATGAGGCACACTATCCTCATGTTTAATACCACTAGTATAGATGAGGTACTTGTTCAAGCTACTTATCTAGATGCTAGAGGAAAGAATGGAAATCCAGAAATTGGGGGATCATCCCAACCCATTGCAAGCAAGAATAAGGAGAAAATAAAACAGAAATGGAAAGCAAGGAAGGCTAACACTGCACAGAAAAGAAAGGCTTCATGCACTCACTGTAAGAAGGATGGGCATGATGATGAGCACTGTTGGATTCTGCATCTGGAGCTAAGACCTAAGAAGTTTGAGGGAAAGAAGAAGAAGATTGTTGTAGCTATTCAGAAAGATTTGGGGTCAGACTCAGGAGATGAAACAACTATTGTAGCCACATGTATAAAAGGTAAGAATTCTGAAGCATCTACTAGTAATTCTACACGATCTACTATTGATGAGGAAAATGAGAGAAAAATATGAGATTTTCCATATTCAAGTTATTTCCAAACATCAAAAGATTGATACTTTGTTTGATAGTGGCTCACAAGTAAATTTAATTTCTGAAGCAATTGTAAAGAAATTGGGATTGGTGACTACACCTCACAAGAAACCATACCCATTAGGATGGTTAAATGATAAAGCACAACTACAAGTGACTAGACAATGCAAACTCAAGTTTTCTTTTGGGTCAGCATTTGTAGATGAGGTTCAGTTAGACATAATTCCTTTGGATATATGTGGAATTGTTTTAGGAAGTCCTTACTTGTATGACCGAAAATTTGTTTTCTATAGAGCTGAGAACAAGTATCTACTTGTTAAAGATGGAATCGAATACTTTGTAAGAGCTTATAAGCTCAAGAATAATTATATTCTCATAAACTCAGGGCAGATGAAACAGATGATAAATTCATGCAAACAGTTCTTACTGATGGTTGTAAAGGAAAAGAAACTGGATAAAACCAATGTATTTGAGGGTTGTGATGCTAAACAACAAGCTGATTTAGAAAAAGTTGTTTCAAAGTATGATATCTTGTTTCAAGAACCTAAAGGTTTTCCACCCAAAAATGAAATAGTGCATGATATTATTTTCCAGCAAGATGCTCCATTGCCTAACATTGGAATGTACAAGTTGTCCGCTTTAGAGAATGCTGAAATCAAGAAGGAGGTGCAGGAGTTGCTCGAGAAGGGGTTCATCAGACCTAGCACATCACCATGTGGGTCACCAATCATTTTGGTGAGAAGGAAAGATGGCTTGTGGAGAATGTGCATTGACTACTGAGAACTGAATAAGATAACAATAAAAAATCGTTATCCCCTTCCTCGCATAGATGATATTTTGGATCAATTGAAAGAAGCTATTTATTTTTCCAAGTTAGACTTGCATAGTGGATACCATCATATCAGAGTTGCAGAAAAAGATGCATGGAAGACTGCTTCAAGACAAAGCAGGGATTGTATGAGTGGCTGGTTATGCCTTTTGGCTTAACTAATGCTCCTGCTACCTTCATGAGATTAATGAATAATGTACTCACACCTTTTCTTGATGATTTTGTTATTGTGTATCTAGATGACATTATGATATTTAGCAAGACATGGGAAGAACATTTAAAGCATGTTAAGCAGACACTATATGTTTTGAAAAGAGAAAAACTTTATGTTAAACTCTCAAAACGTGAATTTGGCAAAACATATTCAAATTATTTGGGACATACAGTAGGGGGTGGTGAATTGAAGATAGATCCCTCTAAGGTGGCAGTCATTGTGAATTGGCCTAAACCCAAATCTACTACAGAAGTTAGGAGCTTCTTAGGAGCAGCACAATATTGGAGAAATTTCATTTCTAACTTTTCCTTAATTGCAGCTCCCTTACATGCTTTAATAGGATTGAAAAAGGTGTTTCAGTGGGGAGGCAAATAGTAGAAAGCCTTCGACACCTTGAAAGAAAAGATTTGTACAACATCCGTACTAGCACTGCCTGATCTTCAAAGACCGTTTGAGATCGAAACAGATGCTAGTGACTATGGCATGGGAGCATTGTTGACACAGCATGGTAATCCCATCTATTATCATTCTGAGACTTTTAATTCTACAGTAGTTAACTATCCTACATATGATAAAGAATTGTATGCATTAGTAGGAGTGTGAAAAAGTGGAAACATTACTTAATGGGCAAAGAGACAGTAATACATATTGATCATCAACCACTTCAATATCTAGACTCCCAAACTAAGTTGCAGCAATTAAGACACTATAGGTGGATGGGTTTTCTACAACAGTTTCATTTAGTCATTAGATATAAAAAGGGAATACACAATAAAGTTGCAGATATGTTATCTAGACCCATTATAAATGCATCTACTATACTTAAGCATAATTCTTTATTACATGAAAGCTACATTGAACAATATGCTCAAGATATAGATTTTAAAGATGTATATGCAACTTTGTGTCAAGGAAAACGAGTAGAAGAATTGGATTATCATGTAAAGGACCGACTCCTATATCATTGTGGGAAGCTATTCATTCCACAAACTGAAAGAGTAAAGGTAATTCGAGAAGCACACACTTCTCTAATATCAGGTCACTTTGGGGTAAGTAAAACAGTTGCATAGATGCAAAGATTTTGTTATTGGCTGAAAATGAAAGAGACAGTTTCTAGATATGTAAGAGGGTGTACTATGTGTGCTAAAAGCAAGCCCAACAATAGAAAACTAGGCTTGTACACTCCATTACCAGTTCCTTCTCATCCTTGGGAAAGTGTTTCTATGGACTTTGTTGGAGGACTGCCTAAATCTAGGAAAGGTCGTGATTGTCTACACATTGTTGTGGATAGGTTCAACAAAATGTGTATTTTGATACCTTGTAATAAATAGATTACAACTGAACAAACTGAAAAACTGTTCTTTCAACATGTATGGGTTCATTTTGGATTACCCACTTCCATTGTATCTGGTAAAGACACCCGATTTGTGGGGAAATTTTCCTCAAGTATGTGGGAACTGATGGACACCAAACTAAAGAAGAGCACAACTTTCCATCCACAAATTGATGGCCAAACAGAAGTAGTCAACAGGATAGTAATCTAGTTGCTCAGAGGATATTGCAGCAAACATCCTAAGCTTTGGGATGAACATTTGTGTTAGGTGCAACATGCTTACAACAGAGAAAAACATTCTTCTACACAAAGATCTCCTTTTGAGACCTGTTTTGGTTTCACACCAAGGTCTCCTTTGGATTTTGTCTTTGGTAAGGACACAACAGTTGAGGACACAGTGATGTGGACAAGGCAACTAGGTTCATTGAACAAATCCTGTTGGCATTATGGCTAAAGTGTTGTCCTTGATGGCAACTCATACAGGAGATGGATCACTGTACAACAGGTCAGTAGCAGAGATTGATGATCAGCTCTCAAATATTGAAGAAAATAAGGGGTACGCAGGTACACCGTACAAAAAGTGCGTACACGCATGTATGTCTTAGATAAACTGCGTACATACACGCAGGTCACTCGTTCATGAGGTGCGTACCCCCAGTTCACTTACTTCAAGGCAGAGAAAAACACACGTGGGGTTTCTTATGTTTAACCCTTGGTATTTAGCCGACGGTATTGTGTTATTATGGTTTTGGCTCGTGGTATTGATCCATGATTTGAGGAAGAGCTTGCCTATATAAAGCGAAGGAGATCATTTGGCTTGTGGATGTGTTTGGGTTGAACATCTTATGAGAGCTAGATCTGAAATACTATGATCTCTTGGAGTAATCTCTAGATCTAAATAAGGCGAATCTACTGATGGGTTGAGATCACTTCGGCGCATGATCAGATGTGTAGATCTGACAATTTGGGTTATTCTTGAAGTCTTGAAATTATCTATACCCGCAGGTACGCAAGTGCAGTGAAAGAAAAGTGCGGAGATACGCAGGCGCAGAAGCGCTGCAGGTGCGGAGGTCCGCGACGCCACAGAAGGCGCAGCTGCGGAGGTACGCGGCGCCACAGAAGGCGCAGCTGTGGAGGTACGCGGCGCCACAGAAGGCGCAGCTGCGGAGGTGCGCGGCGCCACAGAAGGCGCAGCTGCGGAGGTACGCGGCGCCACAGAAGGCGCAACTGCGGAGGTACGCGGCGCCACAGAAGGCGCAGCTGCGGACGTGCGCGGCGCCACAGAAGGCGCAGCTGCGGAGGTGCACGGCGCCACAGAAGGCACAGTGCGGAGGTGCGCGGCGCCACAGAAGGCACAGGTGCGGAGGTGCGCGGCGCCACAGAAGGCGCAGGTGCGGAGGTCCGCGGCGCCACAGAAGAACAGTGCGTACTTGTACGCAGGCATTACATGGGTGAAGCTGCGTACTTCTCTTGAAATCAATTTAGCTGTCCATGTTTATCATTGCTGTGTTCTGGGTTTTGAAGTGATGTCTGGTTTCTGGTATTATGATAACAGCAGTGATTGATTGAATGATCATGATTAGCTTCAGTATTGATAGATGAATGGATCCGGTTCATAATGACTTATCCTTATATGATCTGGTGGACTAGATCTGGTTGATAACTCACTCGTATATGTATTGATCTAGTGCTTGGGTGATTCAGAAGGTTGTTTGATTATGAGCTTCAATGTTGTTGTTGGGTCCAGTATGAAAATTGGATGAAATGTGGCCTTTCAGATTATGTGTTGTGCTTCAGTGTATCCAGTATGAAAATTGATGAAACGTGGTACCTGGAGGAGAAGAAGATTGTAGGTCGGCGCCTACGTACTAGTATCTAAGCTAGTACAAGAGCTAAAAGAAATCTTTGGAGCATTGTAGCAGGTAGTAGCCTGCGTACTAGTAAATGGATCGGCTAGTACAAGAGCAAAGGGGGTTGTAGCTCCCGTACTGATATAAGACTGCACCAGTACAAATATTGTAAAAGGATTTTCTTATTAAGAAGAAGATTGAGATGACTTGCAGCAGGTGGTTTTCTCCCGCATTGGGTTTCCACCTTATATCATGGTGTTCATGTGTGTGCCTTATGTGTGATGATCTACTTTATGTTACTGCATCTGATAATATGGTTGATAATGTTCTAATGCACTCATTGAAGATCAATTAACTTAATCATAAGAAGTTGTGGAAGTAGCATATATGAATCAGAGTTTGGAAATGAAAAAGTTTTATTAATGTGATAATACTGATTCACCCCCCCTCTCAGTATTATTTCCAACAATTGGTATCAGAGCAGGTCCTTTGATAGAAGCTTGATCGCTTGAAGGAGATCCGTGGAACAATGGGAAAGAAGCTTAAGAAGAAAGCATCTAAGAAAAAGAAGTCATCTCAGAAGAACTATGACAGTGGAAGAATCGATTGGGGATTAGGCATAAGAAGCTCTTCAGATTCAGAATCATTATCAGGTATGAATGTGTTACCCTCTGATGTTCCAGCTATATTTCCTTGTGAAAGAGATGGAAGTGATAGTGAAACTACTAAACTTGCTCTTATGGGTGAACAAGAAAGATATCAAATAGAGGCAGAATTTAAAAGGATGACAGACAAAATTAGAGATCAACAAGATCTATTGAACAAAAGGGAATGTGACTTCAAAGAAGAAGCTACCAAACTAAAGGCCCAACTAGAAGAAGGAAACAAGGTAAGAAAACTACTCAAAGACAAGGAAGACCAATGTCAAAAATTGCAGCATGAAGTGACATCATTAAGAAAAGAAGTCAACGAAAGAAGCACAACCATCAAGAAACTCAAAGATAGATCCAGTTACTATGAAAATCATGAAGCTACAATCCTCTCACTAAAGGGAGATCTTGAAGAGTCAAAGAAGCAGAATGAAGATCTACATCAAGCAATTGAAAAACAAGACAACGAAGTCATCAGCTTAAAATCCCAGCTGGAATGTGCCTTCCAAGTTCGTCAAATGCAGCAGGATCTGAATGAAGAACAAGAAAAGGAGATTCTCAAACTAAGGGAACAAATGGAAGAAGGAAGAAAAGCTGAAGAAGATTTGAAAAGGCAATCTCTTGAAAAGGAAGAACAACTTCAGGTTGAGGTAAATATCTTGAAAGGTAAAATAGAAGAAAAGGATAAGCTTTTACGATTTCAAGATAGCTCTAAAGTCTTGGATGATATTCTTAGTAGTCAAAGGTCTCCTGCTATAAAGACTGGTCTTGGTTTCCATGAATCTGTTGAAGGTGAATCTAGTTCAGAAGGTGAGGCAAGGAATTCTAAAGAGAAATCTAAAGTGATCAATGAAGAAATGAAAGATCAATCTCATCATCAACCAAGGAAAGAGATTCCTCAAAGAAAATCCTTTACTCCTCCTATGAATAATGTTGAATGTTATGTATGTCATAATCTTGGACATGATGCAGCTAGATGTAGAAGAAGAAGAGTTCAAGACCATTATGCAGACAAGTCATCTCAATCAAGGTACTTTTATGGATATTGCTTTGCTTGCAATATGTTTGGTCACAAAGCTGCTGATTGTTACAGGAGAAATATGAAACATGTAAGATGTTATGCATGTAACAAGCTTGGACATATAGCTAAGGAATGCAGGAACAAAGTGTGGGCACCATATCAAAAGGAGAAAATGTCATCATCACACTTGAAGATATGGAGGAAAAAGGAAGTACAGTCAAAAAAAGGTGGCACAACACAATGTACAGACGTACCAGAATCAGAGGGAGCTGAAAGCACAAAACTTCAGTGTCCTGAATCTCATATGCAAACTCCATAAAGGGAAGTCGCATATATACGCGAGTTGGATACTGCACAATCGCGTATATGATTGTTTAAAGAAAGGCAGTAGGGAAAATAAAGTTGATCTATGAAGTATGATCTCTCGAGCACATGATCAGATCTGGGCATCTGACTAACTGTGGCACACTGGTGAACTGCCATTTCGGCCCTAATCAGAAGTACGCAGGTGATTAGCGGTGCAAGTGCGTGGGTACGCAAAGAAGAATCATGAGAGCTGCGTGGGTACGTAGAGCAGAAGAAGGAGAACTGCGTGGGTACGCAGAGCGACAGAGGTTCAGGTGCATACGCACAGTAAATGTACGCGGCGTGATAGTGTCTATGAGTGCGTGGCTACGCAGGGCAGATAAAGAAAAACTGCGTACCTAGCTTAAGGCATTTATTGGCTGACTTTTCTTATTGATATGCATGATCAGATCTGACAGATGGCACCAGTTTAGGGGGAGCATATGTTCTTAATGCATTGTTGGCATTATGGTCCTTGATGACAATGCTTATGATTCATCTTGCTATGGTTATGAGTTGTTCACATGGTTCTTGGATCAGATTTGTGGTTGATTCTCTAATTGTGCTTGCATGGAGGCTTTATTGTTCTTGGCACATATATGGATGAGGATTGTTGGCTGGATACATGGATGATTATTCAAAGTTGCATTGTTGGAGACATGATGATGATGAGATCTTACCTATATGATGATAGGTTGTTTCGTACATATGTTGATTAATGCAGATGCTTCCATTTGATGACTCTTGTAGATCTGGATGGTTATGAATGAGTTGATGCAGACGTACCTTGCTGTTGACAGATACTATGAAGCAGACCATGCAGTGTTGTTGCTGATATTTATCTTAGGTGATTGGTCTTTATGTAATAGTGTGTCTCTTTTGTAGTTATCTCTTCAGGTCATGTAACGGCCTATGTTTCCCCACTATGCCTGGGATGAATGATGTTATCATATGTAAGCTTTTGAGGTATCACCATTGTGATGAATGTATGTATTGAGTCTTTTGGTGATAGGAAGATCATTTATGATATATAGAGTCATGTTCTTCTTGTAGAACATCTTTTTGCAGTCAGGGGGAGCTTGAGCATGAACAACACTATATAGCAGAGCAGACATCTCAACTTGTTCTCAGAAAGAGCATTATCAGATTGGAGCACCATGGCATATACAAAAGGGGAGTTCATTCAGAGACTTCAGCAGATCTGGTTTATAGTCAAGGGGAGCATGTTCTTAGGGGGAGCATAACCCTTTGCCCTTGATGTCAAAGGGGGAGAGTGATTTGGTGTTGTTGCCATCAAGTCCAAAGGGGGAGATTGTTGGCATTATGATGCATGTGTTGTACTTGATGGCAACCCTCTCATAGAAGATCATCTCACTTGTATACATTCAGATGAATCTACAGAAGAAATATCAGATGTGACAGAGTGCATGGGTTACCGGACAGCTCAAAGGGATCAGATGACAGTTCACAAGTAAGCTTTGCCATCAAGTCCAAAGGGGGAGATTGTTGGCATTATGGCTAAAGTGTTGTCCTTGATGGCAACTCATACAGGAGATGGATCACTGTACAACAGGTCAGTAGCAGAGATTGATGATCAGCTCTCAAATATTGAAGAAAATAAGGGGTACGCAGGTACACCGTACAAAAAGTGCGTACACGCATGTATGTCTTAGATAAACTGCGTACATACATGCACGTCACCCGTTCATGAGGTGCGTACCCCCAGTTCACTTACTTCAAGGCAGAGAAAAACACACGTGGGGTTTCTTATGTTTAACCCTTGGTATTTAGCCGATGGTATTGTGTTATTATGGTTTTGGCTCGTGGTATTGATCCATGATTTGAGGAAGAGCTTGCCTATATAAAGTGAAGGAGATCATTTGGCTTGTGGATGTGTTTGGGTTGAACATCTTATGAGAGCTAGATCTGAAATACTATGATCTCTTGGAGTAATGTCTAGATCTAAATAAGGCGAATCTACTGATGGGTTGAGATCACTTCGGCGCATGATCAGATCTGTAGATCTGACAGTCTGGGTTATTCTTGAAGTCTTGAAATTATCTATACCCGCAGGTACGCAAGTGCAGTGAAAGAAAAGCGCGTAGATACGCAGGCGCAGAAGCGCTGCAGGTGCGGAGGTCCGCGGCGCCACAGAAGGCGCAGCTGCGGAGGTACGCGGCGCCACAGAAGGCACAGCTGTGGAGGTACGCGGCGCCACAGAAGGCACAGCTGCGGAGGTGCGCGGCGCCACAGAAGGCGCAGCTGCGAAGGTACGCGGCGCCACAGAAGGCGCAACTGCGGACGTGCGCGGCGCCACAGAAGGCGCAGCTGCGGAGGTGCACGGCGCCACAGAAGGCACAGTGCGGAGGTGCGCGGCGCCACAGAAGGCGCAGGTGCGGAGGTGCGCGGTGCCACAGAAGGCGCAGGTGCGGAGGTCCGCGGTGCCACAGAAGAACAGTGCGTACTTGTACGCAGGCATTACATGGGTGAAGCTGCGTACTTCTCTTGAAATCAATTTAGCTGTCCATGTTTATCATTGCTGTGTTCTGGGTTTTGAAGTGATGTCTGGTTTTTGGTATTATGATAACAGCAGTGATTGATTGAATGATCATGATTAGCTTCAGTATTGATAGATGAATGGATCCGGTTCATAATGACTTATCCTTATATGATCTGGTGGACTAGATCTGGTTGATAACTCACTCGTATATGTATTGATCTAGTGCTTGGGTGATTCAGAAGGTTGTTTGATTATGAGCTTCAATGTTGTTGTTGGGTCCAGTATGAAAATTGGATGAAATGTGGCCTTTCAGATTATGTGTTGTGCTTCAGTGTATCCAGTATGAAAATTGATGAAACGTGGTACCTGGAGGAGAAGAAGATTGTAGGCGGTGCCTACGTACTAGTATCTAAGCTAGTACAAGAGCTAAAAGAAATCTTTGGAGCATTGTAGCAGGTAGTAGCCTGCGTACTAGTAAATGGATCGGCTAGTACAAGAGCAAAGGGGGTTGTAGCTCCTGTACTGATATAAGACTGCACCAGTACAAATATTGTAAAAGGATTTTCTTATTAAGAAGAAGATTGAGATGACTTGCAGCAGGTGGTTTTCTCCCGCATTGGGTTTCCACCTTATATCATGGTGTTCATGTGTGTGCCTTATGTGTGATGATCTACTTTATGTTACTGCATCTGATAATATGGTTGATAATGTTCTAATGCACTCATTGAAGATCAATTAACTTAATCATAAGAAGTTGTGGAAGTAGCATATATGAATCAGAGTTTGGAAATGAAAAAGTTTTATTAATGTGATAATACTGATTCACCCCCCCCCCCCCTCAGTATTATTTCCAACAAATCCAAGAGGTCCACTAGGCAGTATAGGAACAATTGGAAATGAGCTAAGCCAAATACAATGCAAGGCATGACAAGCATCGGATGGAACATATTTTCCAAGTTGGTGACCAAGTCTCGCTGTATATCAGCAAAGACAGAATGCAAGGTGAAGGTAAAACGCTAAAGCCTATTAGGTATGGACCTTTCAGGATACTTGAGAAAATTGGTGAGAATGCTTTTCACCTTGATCTACCAGCTTACATGCACATCTACTTAGTCGTAAATGTAGATTGCTTGAGACTATTCGAACCTTCACTAATTGACAATCCCGAAGAGCAGAGTCAATTGCCTTCTATTGATGACCTGTTACTTGAATATCTTAATGAATTGCAGGAAGACACAGTTCTGGAGAGGAAGGTGAGAACGATGTGTAGGGGAGATGTTGAGTACCTCAGAGTTGGGCTCAAGGGTTCAAAACCGAGCAGTGAAAAATGGATAGAGATTGGACAAGTGAGACAATTGTACCCTCACTTAGTTAATTCCTGAAAACCAACTTTTGGTGGTCCAAAAGGCTTTTTAGTGGGAAGGCCGTGATCCGAATTAGATCTAAGAAAAATTATTAGAGTTCTATGACTGTATCAAGTCATGACTTACTTCAAGAAACTTGTGAACAATGAGCCATCAGGAAGACCTCTGGACGATGGCAATTTGCAGTTAGTAAGGAACGATGAGGACCTCAGTAAAAGTGCACTGACCGAGGCCCATGGAGACCGTGTAGGACAAAAAATAGTAGTTAGGAAGTCTGAATCAGAAAATAGAGGTCGTTTTTGATGCGTGGGCAAAACCCCTTGAGAAGGACATAGTCCCGAGTGCTCGGTCACAAGGAGAGCCGAAAATCCATGGCAAAAGCGTTGAAATGACGGGCGGTCCTGTGCTCCAAAACTAGTGAAATATCATAGGTTTTTGGGTAGTAAGTGGAAATGTCAGGAGACCCAGTGATGCCATACAGCGAACAACATGTGTCCGAAAGATGAGAGAGAAAATTGCCTCTCATCCTGGGCTAACATCCGAGCAAGTCAACCATGCGATAAGAGCGATAAGAGTAGGATCTGGAGGCCCCAAATCTAATGGCGAAGATTGCACCCAATGTATGACCAGATCTAGAGGGAGAATTAAGCTACAACATATAAAAGATTCAAGTCAGGTTTGACCACTGAGTTGGTGGATGAATCATTATACAGAGTAACCGAGATACCAAAATGTTTGAGGAAAGAACTGGCACAGTTCATGAGAGCACAAGTGGCCACTTCCCTGTAAGACGTTACATAGTGGCGATGACGCAGAGGCAGGGAAATCCAAGCGAACAGAAACAGGTGATCCGAAGAGGCAGAAGAGGAAGCGAACATTCATGATATAGATTGAATTTAAGTCATGAACACAGAGAGAATAAAAAAACAAGTGAAAAAGAGAACATAGTTGAGAAGGAGACAACGAGACAAAGACACAGAAGAGAGAGTAAAGCAAGAGGTAGAGAACAGAGAGCCGAGCTGACTTGCAGAGCTAAGGCAGCATCGAGCAGATAGAACTAGGCTTGAGAGGTCCAAGCAATTCCTGAGAGGATATCCATCGGGAACTGAGTACCAAATTGGACTCATCCCATTAAGACCAGTTGAGGTTGAGACTTGGTAAGGAAGAGTCTGTGCACTCTAGTGGCTTGGGGAATCCAAGAACCACCCTACTAAGCGTCATCTATTCCGGGAGACTCAGCTTAAGCTCCTCATTGTAAAAACTCTGCTTGGAGACAAAATAAAAGAAGGCCACCACTAAAATTTGGACCTGAGACGTAGCCCTGGAGGATAGGGTGAACTCCTCATTAAATTGTTGTGTTTTTCATTTGCTTACTGTGTTTCTCATACTATTTTCTAGTGTCTGTGTATTTTGCAATCTTATCGATCCGTTGCCTAAGATAACACAGACACACACACACACACCAACACATGAGTCTGTAATACCTTCATTCATTAATTAATTAACTGAGATCACTCTCAAGTGATTTTCAGTTCAATGAAGAGTACTCTACTCTCATGGAAAACAACACATGGGACTTGGTTCCACTTCTGAAAGGAAGAAAGCTTATTCGATGTCGATGGATCTATCGAACAAATATTGTTTCAGATGGTGAGATCAGCAAGTACAAAGCTCTACTTGTTGCAAAAGGATACTCACATGTACATGGCATAGACTACATAGAAACATTTGTAGTTGTTGCAAAAATGGACTCCATTCGACTAGTTTTAGCCAATGTTGTTTCTCGCAGATTGGAAGTTCATCACATGGATGTGAAGAGTGTATTTCTTCATGGAGATCTCAAGGAGGAGATATATCTAGATCAACCATAGGGATAAATTCAAAACTCTTCCTTCGTTTGCAGATTAAAGAAATCTTTGTATGGCCTAAAACAAGCTCCCAGAGCCTGGTATGCAAAGATGGATTCGTTCCTACTTTCCATTGGATTCATTCAATGAAAATTTGATCTGAATGTTCATTTGATGCAACATGATGATTCCATTTTTATGATAGTAATTTATGCAGATGATTTACTGATGACAAGTAACCTTACCTCAGCTATTGATTCAGTAAAATCAACATTACACAATCGATTTTCCATGAAATATTTGGGACTGTTGCACTACTTTCTTGGTCTTGAAGTTTCTCAGTCTACTTCATGTATCAAGATGGCACAATATAAGTATGCATCAGATCTACTTGTCCACTTTAGATGACAAAATGCAAGCCAACATCATCTCCCTTTCTTTTGAGGATCAGATTTAAGGATGCAGGTACTACACCTTTGGTGGACAGTACACTGTATCGACAGTTGGTTGGGAGTTTGTTGTATCTTACTCACACCCAACTTGATATATCTTTTGCAGTAGGATTTTGTTCTAGATATATGTAGGAACCCCATGAGATTCATTAGAGAGCTACAAAGAGAATCCTTAGATATGTGAAAGGTACTTCCAGTTTTGGTATCTTTTATGTTGCAGATTGCCCACTTTCACTGATTGGGTACGCAGATTCTGATTGGGTTGGCAATGGTACAGACCACAAGTCCACCTCCAATTATGTTTTCAGCTTTGGTTCATGGCCTTTTTTCTAGTATAGCAAGAATAAATCCATAATTTCTTTATCTACAGTGGAGGTAGAGTATAGAGGTGTAGTGAATGCAACTACACAAGCCATTTGGTTGCAGGGGCTTCTCTCCGAGTTTGGTATTTAGTATCCACTTCCAACTGTCATATTTTGTGACAATCAGGGGTCCATTCAGATATCAATTGATCCAATTCAAATGAAGAGGACTAGGCACATCGATATTCACATTCATTACATCCCCGAGCTGATCAGTTATCGAGTCATATCACTGCAGTGCTGCCCAAGTTAGCAGTAGGTTGCAGACATCTTCACCAAGTCTTTTACTGAAAATATATTTTCAGAACTGAGAGCTATGCTTGGAGTGGTGGAGATAGCTGAGTAGGCCCTTCTAGCCACTTAGCCTTTTTTTCCTCTTTTTTCTTTCGGGGGGGGGGTTTGTCGCATGAGGTTTTCCCTCTTTCTTCATTTTATGAGGATCTTTAATTTATTGTACCTGAGTACCTAACATGGCATCTTGGCCGGGACTCAGTTTAGATAAGTGAGTTAAGATGAAGGGGGGGTGTTCGAATATAATCCTGACATCTACATTTACTTTTAAGCCTAAGTATCCTTGACTTAGCCACATGAACTAAAAATCATTTTCACACTTGGTTTTTTGTAAACTAGCTTGAAGGACCAACTTTCCCTTGTTTTTTGCTTTTAAAGGGTTTATATTATGGAAATATTGGTCCAACAACTTTCCTAAACCATTTAGACATCTAAGTGCATGTTCACACCTAACCACACCTCATCCACTCGAGTTATTTGAGGATTGGCACCCGACATGAAGATTCCCCCTTAAATCAAGGGATTTGGTCCCCCAGACCATTTTAGAATGTTTTAAAGTTTCTTTCTTGGGAAATACTCCCCTCCTCATTCTTTCCTAGTGGGTGATAGTTTGCATAGGTTGTCTTGAGTCATTGTTGCTATTTTAGGCCTCCCTTTAGCTTTTCTTAGCCTTTTCTAGTTTTTTACTAGTTTTCCCCTAGTTTTCTAGATTTGACAGTTTCTATATAATCACCTCCCTTTGGGATTAGTGGTTTGGTTTCTCATGTAGTACTATTGTTCATTAATTTTATACATTTATTTTATGGAGCAAATACTTTCTCTCCTCTCTTGAATATCAACAAATTACTTGTGTTTAATTTAACTGGAATTCTAGATCTATCGGAGTTTCTGCAGGAATCCTACACAAGCAAGAGTGGAAGAGCAATCACTGAAGATAGATGGAAAGGGAAAAAGGCTCAATGGGGTCTTCATCCCACTTCCCAGCTGAAGACAAGCTCCGTCAAAAGTCTGACTATCACAGATGGAAGATGTCCCTTGATCTGGCATTGGAAGATCAAGAAGTGTTGGATTATGTGAAGGGTAAAATCCCTAAGCCTTCATCAAATGCACCAGCTGATACAAAGAACGAGTACACCAAGGGTGAATTCAAAGATAATAATATTATCAAAGATTCCATTGACAAGCATTTGGTTGCCTACATCTTCGATATAAACACCTCCAAGGACATCTACGACATTTTGGTAAGCATGTTCAAGGTTAGTGTTGAAAATCAAATTTTATTTCTAAAAAATAAGCTGAAGGATATTAAGAAGGGTAAAGGTGAGGGTATTATCTCCGAGATCAAGAATGATCTTCTATCGATTGCAGAAATCATATTGTATTAATTCAATCTATAGTTCGTGTAGGAAAAAGGGGGCTAGTAGTTGTTGCTAAAGCAATACCAAGGCAACAAAGGACAATGCATGAATTGTTTGAGCAATTATCTACAAATTTCTTGAGGGTGATAGATATCATGGAGGCATGGGTATCATCAAGATGGAAAGGAGAAAAGGAGAGTAAATACATGTGTGAAGATGATGATATAAGCATAACTAAAGAATTAGTGGTGTATATCATGGCAGGCATAGAGGAAGACTTAAAGACTGCCAAAGATCAAGAAGCTTTGAAAATTACATCCGAAGGGAGCCAGAAAAAAAGTGATGAATCCAAGGATATGGAGAAGGATATGAGGATCACTTTTCCAGAAAGAATCCTCAAGGCATCGATGAAAATGATTATTTGGTAGGTAACAGAGGACCAAAGAAGTCCAAACCTAGCCAAGAAGATTATTGTGACACTTCTCATTCTATAAATAATGTTGATGGCAGTATCAATAAGAATTATTCTACCACTATCAAGGAACAACAAGATGAGTCATCCATCAAACGACTTTGAGTCTTGTTAGAACACATTGGACCTGAAAGGAAGATATTTGAGAGGGATAATCTAGCTATCCCTAGTACTCGTAAAGAAAATATTACTGATCCAACGCAGAGTAGCAGGACCTTGGGTTTATTTCCATGTGTGATTACTTTATAAGAAAGAAACATCAAATTTTCCCAAAGTTAAAACAAGGATCAGCTTATGAAGGAGACTCTTTTCAACTCTTGTAAAATGGAAAGTATTAAACTGGGGGATATGTATCATCATCAAGATAGAAAAAAAAAGACCTACACTCAATTGCCCAACAACATAATTATAGTTTTTGATCGAGGTAAGGGGACAATACACCAAAAATGGTGTATTTCCTTCGACAATGGCCTAATTGATAAAATGGGCCATTGACATACTTTCAATGAAGAAGCTGCAAAACCATATCGTCCACTCTTTGTTAAGGAAATTTGCAGGCCAGAGGGTATTAAGACTTTAAATCTGGAAAAATCATTAAAAGAATGTGTGCCTAGTACCTTGTGGCCCTTCTTAAATGAATATGATTATCAGTCAACCAACAATCCATCTCCTTTTGAGGCTTTGCAAATTTTGAAATGAACACCTCAAAAAACCATGAAGGAATTGGGTGTGACGACTTTAGTAATACAACTAGGTGCATTTAATTTATATTTCCTTCCTAAACGTGCACTAATTGATGATATGACATTTACACTGAAGAATATTATTTCTGCTATTGGAAAGGTCAAAGAATCAAAATCCAGTGGAGCTAAATTCTTGTTACATAGTCTATATGTATCATCTTTTGTGGATAGGTTGCATTCAATCTCTTCAGGGTTTTCCACACTCGATAGAGTCATTCAATAAGAACCTACAATCTATACCCTTGGAGATTTAGTTGCACATTTTCATAGAATGAAGCCAGTTGCTGATGTTTCTTACTATAGAGTTATTTCTCCCTACAAAATTTGCAAGGCTCTATTTGTACAACACCTTTTGAGGCATTGGGCTCACCACCCTTTGAGAAGTACTGTAGAAATTAATGCTATAGATGAATTACTGGCTTATCCAGAAATTGATATTAAGGGATTTTGGGGCTCATCAAATAATCATCTGCTACCCTTGATGGGGAACAAGAAATCTCATCAAATTTACAATGTTATCAAAAGGCTACAAGATGAGATTGAAGGACCTCTAGAATTGCGCTTGCTGTGGGAAGCTTCAAGGTTGCAAAATATAAGTAAGGCTAATAAAAAATTCAATCGATTGGAACTTATAATTGAAAGGCATTTCTCTTTCAATATGGAATCTAAGAATGTTGTATTTTACTTCCCATTGTATAGTGAGGTTGTTGAATTCGTTTATTATAGAGACACCATGGTCCACACAGTTGTACGTGATTTGAGGTGATGAAAGTGTCAACAAGATTATCACAAGCCACACAATGTTATCATACTTAGATTTGGTGAAATTCCTCAACGAGAAAAGCTTAAAATTAGATGTTCTTGTTGTTCGTGCAGTACAGGTTGATGATGTTTCTGAGATTACAACAACATTATTTTCTATAGTTGAAGAAATCAAAGATGACCTTTATTACTACAGTGACATAATTTGTGCCAGTATTTCTGATTTGAGTAGACCGATGACACATAATTTTCTTCATTTATTGGTTTTACAAGATTTTCTACCATCCCTTAATTTATCTCTTCCCAAGATGAGCACTCTTACATCGTTGTATATAACATCTTGTCTTTTACAACTAGTCAATAACAAAGAGTTAGTGAATAGTATTGCTACTACTTTTCTGTGCCCACAAACATTGGCCACTACAACCTTCAACCGTAAGTGCAATTGTCATTTATATGTTGGAGACTTTCTAAATGAGATCACAAAGGTAGCTACATGATCTGCAATATACATGGTCAACACTAGTATTCGATATGAAGAGTAGAAAAGTTAGGGAAATGTTGTTGAACCTTTGGAAACACAATTTATGAATATTACACTTCTGGATACAAACAAAAAGGAAAGCTCAAGTGGATTTCTATCCTTTGTTTTTTGTGGGAACAAAAAATTGGTGTTGGCATCTCCGACCTTACTGGCTATCCAATTACAGAGTGAAGAGTTGGATAATTCATTGTTGGATGTACTGGGTATTCTTCCTCAAAGAATGGAACATAATAACTCACAAGTTGACCCTAGTAAGGAACTAGGATCTAGCGAGAGCATGCCAATGTGCCAGATTCTTGATACACTAATAAGTCTTCTCCGTTGGAGACCTTTGTGTACATAAAAAACATATCATGCAGCCTTGTCTTTTCGAAAACTACTTCCTTAAAATGAAACAAAAATTTTTGTTCATAATTTTAATGTTGCTTATGAGAATGCCCATGATGATCTTATGAAATAAGTCAATGATTCGTATTGTGATCCTATTCCAAATGTTATTTTAGAGGAATAGAAAGACTGCAAGAAAGCCTTAGAGATACCTACACTTCAGGAAGATTTCAAGTTCATTCTTCGACCTGATTCTTGGCCACATATTCCAGATGGTGACGATTCTTCTTACTTTATCAAAGGAAGGAAGCTGGCAGCAAAAATAAAACATATGGAAGGTTAAAATTTAATTGGTGAAGGCAAGCATGTATATTTTGTGGCCTATTCCATGGAATATGGTTGTGTTAGTTTGGATGGCATTTAAGACTCTAGCCAGAACTGCAATGTTAAAATCTGCAATTCATTATTGATGAACGCAAATTGCTCTGACTTAATGGGCATTCACTTTAAGTTTGTTACTATACATGGAATATTTTTGCATACCTACTAGAGGAAACTTGTGAATCCTCGAATAGAGATGCCATGATAGGGGCTTCTGGGCCTAATTGTGCTAATGTAGTAGCTACTTCTGAATTCTTGGTGAAATGGCTTTGTGCCTGTTGGGATATGGAAAAACATTCTACTACGGACTCCATGATACTAGAACAATATAAAGTTGCAGGTTCAAAACAGATGGGAAACTTTACAAGTATATGAAAGATTATCAAAATACCTTTTGGTCTCAACAATGGCACATGCCACAAACATCATTAGTTTTAATAATCATGGGGATGAAATAATTATGGATCTTGTATCTAGGTTTTTTTATTAAAGTATGGGACCCAGACATACATGTGGATTGCTTGGGAAAAGAGATATTAGGTAGGGAACACTGTAATGTCCCTATGATTTGAACAACAAGCATATTTTGTAGTTTTTTGGCATTTTTGGTTATTTTCACAGAGGGGAAATATTTTTTTTTTGGAGATTGGTGGAAAATGACTATTTTATTAGAGAATTGCGGAAAATGAATATTTTATGAAAAAGGTGGCAAAAAACTATTTAGTGGAAAGTGGCCCTCACTAATAAAATAATATTTAAAAGAAATTCTAGAGTTTGCTCAAAGAGAAATTATAAAGAGGGAAAGGAGCTCATTTGGGGATCATTCTAACTTACCATTCTACTTTCAACTAAAGGTGAGATCAAGAGAGTTGAACCAGGGTGTCTCAAGAGAGATCCTTAACCCAACCTCATTAGATTTAATTGCTACCCTAGCTAGTTTTCCCTTCTTCAGTGAACATTCTTGCCATGCTAGTGGGATTTATTTTTGTGCTTATTTTTGAGGATATGATGAGAATTTTGGCATAGAGATTATTGGCATCATAATCTGATTTTGCAGGTCTGATATTCCTTCCTCAAATAAGCACGAGTTTCACTATTTCCCAAGCCAGAAATCAGTCAAATTTGTGGGTTGACATCCTTGAGTTCTAAAGAGGCAGAAATTAGGAATGAACGGGGTTGTATTCCTTGGTTTGATACAGGTCATGGGTTATTATTAATTTTTGCAGGATTCCTGAGTGTGATCGAGTTGAATCCCTTGCCAATACCAAGGTTGTGGTAATTTTCTCTTGAAAATGGACACATTTTGGGCATAAAGCCAACATCCCTCTCTATTGTAACTAAGTTTAAGGAGACCCACAGTGCTGAGTATTATATAGACACCAGTGCCACAAATTTATCAATTTTGGGTCATTTGGAGCTGGAGAGAGAGTATACTGAAGCAATGTTAAGAATTTTAGGTGCACCTGGACAGTTTGTGGGGGGAATTTATATGGCATATCAGCCTCAAAGGAAGGGAAACGAGCTTCCCATATGCTAGATTACAAATCTGTTAACTGTGGCCCACTGAAATTGTAGTACCCTAAGGGAAGAATACATAGAATATTTACTTGCTGAAGTCACATTCCTTCTTCAACTACCACTCTAGAAGCACACAGTGAGACAAAAGTCACATGTTCCTTCATTTTTTTATGTCTTTGTGTATTTAATTGGTTGATGTGATTATTTGTTTGTGATGTACCAGCTATATACATATGTAAATTTCTAAACATTCCTAAATTTATTTGAGTGCTCAGAGTACTTTATTTTGGTATGAACGTTAGTTTTTTATGCACATTTAATTGGGTGAAATTTTTAAAGGCAAACCTATAGCTACACATGGCTAAATTTTTTCTAGAGAACATCACTAAATCTCACACACACTCAGAAACCTATTGAAAATTTAAGGCTTTTCTGGAAAGGAACATTAGACTTTTCAAAGCTCCCATCAACTACATGCTTAATCTTGTCAAACCATCTAAAATCAATCATTGATTCCCTAGAAGGTCTTGGAACATATCCAAGAGATCATTCTCAAGAAAGGAGTTATACTTCTCGGTTACGACATCCTTTCGTACCTTCTTAAGAGCTAACCCTAAAAAAAGGGAGGGCTATCTCTGAAGAATAGAGGACAATAGTGAAAAATAAGTAGGAAAGTTCATAGTTTCATGACTCCCACTTGTTCCTGTACACCCTTTAATACTTGAATAAGCCATATTGACTTCCTGGATACACTAGAATTTAATGAAGTCTCTATTGTTTTACTAGAATCTTGGTGATCTCAATTTAATTTCCTTTTCAATTTTAGAATAGAATCTAGAACAACAAGATTTTTCAGTTCATTAATCATTATAAGATGTTTCTTTTCTTTTTAGGACCATTCGTCCTCATCAAAATTCATATCCTTGCTCGCCGATATGATCATTTGAACTTGAATTTAGATTCAGTAAGCCTAGGATGTATTACTCTATCCAAAAAATATCCCCTTTATATTCAAGTGTTCAAACTTCAAAGTTTAGCCCTTTTATTATCATGAATATGAATATAAATTGGACAAACGAAAAGATATGGAAATGTAATACTTGTTGCTTCTCACTAGTAAAATATTTCTTTGGTGCTTTGTCCTTCAAGATCCTATGAAGACATTGGTTCAAGATATAGACAACTATGTTGTAATCTTTTTCTTAAAGACAGTAAATACACGTCATGGATCATGTTTTTATCTATCTCAATGATGTATTTGTTACTCTACAACCCCATTCTTAGCACCCTCTTGATTCGTGTTTCCTTGCAAAAGGTATCAAAATCCTTAGAGGTGTTCTCTCCCCTAAAATTAAAGAATTTTGATCTTTTCCCCATTTGATTTTCAACCAATGCTTTGAAATATTTAAACTTACTAGATACATCATATTTAGTCTTCATAAAATAAATCTTGGTTTTGTGAGAGGAATGATCAATAAAAAAAACTTAATATAGCTTATCTATGAATGAAGAGGAAGGCATAGGCCCACAAACATATGATTCCATTAAGTTGAAAATATTTCTTGATTTTTCCTCACTAGATGGAAAAAAAATCTTCAAATGCTCATTGAGTGCACACCATATACACTCTTCAATCTTCTCTACCTTGAAGTTTGGAAATCCATACACCATATCCGTCAAGAGTGGAAGAGCTCCATGGTTCAAGTGACCAAGGTTCTTTTACCACAATTTTCATATATTTCCACTATCATGCACTAGAGTATCATCCTTTGTAGTATTGACAAGAAGCTTGTAAAGGCCTCCTTCCAACACATCTTTAGCTAAGAACCAAGGAAATTCATGGTTGCAATATATAATAATGCACTTTTGATTATTGATCTCAACTATATGTTTCTTATTTGTGATAGATGAGATAGAAAGAAGCTTCTTCATTGATTCTAGTACATAAAAAACATATTTCCAATCAAGATTATCCCCTGATAGCGTCCTAAAAGAGATGGTTCCAATTTTAACCATATGATATGTAGTATTATCAACTAACTCCACTTGTATGCCCACATCTTGTTCTAGAAGCTTTCTGAATTTTTTTTATTGCTCACATGCTAAAATGCTCCATTATCCACATACACGCAGGCAAATCAAGTTAAGGATGAACAAATAGACTCCAATGATATGGCTTCATCTACGAACAAGACAGGGGAAATATCGTTGCTAAGTCTAGAGGTTTAAGGTCATCATCCAAATGTATTGGGTTGATTTTAGCCCAACAGATGAATACAAAGAGGGATGAAGAGATGCATGCTTCCAAGTGACATATAGAAGAACTTGAAGGTCTTCGTGTAGCTTAAACAAAGGAGGTACATGGCTACTCCTTGGAATGATATTTTGGAATTGCAAAACAATATTTTGAAAATCTAGCAACAAGTTGCAAGGTGATCATACTTGTATTAATGATGATACCTGGATTCAAAACCCTCTGAGTAGGTGTAGATGAGACCAGGTGTAAGTCCTAGATTATTTTTGACCCCACAGAATTTCCCCTCATCGTGTCATTTCTTAGCCAAAGGACAGTTGTCTACAACTTTTTGAAAAAACATATCATAAAATAAAATCAATGATTGAAACTTCCCAACTTTAACTCATGTTACCTCCATACCTTACTGTTGATTTCAAGCAAGGATTAAAAGTTTGGCATCTCTATTCGATTGGTGTAGATTTAGGCTTTTTAAGCCTTTTTTCTCACCCTTTTATGTTTAAAAAAAACACATGTGGGGTGTCCAGATGTCCCCCTTTTCAGGAGGGGGCACCCACAAGCCAAACCTTTTGGAAGTGTCCTTGCACACCAACAAAACATTTCACTGTGCATTCCATGTATTTTTGGCAAAAGAGAGGATGCACTGAAATGGCTTTCTAGATGGCCCTGAGGCCTATGGTCCTAAGGATGCAAGGATCATGTCCCCAACCTTAGGACTATGTCCCTATGTAACATTGGATATTTCCACAAAAAGATAATAAAAGAGACTTAGGGAGCTAGACTATATGTTATAACTATTTTCATCTATCCCTAATTTTCCATGTGTGCTGAAGGACATGACTTTTCTAAGCAATTGGGAGGTTATAAATTATTAAACTCAGCTTGAAACCATGCCCAAAAATTCTTATCAAATGGGCATGTGTGCCTTGGTTTAACCACTCGACCCATTGTTCAATAAGTTAAGATAAGTTTCGTATTGAATATAGCAATTTAAACTCCATTATTTCAGTGCTTGTTTTAAGCCTAAGTTATTTGAAATTTGACATAGTCTTGCATTTTCATTAATAAAAGAATAAAATACTACCACAACTAACAAAGAGTAAAATCTTTACAGTAAAAACTGAATTTGGATTCAAAATCATTATAGAATAAACTGAATTTGGCTTTGACAAGCAAATCCAGTTCTTGCTGAAAATGATTCAATTCCCCTCAGCTAAGAGGGTATGTTACCATGTGAAAAAGTAACCTTACATATTTTTTGCATATCTGGTTGGTTAAATACATTGTGACATACTCTAAATGTGTACATCCTTATTGTCTAATGCAATTACTCACTCTAAATAGAAGTAGTCTCTTTTCTATGTGATACTATTCTTCTACAACATAACTACTATGACTCCCATGACTTAACTTATTTCACCTTCATATTGAGTGTAATCTCTCTTGTACTTGGACATCATTAAAATAACACTTATATCCAAGGTGATTCTTTGGGATACCCCTAAAGACTTATCTCCTAGTCAAAAGTTATAGGGCATCTTGCTAAGGTGATAGTGGCAAGATCCCTGATTTTCCCAAAGTTGGCACCCTGTGAGCCTTGCACTACTTCTTGGAGCCATAGAATGGGAACTAATACACTACTTCTTAGAGCAGCTAACTAGGAATTCATCCTCTTCAGATGGAACCATAGGGAGGTAACTGGAACTACTCACTTCAGATTGAAAATAAAGAAGTGGGAAGTTGAACTCAATCACTAAGGATGGGATGAATCAATATATATTGCATGAATCACACTAGCCTTCTTAGAAGATTAAAAAGGTTGAACTCATTCAGTATCCATAAGGATTGAACATAACCATACAGATTGGAACCAATTCACTTGATCCGGATTTAAACAGGAACGCAAAAAATTACAGAGATAACCATAAATACAGAGATGAGATAACCATAAATACTGAGATGCAGCGGAAATAATACTTCATTTCATTACTGTAAAATACTGAAATGTGCTTACAAACAGAAATGGAAATAAATTAGCTAGGGCGATGGTAGCTTATCTCTGAGAAGAGATGTGGTGGCTACATGCCTCTGAACTGTTCTGAACTGAGTTACAATGAGGCTCGAAGGCCTATTTATTGTTGAGAAACAATGGAAAACCCTTCACATTCCAAAACCTAACCCTAGAAGATGAAACGCCAAATTGTGGGCCCCGTTTGGGTAAATTGGTACATCAATTTCCCGGGTTCGTAACTTTGGCATACGATCTCCGTTTGACGCGCACGATAGCTCGTTAGAAAGATCTATCCGAGTACTACCACTTTGGGAGGCAACATCGGTCCATGGACCCATGTTGCCCCAGATTCCCAAAAAAACGTCGTTTAGGGCCTCAAAACGGCTCCGGAAGTTCAGGACCCGAAAAACTGCTAAAAATAGTAAACTGTGTTACAATTTAGGAAACTGAAAGAGCTGAAAGAGACAGTTGTGGGGGTCCAAATGGGATAGGTGGGTGGCCACCAACATCCACCTGGATCATTCCTCCCCCCTTAGGAAGCAATGGTCCCCATTGCGTTGAGTTCCTCCTTGAGATGAGGAAGCTTCTGTTGAGCTGGGTCTCTGGTGAGCTGTTCTGCACTCTCTGATGTGACCAGAAATGGTGGGAAGCATGGTCGACGACGGTCCACATTGAACACTCGGTGCAAGCCAAGGAATGGAGGAATGCTGTGCTTCGAAGCATTGTTGCCCGTAGCCTTGGTACTAGTGTAAGGACCATGTCGGAGTTGCCTGAGTTTCTGATGGGTTCTGGTAAGGCGTTCTCTCTGCAGATGTAACCAAACTTTGTCGCCCACCTGAAACTTGTGTGGTACCCCTGTGGGTGAGGAGAAGTTGTTCCTGTGTTCTGTCATGACCGTATCCCTTTGCTGTTGCTGCTGCGTGGAGGAACGCTTTGCAGGGGTCATGGATGTAGCAACGATCTTCCCCTTACTTTGGGAGTGAACCAGACAAATGAATTTCCTGGTCTGTGATATGAGCTTGCTGCCTTTCTTGGTAGTAATCAAAGATGTGGCGGTAGGTGGGGCTACCTCCGGTATCCTGTATAATGAATTATTCAAAGAAATAATGACAGCACGAGGCCTGGACTCATACACAGCATGTCGCCTCCACAAGTATGGCTGGCCTAATAATACATCACAAACATCCAGAGGTGTAACATCACATAATACCTCGTCGGTGAAGGGCTTGATGTTGTAGGGAAGGCGGCACTGCTGGCGAACTTTGAGATCTCGTCCTTCATGAAGCCACCCGATACTGTATGGCTGCGGGTGTGGTGTAGTCGGTAGGCCCAACCGCTTCACGACCTCTGCTGAAACCAAGTTCTTTTGGCTACCACTGTCGACAATGAATCGCAGTGGTGAACCCTTCACCCACATCTGTGAGTGGAAAAGACGCTCCCCCTCCTCTGGATCTTCGGGCTCATTTTTCTTGATCTTGGCGGTGGCAACAGTGGCACTGGGATCCACATCAATGATCTGCTTCCCTTTGCCATTCCCCTTGTCAGGTTCTGGCTCAGGGTCGGAACATGCACCTGATTCGGAAGCCTTCAATTCGGCCACCAGCGACTGCTTGGTTCGGCACTCACTTGTGTTATGAGTGGGACTCTTGTGGAACTCACACCACTTCCCTGTGTCCTTCTTTGGCTTCGTGGTGTTGTTCTTTTCTTGCAGCTTCGAGGGGTTGTCTTGGGTCACCCTGCCTTGGCTTTGTCCTTTGGGCTTCGGATTTGCAGATCCAAAGTCTCGCTTCTTCTGTTTGAACTTTTGCTCGATTTTGACAGCGTATCGGTATGCTGTGCCGAGTGAGGGGATGTTCAAGAACCCCATCTCTTCCTGGATGTATTTATGTAGGCAGCCACGGTATTTGAGTACCAGATGCAGCTCAGAATCTTTGATACCCAACTGTGTGCGAAGGGTATGAAAAATGTTTGTGAACTCCGGCACATCTTGGTCTCGTCCCTGCCGCAGTGTGGTCCATTTGATGTATTTGTCCTCATAGCTTCCGATAGGGTAGTACTGCTCCTTGATGGCATCCCGGAAGTCATTCCAAGTGGGTGCGGCTGAAAATAGTGAGCCTGTACTTTCATCCTTCTGCTCACAGTAGGTTTCCCACCAGTCCTTGACGTGGGGGGCTGCTTTGAGAAGAGCGAAAAAAATCTTTTCCCGACTTGAAAATTCGTGAACAGAAAAATACCCATCTAGCAGATTTAACCATTTATCTACGACATCTGCGTCTATTTGACCCTCGAATATGGGGATTTCAAAATTAACTTGTACCTTAAACGGTGTGGCATTTCCAGAGTCGTTGTTGGAAGCCGATGCATCACCTCTGGGTAGCCGCTGAAGGATCTGCGCAAAGCTATCCATCATCGCGTTCCTTTGCCGCTCGAGCGCTTCTTCGAGCAAGATTTTGATAGGATCTCCTGCCCCCTCATCTTTCTTCTCATCTGCCATGGGAGGTCGTCGGGATTTGCAAGGCTAGTCTTGCAAAGGTTCGACCAGTTCAAGCCCTAACTCCTTATATCCCGACCTCGTTGGGGACATGCAAAGAAAAACAGAGAAAAAGCAGACCGCTCTGATACCACTGATCCGGATTTAAACAGGAACACAACAAATTACAGAGATAACCATAAATAAAGAGATGAGATAACCATAAATACTGAGATGCAGCAGAAATAATACTTCATTTCATTACTGTAAAATACTGAAATGTGCTTACAAAGAAAAATGGAAATAAATCAGCTAGGGCGATGGTAGCTTATCTCTGAGAAGAGATGTGGCGGCTACATGCCTCTGAACTGTTCTGAACTGAGTTACAATGAGGCTCGAAGGCCTATTTATTGTTGAGAAACAATGGAAAACCCTTCACATTCCAAAACCTAACCCTAGAAGATGAAACGCCAAATTGTGGGCCCCGTTTGGGTAAATTGGTACATCAATTTCCCGGGGTCGTAACTTTGGCATACGATCTCCGTTTGACGCGCACTATAGCTCGTTAGAAAGATCTATCCGAGTACTACCACTTTGAGAGGCAACATCGGTCCATGGACCCATGTTGCCCCAGATTCCCAAAAAAACGTCGTTTAGGGCCTCAAAACGGCTCCGGAAGTTCAGGACCCGAAAAACTGCTAAAAATAGTAAACTGTGTTACAATTTAGGAAACTGAAAGAGCTGAAAGAGACAGTTGTGGGGGTCCAAATGGGATAGGTGGGTGGCCACCAACATCCACCTGGATCATCACTAGCCTTGATAGCATTGGCTTGTGTTATATTCTTTCCACGACTAGCCAACGTAATTAACTGGGGGTTAGAGGGGGGCCAGAGCCCCCATTTTGTTTCCCCAATTGTGTAGTGAGGGGGGGTCACAGGGGGTTTGAGGGGTGCCCATAAGACCACTTTATGGGGTCCGGGGCAGCGCCATGGAAAATTTTAGTTTTGGAACCTATGTTAGGTTGGGTGGACCCACCTATGTTTTTGTGCATGATTTTCGCACATGGTTTTGGATGCGATGGTTTTCGGTCCACGGTTTTGGACGCGATGGTTTTCGGTCTATGGTATTGGATGCTTTGGCATGTATAAATATGTATTATAACATTGAAAGGAACATAATGAAAAATTAAGCTGGTAGTTCCCGTTTTGGGATCCAGTGGAAAATCTCTGTGTATATGTCTTTTATGTGTTATGCTCTCGCTTTGTTTATTTTCTATGTTTTAGAATTTGTATGCAGGTAATTTCTATATGGGGTTAAAACCTACATTTGGTATCGGAGCTGTTTTGGCTTCAAGGGGACGCCTTTGTTGCTAAGGGGTTTCGCTTGGGCCTGTGCTAGACCTTGTTCAGTGGGAGATCTCTAAGATCGGTTCTGGTGGTGAAAGAAGATGGCGAGCAGTGGAAAGATAGAGATTGAGAAAATCAATGGTCAAAGTTTTGAGTTGTGGAAACTCAAGATGGAGGATTTGTTGGTAGATAAAGATCATTGGATCATGGTAGATACGGGTACTAAACCAATGGGAGTGTCCGATGAAGAATGGAAGAAGTTGGATCAGAAGGCAAAGAGCACAATATGATTGTGTGTCTCAGATTCAGTATCGCTGAATGTATCAGGGGAGCTACAGCAAAGGCTTTGTGGGACAAGTTAGGGACTTTGTACCAATCTAAGTCTCTAGTGAATAAATTGTTCCTGTGGTAAAAGCTATATAACTTGAGGATGAAATGTGGAGACTCGGTGACAGAGCATCTGAACGCATTTAATATTGTGGTAAGTCAATTAGCATCTGTTGATATTAAAATTTTAGATGAAGATAAGTGCATCAGTTTTTTGTGTTCTCTACCAGATTCGTGGGATAGTCTGGTTATTACAATAGGTAGAAATGCATCTGCCTTTCATTTTGATGAAATAGTCTCATCCTTGCTAACGGAGGAGATGAGACAGAAAAATATGGAGAGCCAGAATGGTGATGCCTTGTCTGTACGAGGATGGTCCCAGAATAGAGAAAAAAATAAGTCATCGAGTGGGAGATATAAATCTAGAGGGAGATCTAAATCTCTAGGAAAACCTGTAAAGGTGGTGTGCTGGAAATACGGAAAGGAAGGGCACTACAAAAGGGACTATAAATCTAAAGCTCCTGATAAAGGAAAGGGATCTAATGATTCTCCTTCTATAGAGGCAAAAACCACTTAGATGAAGGTGGGGATGTGTACTTGGCTTCTTCAAGTACACATGTAGATCATGAGGAATGGTTGGTTGAATGAGGTGCATCCTTTCACTTCACTCCCCATAGAGAGTGGTTCTACGAGTATGAGAAATACAATGGTGGTGATGTCTTCTTAGGGGATGATAGGAAGGCTAGAATCATTGGTCGCGGAAAAGTAAATTTGAAGTTGTAAGGTGGAAGGGTTAGAACACTTCCAGGTTTTCTGCACATTCCTACATTAGCCAAAAATCTGATTTTTGTGAGCAAGCTGGATGATGTAGGTGTAAAAACAGTGTTCGAGAAGGATACCTGCAAGATGGTTCAGGGGGCACTAGTATTGATGCGGGGAGTTCGAATTGGAACACTGTACAAGCTGCAAGGTAGCACCGTTGTTGATGGGTGCAAGAGTTTTGTGGTTCCTGAAAGTGTAGCAGAAAATCTAGTGGTCTCTGGAGAGAAGACCATGCTATGGCATCAAAGGCTTGGACATATTGGAGAGAAGGGCCTTCGAATACTTCATGTTAAAGGTATGGTAGAAAGTATGAGTAATAGCTCTCTGGATTTTTCTTTCCGTGAAAATTATGTATAAGGGAAGTAGAACTGGGTGAGTTTCCCCTCTGGTGGTAAGAGGGTGAAATAGATATTAGAGCTTGTGCATAGTGATGTGTTTGGACCTATGAAGGTTCCATCACTCAGTAAGTTTGTGTACTATGTATCATTTATATATGACTTCTCAAGAAATACATGGATATATTTCCTTAAGAATAAATCTGAAGTCTTTGACAGCTTTAAAGAATTTAAGGCTCTAGTGGAGAACCAGACAGGGAAGAGGATAAAGGTACTGAGGATAGATAATGGTGGAGAGTTTTACAGTAATGAATTTGAAGAATTATGTAAGAAGTGTGGTATAGCACAACAGAAGACTACTCCATATACACCTCAGGAAAATGGAGTTGCAGAAATAATGAACAAGACATTGATGGAAAGGGTAGGAATCATGCTCAGTGGTGTCGAGTTAGGACATGATTTCTAGGCAGAGGTAGTGGAGACTGCATGTTACATGGTCAACAGGTCACCTTCATCAGCATTGGAGGATAAGACTCCACAAGAGGTATGGACTGGTAAGAAACCCTCTCTTTCACATTTGAGGGTATTTGGATGTGATGCATATGTACATGTTCCAAAGGAGAAACGAACCAAGTTGGATTGTAAATCTGAAAAGATCATCTTTATTGGGTATAAGGATGGTTTAAAGGGTTATAAGCTTTGGAACCCAGTAACAAGGAAGGTTGTGTACAGCCGAGATGTGGTGTTCAGAGAGGTGAAAGATGTTATTAAACATGAAGTTCAACCAATGGAACCTGAGAAGATAGAGTTTGAGCTAAAGGAGAAAGTATCAGACTCTACAACAGAGGAGGAATCAGAAGATGAAGAGCCACAAAATCCGGGTGTGAGAAGATCAATTTGAGAAGAAGGTAGCCAGAAAGGTATAGTCCATCTGCTTTCTGTTCAAATTTTTCTTTATCTATTACTAATGATGATCCTCAAACTATGAAAGAAGCAGTAGATTCAGAGAATGGAAAACACTAGAAAGAGGCCATGGTTGATGAAATGGCATCTTTGCATAAAAATGAGGCTTGGGATCTGGTGGTGTTATCGACTAGAGTGAAACCCATTGGCAGCAAATGGGTGTTCAAGAAGAAGACAAATGCAGAAGGAAAGGTGGAGAAATACAAAGCTCGGTTGGTAGCAAAAGGTTATTCCCAGGTTTCAGGAATTGATTTTGGTGATATTTTTTCTCCTGTTGCCAAGGTAACTTCTATTAGATTACTTTTATCTGTTGCTATTGCTTTTGATTTTGAGGTAGAACAGATGGATGTGAAGACAACATTTATTCATGGCGATCTAGAAGAGGAGATCTACATGAAGAAACTTGAAGATTTTGTGGTGAATGGTAAGTAAGAACTTGTATGCAAGTTAAATAAGTCTCCGTATGGGTTAAAATAGTCACCAAGGATGTGGTATCAGAAATTTGATACATTTATACGTGGACTTGGCTTCACCAGAAGCAAAGCAGATCACTGCGTGTATTTTAAATTAATTGGTGACCGTGTTATTTATTTGGTCCTATATGTGAATGATATGTTGCTAGTTGGAAATGACAAAGAAATTATCTAGGATTTGAAGACCCAGTTGTCCTCCAAATTCGACATGAAATATCTTGGTGCTGCAAACTATATTTTGGGCATGGAAATTAAAAGAGATTGAGCAAAGAGGAAGCTATGGTTAAACCAAAGGAAGTATGTCGAGACAATATTGCAGAGATTTAATATGCAGGATAGTAAACTGGTGAAGGTTTCTATTCCTGTAGGTGTAAAGTTATTTGTTGAACAATGTCCCAAGACATAAGAAGAGGAAGGTGACATGTCCCGTGTTCCATATGCAAGTGTGCTCAGTAGCCTGATGTATGCAATGGTCTATACTAGACCAGACATTACACATGCAGTGGGAGTATTGTATTGAGCAGGTTTATGTCAAAACTAGGAAAGGAGCATTGGACAACAGTGAAGTGGGTTTTCAGGTATTTGCGTCGCACTGGTGATTATGGTTTGTGCTACCAAGGAAGACCAGGATTGGACAGAGTGTTGGATATTCCTAGCTTTGTTGATGCATACTAGGCTGGAGATTTGGATCAGTGAAGATCTATAAGCGGGTATGTTTTTAACCTATTTGGAGGTGTAGTCAGTTGGATGAGTAAGAAACAATTTGTAGTGGCACTATCAACTATAGAGGCAGAATACATGGTAGCCACTTGTCATGTGGAAAGAGTCAATTTTGTGGACAAAACCGACCTCCCTAGAAGCTAAGGCTTTCTAGTGACAAACAAAACAATCAAGCACTATCTTTCCCTAAATATGCATTTAAAATAAAAGCAACCAGGTGTTTAAGGCTTACCTCTAGTCCAACGCTTGTTTGCAGCAGCCAAGCCTCTCCGATCCAGATGAGCTCCTCCTTCTCTTTGAAACCTGCATTCACTAACAAGCAAGCGATTACATAGCACCTGAATAACTCATATAATAAAACATATTCATCATAAAGACCAAGGAGTTTATGAAACAAATTATATATAACAACTTGTTGGGAAAAATGAACTTAATTGTATTAATTGGAAACAAAAGAAACCATTACAACCAGTGCCTTGGTGTTGTGCAGGTCCCTCCCAGGGTCCAGCAAGAGTTCTCCTTTACTTTGATCAGCTCACCCACTTCCAAATGAAGCTAAGAAAGGATTGGAATCTCTCCTCTCAAGCTCTAAAAGGGAGTCCTAATTTCAGCAGCATCTACCCTTAGGAATGTTCAGCTTTCAACCTCCCCTCCCTCTGGCCCAATGCCTGTACTTATAATACTTTGGAGGAAGTTAATCAGGTCCACCATCAATGGGATAAGCCCCTCTTTCAATGGGATAGTTACCCTCTTGATGGGATAAGTTCCTCTTTCTTTGGGATGCATGAACCATCTGGAGGCGCTCAATACACGTCAAACCATCTTCTAGAATGCTCTAGAATTGACCACAAGTAACTTTTTTGGAGTAAAAATTGCGCCTTTTTACCTTTACAGGAGTACGCACCCACCCCTTTACAGACAGAGCGTACAGGTACGCAGGTATTGTGAACTTGAGGTGCGTACACTCAGGTAAGGGTAAGAGAAACTGTGTAACCAGAGTTAAATGACTTTTTAAGGACTTTCTCTCTTTCTTGGGGTTTGACATGAGGAGTAGAGGTATAAGACTTGCCAAGGAGGATAGTATGACAGTTGATGGAGCCATACTAACTGTAAATAGTCATGGTGACAAATTTTAGTGTAACACCACTCATGCAAGCAAGGAAGCAGTTTTGTTGTAGAGATTGTGTTCAAGTATGGGGTTAGTACAGGGAGTTATAAGGATAGATTGTGATAGCCAAAGTGCAATTCTCTTGGCAAAGAACCCTGCATATCATTCAAAGACAAAGCACATTGATGTTTAGTATCACTTTGTGAGGGATATGATAGAAGACAAAAAGGTGTCGTTGGTAAAGGTGGACACCTTAAAGAATACTGTAAATTCATTGACAAAATTTGTGACCTATGAGAAGTTCTCTTAGTGTAGAGAAACAATGGGCATTGCAGGACTGGAAAAATGACTAGGCTCTCTTGTGAACCCCTGTGGAAAGAAAACAACAAGTGGGAGAATGTTGGCTTGTGTTATATTATTTCCATGACTAGCCCACGTAGTTAACCGGGGGGTTAGTTGCCTCAATTATGTAGTGACGGGGGGTCACAGGTGGTTTGAGGGGTACCTGTAACCCCACTTTATGGGGTCCGGGGTAGCACCCCAGAAAATTTTGGTTTTGGAACGTATGTTAGGTTGGGCGGACCCACCTATGGTTTTGTGCATGATTTTTGCACATGGTTTTGGACACGATGGTTTTCGATCCATGGTTTTGGACACGATGGTTTTCGGTCCATGGTACTGGATGCTTTGGCATGTATAAATATGTATTATAACGTTGAAAGGAACATAATGAAAAATCAGGTTAGTAGTCCCGGTTTTGGGATTTAGGGGAAACTATCTATGTATATGTGTTTTATGTGTTACGCTCTCGCATTGTTTATTTTCTGTGTTTTAGAATTCGTATGCAGGTAATTTCTGTACGGGGTTAAAACCTACACATAGAGCCATAATGTGTGGTTTCACTATAGAATGTAGTACAAACATATAAGATGAGAATGCATCCATAGATTCTGGTAAAGAAAAAAAAACATAGACTCATAGATAAAGAGGAAATTTTTTTGTCTAATCCCCGACCGAAGGGACGCAGCATATATAGAAGAAGGTTTTAACTAGAAGGTTTAGAATTGGAAGGAAGGGATGGTACCAGGTACTATACGGTACTATATATCACTCTATATGAATTATATGCATTCTAATCTAATATTTATTTTGAATGGTATCAAGTATAGTGCCAGATATAGTGCGAGGCACAAACAAGAAAGAATTGGAAGGGAAGAGATCAAACGATCTAATAGCAAAGTAAAAGTTAGTAATACTACTTCAATCAACTAGCAGAATGGTCCTAATGGTCCCAAAACCCATTTCAGGACAAAGAAGATGTGGTCAAAGGTTAAATGCTTGGTTTGAGCGTTGTAGCTCAAAGGACCACACATGGAAATAATTTATGATTTTAAGTAAGAATGATAGTCAACCTTTAGAAGTTCTCCACCCAAATTGAGGTTTTTAATTGCTATATTTGGAAATTCTTGAGGAGAATACGAGGAGAGGAGTACATGTGTTATGTGCACCCTATTGACAAAGTAAACAATCTAGGTTTAAAGGGAGCACTCCTCATAAAGCTAATATTGGAACAAGAAGAAGAAAGAAACAATCTCAATATTTTGATATAGGAGACAATCAAGAAGGCAATGAGTTGGAAATAAAAATTATTAATATAAAGAATCAAATTATCAATATGTCTCTAAACATGTTGTAGCAGACCATAAGCATGGCAAGGTCAGACAATAACATAACCTCATGGATGAAGTTTAATACTTGAGTTCTAAATAGGAAGAATCTGAATCAGAAGAGAAGAAAAAGTGGGAAAAGGGGAACACTATAAAAGTCCAAATACTCATCAAAGAGAAAGCGAAGAGTGACTTCAAGCCTTATGTAGTTGAGATTCTCACCCTTAAATTCAATCAATGGTTGCAACAACTCGATGTTTATTTAAGTGTGAATACAATTAGCGAAGAGAAAATAACATATTTTACTTGGTTGAATTTAGAAGGCCATGCATTAACCTAGTGGCAAAGGTATTTTACCACTCGAATAATTGAGCAAGAACCACTAGTAAATCAATGGGAAACATTAAAGAATATCATTGTGTTAATTTTGGGATGTTTTATGCTTAGAGAAATTTATTTCAATTTTCATAATTAGCTCAATATATTTTCCTGATTAGCAATCACATCAAAATTAAAGTAAATTGTGGATAGAACATAAACATAGATCGCAAAAGACATGCCAATACAGGAGGACACAAGATGTGGCAGTAGCGAGGGACAAACCCCAATGTGGGGAAACCCTTGATCTATTCTTCTTATATGTTCTTCAGTAGTTCAATAGAGAGAGAGAGGTAGTACATTTACAACAGAAGTCAACACTTTGACTTATGATAAATAAGAGCATAGATCATCTCTAAGAAGATGATACATGAGGTAGCTGAACTCAATTGAAGACATGATGCTTCAACTGATTCTCCCAGGTGACTTCATCACCCATCATAGTGTTGCACCTCGTCATGCCACACCTCACTATGTTGCACCATGTTGCACCCATCATCACTATGTTGGACCTCATTATCATATTGTTTCACACATCATATTGATGCACCTTATGTTGCACCTTTCGGTACTACAACATCTTGATGTACCTTATCATCTTGCTGCACTCACCAGTGTTTCATCAACCTGTACTTCACCATGCCCATCATGATGCATCGCGTTGTTGCACGATGATTTCTTGCTATCCCATGTACCATGCTCCATCAAGCATCATAGCCTTGTTGTCCAATTTTCTTGCTCCACCAAGCATCATAGCTTGCTATCCCATTTGCTTATTGCACCAAGCACCATTGCCTACCTGTCCCATTTACCATTCTCCAACAAGAACCATTGCTTATCTATCCCATTTACCATGTTGTACTAAGAACCCATGCCTAGCTTTCCCACTATTATTCATTGCTTTCACTTTTTTTTATACTGTGACTAGTTAGGGCATCTGGTCATGCTGCAACAACCCTTAACCATCCACCAAAACAACTCTTAATCTCTGCAGACTTACTAAGGTAGAGTCCTCCACATACGTGCTACTATTCTAGGCACAAATCTGGCCCAAAACCTCTCTATGCTATCCTTGTTTTGAAGTGGTTAGGATTGCGGCCTACCACGCCATCACTTATAGCCCACTCAAAATAGAATTCCCTTATCTTTTCGTTGCCCCAAACAATCCTGCATTCACCCTTGTTCAACTCTACCTCCAAGCTCAGCTCCTCGGCCTTCTAATAGAAACTCAGTTAGCCTTGAAACATAATTAACTCCCTCACTACCTTGGCCTCTTCTTGTTGTGGCTACCACAAAGAATTATCCTCCTTCAACGAGCTCTCTTCCTCCTTGTGTGTTGCACAAGGGACTATGGCTAGGGCATCCTTAGGACTGCCACTAGGGCTTCGTTAGAAGTGCATCTAGGGCTTCTTTAGGACTGCATCTAGATCCCTTCCATAGCTTCCCTGGCCTGTCTTTTTTTCCACGGCTAGGGAAGCCTCTTTTCCTCCAACGTCTAGGGCTTCCACTCCTAGATTTCTCTTCTGCTAAAACCAAAAGCAAGTGGAGAGAAATCAAGAGAGAAGTGTGTGTGAAATGACTCTCATGTCATATCCTTTTATACTAAAACGTTGAGCACATATGGGGTTTATTTGGTTGTTGGTCGACTTTGACGAATTGTCTTATAACACAAATAAATTCATAACTCCATGAATACTTATCAGAATCAGATGATCTTTAGATCAATCGTACACCTCTCGATGAGAGGGATCCAAGAATGATATTGGCTTCCATAGATAACATGACCCACATGGAGTTTGGCCCTAGTTGCCAAATTTTAACACATTATGTGGCAGTTCTATCCCAGTGGATATGAGTAAGAAGAAAAAATATAAAATGGAATCTCTTTCTATAGAGACAAGGAAATACCATGCAAAAGTCCACCATTGAGTTTCAAAAATGGGCCATTCAATTAATTATATCTCCCAATAAGAATATTTTTTAAAGTCAATATTTGAGAGGACTACATAGTGATATGCAAAGACAATTGATGTTTTGAAAACCAAAGTCCATTGATGAAGCTGTTGTACAAGCTGTTGGAAATAATACTAAGAGGGGGGGTGAATCAGTATTATCAAGTCAATTATTTTCTTTTTCAAGCCCAGATCATATACGCTACTTCAGTTAGTTAAAACCACGTATATATGCAACTACAGATAAGGAAACCTTCATATACAATGCTGACTTATAATTTAATTTATCTTACAGATGTTGATCATTAGTTTGTGTAAAAGAATCAAATAAACAGTAACTAGAAACAGTGAAACAGAGCAGAAGATAATCACACACAAGAACACAAGATGTAAGGTGGAAACCCAATGTGGGTGAAAACAACCTGCTGCAATTCATCTCTATCTTCTTTTAATTAGAAACTTCTTTTTACAATGTTTTTGTACTAGTGAAATCTTTTTACCAGTACACAGGCTGCAACCTGTAGAGAGCTATAACCCTCTCTCGTTCTCCAGCTTCTCCTAGAAGGCAGCTACAACCCCCTTAGCTCTTGTATTAGTTGAGATACTAGTACGCATGCTACTACCTGCAGAAGGCTACAACCTTCTCTTTACTTCTAGGGACCATGTTTCATAAATTTTCAGACTGGATCCATGAACATCAATCAATCATCAAGAATTTCTACATCAAGCACTCTCCCTTTCCCAAATTAGAACTGAATCAAATAGAAACTTCTCTGACAGCTGTACCCAGAACACAGTAACAATAACCACAAACCAAATTCCGAACCCAGAACACTGCAGCAATAAACAGAAGTGGCTAGAACACAATTCAAGAGATGTACGCTACTTCAATAACAAAAACCTGCATGCATACGCTTCTGCATTTGGACCAACCTGCGTATACGTTGTTTTTACTCATAGAAACGACGTGTATATGCGCCTTCATTTCACTGAACCTGCATAGGGATCTATAAAGGATAATTCACTCTTTCAAACATTCAGACATTAGTTAACCCAGATTATCCGATTTATAGATCAATCGTTCGCCACATATAACAGATCAAAGTCATAGAAAGATACTACTATTCAAGCTTTAAGATTTTGACCCATTAATAGAACTTTTCTTTCTCCTTGTGCTCAGGTTCATCCTTCATTCATATCCAAATGTGCACCATCACCCAATCACAACTATTCCGATCTAGCACTTTTTCAGATATTCAATAATTCAGATGGTGACCTTGCCTAATGATCTCCTTCCTCTTTTATAGCCTTAGGCCTTTCACAAAACCACGGTCCAAAACCATAACAAACCAATACGATGGATCCAATGCTTGGGATCAACACATCTGATGAGATACTATGGTCCAAAACCATAGGTTCAAATACCAAAGACTAAATACCATGGACCAAAAGTATGTTCTCCCACATGTACGCACTTTTCCTTGCGTGAAAGTGCATGTATATGCATACGCGCCTTTGGAATGTCTAAACCACGTGTATATGCATATTTGTATAGGTGAACCTACGTATATATCTTTTTCTTCATTCTGAGAGCCTGAACGATCTATCACCAGAGTGAGTTGCCATCAAGGACAACACCTGTGCCATAGCGTCAACCTGTGACATAATGCCAACAATCTCCCCCTTTGGACTTGATGGCAACCCCAAGATCCTCAAAGTCATTCTCACCCTTTGTCATCAAGGGCAAAGGGGGATGCTCCCCCTGAGTATATGCTAAAATCTCTGCTCTACTGAGTTGGCCATGCTCCCCCTGACTGTAGGCAAGATCTGCAAAAGATGTTCTTCAAGACGAACAATGACTCATACATCATAAATGCCCTTCCTATCACCAAAAGACTCTATATACATTCATCACCCAACCAAGTGGGGATCAACCACCCATCCAAGTGGGGATACATCAGAGATTTAAATATGACAACCAACTTCATTACATCAATCATCCCAGGCATAGTGGGGAAACCAAAATAGGTCGTTACATGACCTTGACAACAAAAGAAATATATGACATAGAGACGAAAAATGTAGAGCAAGACTATGAAAATCACAAATATCAGCAACATCTGTCAAACACTATTCATATCATCACCCATGTTCTCCTTCTGTTCACCTTCTGCACCTGATCCACCTGAAATCAAAACTAGCTTGTGAACACAAACCAAGAGCTTCTAATGAAATGCCAACAATGTATTATTAGAAGATTGTCTTCTCCCCCTGAACCTGTGCCAGATGGTCTCTGACAGACCGATATGAGACTATCTTCAACCAAAGTTTGACCCCACTGATTTCCTTCAAACCTCCATATACGCGACTGTCTTTGCATAAAATGGCGTATGTACGCGGATCCTCCTCAAGAAACTCGTGTACATCCATTTTTCTGTGAAATAGACAAGTTTCAACAGCAAGATGATGCATCTACTACTCCTAGCTTTTGTCTGAGGTATACAAAAGTTTCCTTGGGCAGTGGTTTGGTGAGAATATCAGCAACTTGTTCCTTAGAGGGAACATACTCCAATTTGACCTTTTGTTCCAACACTTGTTCCCGGAGAAAATGATACTTGATTGGTATGTGCTTAGTCTTTGAGTGCATGACAAGATTCTTTGAGATACTGATAGCACTTGTATTATCACATAAGATAGAGATAGGTGGAGTACAAGTGATTTGAAAATCCTGCAAAGTTTGCATCATCCAAAGGAGTTGTGTGCAACACGATGCAGTAGCCACATATTCTGCTTCAGCTGTAGATAAAGAAATCGAACTTTGTATCTTGCTGAACCAAGATACTAATTTGGAACCCATAAAGAATGAACCATCACTTGTGCTTTTTCTGTCATCCATGCTTCGAGCCCAATCTACATCTGTATATTCATGAAGTGTGAGATCTGTATTTCTAGGATACCATAAGCCATAGTTTTGAGTTCCTTAAAGATACTTGAAAATTCTCTTCACTACCTGTAGATGAGTTTCCTTAGGATTTGCCTAAAATCTTCCAACTATTCGCACTGCATGCATGATGTCTGGTCGGGTACCTGTCAAATAAAGAAGACTTCCAATCATGGATCTATAGGTTGGTTGATGCACTGCAGCTAATTCATCATTTGCACTGAGGCTGCATCCTGTAACCATAGGGGTATATACTGGTTTTGAATCTTCCATGCCATATTTCTTCAAGATCTGCTTGAGGTACTTGGTTTGAGATAAAAAGGTACCGCCTTCATTTTGTTGGATTTGTAGACCAAGAAAATATGTCAACCCTCCAAGTAATGACATTTCGAATTCCTTCTGCATCACTAAGGCAAAGTTTTGACTCATAGCTTCTTCATTGCTGCCAAAGATCATATCATCTACATACACAACAAGTATTAGCAATTTGTCATTTTTAATTTTTATATAAAGATTGCTATCTGTTGATCCTTTTGAAAAGCCCTGTTGTTGAAGGTATTTATCCAAACAATAGTACCAAGCCCTTGGAGCCTGTTTAAGACCATAGAGAACCTTTTTCAGTCTACATACAAGATTCGGATCATTCCCAAGGATGAAACCATCTGGTTGCTCAATGTACACTTCTTCTTCTAAGTCTCCATTCAGAAAGGTTGATTTTACATCCATTTGAAATAATTTGAACTTCTGAAAGCTAGAGAGAGCAAGGAACATTCTGATGGCCTCAAGTCTAGCAACGGGAGCAAAAGTTTCTTCAAAGTCTATTCCTTCTTTTTGAGCATATCCTTTACAAACAAGTCTAGCCTTGTTTCTAATCACTTCCCCATTTTCATTCAACTTGTTTTTGAAGATCCATTTTGTCCCGATGACATTCTTATCTTTTGGTCTAGGAACCAACTCCCATGTGTTACTCTTTTCGATCTACTCAAGTTCTTCATCCATTGCCTTGACCCATCATTCATCTTTGCATGCCTCTTTTACATTTTGTGGTTCAGTGGAGGAGAGCAATGCCAAATAGCTTGAGGCTTCTACAATTGTTCTTCTAGTTTGTATATCTGCCTCCTTCTGCCCCAAAATTTGAGATTCTGGATGATTCTTCTGAACATATCTGGATGGAGTCTTTTCTTCTATCCTTATCTGTTCCTCTGGTGCCTCATGGGTTTCTTCTTCATCATGAATCTGATTTGATGTTGATGGAAAGTCCTCATCATCTTCAAAGTCTTCAGATCTTACCTGCTTGGGAGCGTTTTCTTCTTCATCCACCACTACATCAATGCTGTCAACAATTCATCCAAGCCTTTTATTGTAACATTTGTATGATTTGCTGTGAGGAGAATAAGCAAGGAGAATTCCTTCATCTGCTCTAGGTTCAAACTTGCCAAGATTTTAATCATTTTTTTTAATATAGCATTTGCTTCCAAAAATTTTGAAATGTTTTACCGAAGGAGTCTCACCATACCAGAGCTCATGAGGAGTTTGAGTGTTGTTCACCCGGACATTTCTTTTGTTGAGAATAACAACTGCAGCAAATGCAGCTTCACCCCAGAAGGTTGCGGGAGTTCCAGACTCATCAAGCATAGCACAAGCCATTTGTTGAACCATTCTGTTCATCCTTTCCACAACTCCATTTTGCTGAGGAGTCCTAGCTGTAGAGAATTCCCCTCTTATTCCATGTTCTTCACAAAAATCGAAAAATTCATTCAAGGTAAACTCCCCACCTCTATCAGACCTAAGGCATTTGATTTTGTAATCTGATTCGTTCTCCACCAAGGCTTTGAATGATTTGAATTTTTCAAAGGCTTCATCTTTGTGCTTCATAAGTCCTATCAAACACATCCTAGAAAAGTCGTCAATAAATAATATAAAGTATTCTTCTCCTCGAGGTGACCTTTTCCTAGATGGACCACATACATCAGTATGGATAAGTTCAAGTGGCATGCTAGCTGATCCTTCCTTCTCAGGGAAGTTAGTTCTGGTTTGCTTACCAAACTGACATGATTTGCATATTGTATTGTCTGGAAGACCACGAACTGCCTGGTATTTGCAAGCTTTCCTTATCTGTGAGAAGCTAAGATGCCCCAATCTTCTGTTCCATAACCAGTGTTCATCATTCTTGCTTAGATAGAATTGATGTTGTCCTTCTTTGAATATGTATAAATTATTTGGAGTCCTTATGCCTTTGATCACTGTTTTTCCTGTATCAAGATCACGAACACTACATCCATTTGATCGAAATATTACCTCCGTTCCTTGATCGCACATCTAACTGACACTCAATAGATTATGCTTTAATCCATCACCATACATGACATTTCTAGCTTTGACCTTTTCCTTTAACTGAATAGAACCTTTACCTTTTATGAGTGCAAGGGTGTCATTTCCAAAAGAGACCTTCTTCTCCTTGTCTAAAGCACTATATGACTGAATTTTTTCTTTATCACCCGTGATATGTTTCAAACATCCACTGTTGATGTACCATTCATTTTCTTTCCCTTCTGCATATAGAGTTATACAACATCTCTCTGGTTGTGGTTCCTTCATTCTCCATGTTTTGGCACTTGAGGCTTTCTCCTTCTGAGTTGTCTGCCGAAACCTGCTCCTGCATTCAGAATATTCATGACCGAAATTGTTACAAATAGAACATTCTATTTCATTTTCAAGAGCATAAAAGTTATTGTAGTTTCTTTTCATGATGCCGATCATACTCCTCTGTCTTTGAGATTCTCTAGTCATGATTGTCTTATAGGCAACACATTGAGCTGCTTTGCGACCAATGTTATGACAAGAAAAAACATTGGCCATTGAAGAAATTCCTATGATTATCAAATCTTCCTGCCAAATGATTGTAGTTTCTATTGACATCCATTCTTGAGGCAAATTGAGAAGGTTTTACCTGTGGCTGGTTGTAGCTTCTGTTTTTCCTTAAGGTAGATTGCCCTTGATTTACCTGGTAGTCTTTGTTCATTCTTGAGGTAAATTGTCCATGATTTACCTTGTGATTTCCATTGGATTTTTGTTCACTTCTCCTTGCTTCATCAAGATAGCTTTTGGAGGTAGATGGTTTCTGCGCTTGAGTTGTTTCTTCATTATATCCTAGAGCTGTCTTGATTAGTGGAGAACGTTGTACTTTGATAATCTCATCTAACATTTCAGATCCTTTAACAAATCTAAGATTAAGAGCTTTAGTTTTCTCAATCTCTTTTCTAAGTCCCACAATTTCACATTCTAACTTTTCATGATGTTTTTCCCTTTCAGCCGGTTGAAATTGCAGAGTATCAATAATCATATTTGTCTCTTCTAAACAAATTTTGAGTTTATAACTCTCTTCGTAAAGACCTTCTTCATCTATAGCATCCATGAAGTCAGCATCTTCAAAAGCCATTAAAAGTCTATAGTTATTACCTTGTTCATCTTCATCACTATTCGAAAGTCCATCACTGTCTTCATGAGTGTAATAGCTTTTCTTATTTACATTCTATTTCTTGTTCCATCTAACAGGTTCCTTACCTTTGTCAAGCTTATCTTTATGAGGACACTTGGTAGCATAGTGACCGACTCTTCCACAAGCAAAGCATTTGAAAGGTAACTTACCTCTGAATCTTCCAGCACCCCATTGAAGGTTCTTGACAAAATTTGATTCCTCCTCTTCTTCTGACATATGTCCTGAGTCATAGGAATCTCCTTTTCCTGAGGCCTTCAATGCAGCTTCTCTTCTGTCCACTGGTCCCCCTTGCCTCATTTCATAAGCAGTTAGAATTCCATGTAGCTGCGACATGGTAGTTTTCTGTAGATTCTCCTTTTCTTCTATTACAGAAACTTTTGATTCAAACTTAGAAGACAAAGATCTTAGAACCTTTTCAACCACAACAACCTCTTTTATTTCTTCACCCAAATTTTTCATACAATTAACAATCTCATCTATACGAAGGAAATAGTTAGCCACACTTTCATCATTGTGCATTCTGAGATTTTCGTACTGAATTTTGAGGGTTTGAAGTTTTGCTTGTTTTACCTGTTCATCTCCTTCATGGCTCAGAACGATCTTGTCCCATATTTCTTTTGTGGTTTTATACTGCATAACCTTGACGAATTCTAATTGAGATAGACATCATAATAGAGTATTGATAGCCTTTGCATTTGTTTCAAACTGCTTCTTCTCAACCGGATCTATAGGAGTTGCTAATGGAAAAGTGTACCCTGTATCTATGATATCCCAGACTTCTATACCAAGAGATTGACAATAGGCTGTCACTCTTACCTTCCAATAGACGAAATTGGTCCCATCAAAAATTGGTGCCTTGATCGATGCTTCTCTCTTGTAGTTTCTCATGATGATAGATCCTCCTTCAAGCGATCAAGCTTCTTTTGAAGAACCTAGCTTTGATTCCAATTGTTGGAAATAATACTGAGAGGGGGGGTGAATCAATATTATCAAGTCAATTATTTTCTTTTTCAAACCCAGATCATATACGCTACTTCAGTTAGTTAAAACTGCGTATATACGCAACTACAGATAAGGAAACCCGTGTATACAATGCAGACTTATAATTTAATTTATCTTACAGATGTTGATCATTAGCCTGTGTAGCATAATCAAATAAACAATAACCAGAAATAGTGAAATAGAGCAGAAGAAAATCACACACAAGAACACAAGATGTAAGGTGGAAACCCAATGTGGGTGAAAACCACCTGCTGCAATTCGTCTCTATCTTCTTTTAATTAGAAACTTCTTTTTACAATGTTTCTGTACTGGTGCAATATTTTTACCAGTACGCAGGCTGCAAGCTGTAGAGAGCTACAACCCTCTCTCGTTCTCCAGCTTCTCCTGGAAGGCAGCTACAACCCCCTTAGCTCTTGTACTAGCTAGGATACTAGTATGCAGGCTACTACCTGCAGAAGACTACAACCTTCTCTTTACTTCTAGGGACCACATTTCATAAATTTTCAGACTGGATACATGAACTTCAATCAATCATCAAGAATTTCTGCATCAAACAATCTCCTTTTCCCCAATTAGAACTGAATCAAATAGACACTTCTCTGACAGCTGTACCGAGAACACAGTAACAATAACCACACACCAAATTATGAACCCATAACACTACAGCAATAAACAGAAGCAGCTAGAACACAACTCAAGAGATGTACGCTACTTCAATAACCAAAACATGCGTGCATACGCTTCTGCATTTGGACCAACCTGTGTATACAATGTTCTTACTCACTGAAACGACGTGTATACGCGCCTTCGTTTCATTGAACCTGCGTACAGATCTATAAAGGATAATTCACTCTTTCAAACATTGAGACATTAGTTAACCCAGATTATCAGATTTATAGATCAAGCGTGCACCACATATAACAGATCAAAGTCATAGAAAGATACTACTATTCAAGCTTTAAGATTTTGACCCATCAATAGAACTTTTCTTTCTCCTTGCGCTCAGGTTCCTCCTTCATTCAGATCCAGATATGCACCATCACCCAATCACAAGTATTCCGATATAGCACTTTTTAAGATATTCAATAATTCAGATGGTGACCTTGCCTAATGATCTCCTTCCTCTTTTATAGCCTTAGGCCTTTCACAAAACAACGGTCCAAAACCATAACAAACCAATACCATGGATCCAATACTTGTGATCAACACACCTGATGAGATACTATGGTCCAAAACCATAGGTTCAAATACCAAAGATTAAATACCACGGACCAAAAGTAAGTTCTCCCGCATGTACGCGCTTTTCCTTGCGTGAAAGTGTGTGTATATGCATACGCGCCTTTGGAACGTCTAACTCACGTGTATACGCGTCTTCATATAGGTGAACCTGCGTATATATCTTTTCCTTCATTCTAAGAGCCTGAACTAAGATCTGTCACTAGAGTGAGTTTCCATCAAGGACAACACCTGTGCCATAGCATCAACCTGTGACATAATGCCAACACAAGCAATAGGAGTTTTGATATCAGTGTTCCTTAGTAAGCAAACTATGTTAATGGGACTAGAATATCTCTAGTAGACTTCAAAGGGAAAAGAAAAGAAAATAAACAAGCAAGACCAAATGATGCCAAGAAAGAAAGTCCTAGAGAGCTCTTCAAGTTTAAATGAAACCTACAAAGATAGCTATAGAGATTCCCAAATGGTTAAGGCGACGAAGAACAAAAAGTTCCAAAACCCAACTCCTCAGGACAAATAATATTGTAAATCTGTGATGTGTATCGTGACCTTGATTTTGTTATGATCTAGGGGTTCTCAGAGCACAAAGGGAGATTCTACTTATGTCGAAGAACCTAAAGAAAAGAGGTATGTTAGTGATCAATTTCTTGTTTCATCTTGTGCTTAAATGCGGTCGAAGATGTGGATCATCTATTTTTGCATTGCAACTACTCAAGAAAGTTTTCTTTTGAACTGTTTAAACCCCTAGGAAGAAAATGGGTTATGCCTCCCTTTCATAAACTTATGGCTAATGGGATGTCAAAGTATCGTGGAATATGATCCCCACATTTTGTATGGGATATTTGGAATGAAATAAATCAAACAACGTTACAAAAAAATGGAGGAAAACACTTTAGCGAGGAGGAACAAGATTCTAATAAATGAAAAAGTGAGCATCATGCCAAAAAAGGAGAAGGACGATAAAACTTAAAGCCTTGCGGGTGTTGGGTTTCCCTATCCTTCCAACTACCTTAAGAGAACTCAGGGGATGGGTTATGGCTAAAGCATTAGACCCCGTCATTCGAAACATTCAAGTGGGAATATGAGAAATTCACCCCCTACTATTAAGAATTATTCCCATACTATAATGACTGCTCACCATGAGCCTGGCATAAAGGAGTATAGATTTGACTTGAGGTTGATGTTCATGGTTAGTGAGGCACTATGTGCTTTCATGGTTGATTTCTTAAGTAATTACTCTTGTGATCATCCTAGTTGTTGAATATTTAGTTACTTTGATGGTTCCTCTCTCTTGTATTGGTTAGGTGTCCTCATAGTCTATCAAGGCTAAAACATAGTTTGGAAGCCTTAGTTGATTGATGCCCTAGTTTGATACCTCATCCTTCTAAAACCATAATCTATGATAACCATTTTATTGTACTTGGAGTTGTGCTTGCTATAATTCACTCTCCTTCCTTGATTAACCTCAAACCTGTTGTAGATCTAACCCAGAATATTATAGATCTGATATAAAAGTATAAGATAATGCAAAGAAACCCAGAAATAATATGAAATGATTCACTTTATTGATCAAACCCTTAAGGTAGGGCAACACCATACATTCACTCCTTAAGGAAGGAGAACACTCCACAAGCCATATGCCTGTTCATACAATAATACTTCTCTTCATATCCTCCATGTGGAGTCTCTAGCCTCTATATAGGCCTCATACATACAATACCATGGGTCATTACCATGGTTCCCTCATACCATCAACTAATACCATGGGCCCATTACATTATTATTAACTACTTGTGGTCCCTTACATGACATGGGTTAACCACCTTATTTATTACTATGGCCCATCCCATTATTACATTATTACCTTGGGTACCACCCTTGGTACCCCATATTATCCCCCCTAGGTATATAACATTCCACCCCCTAAGCATGTTTCGTCCCTGAAACATGGGAAGAACACAAATAATAAGATCTACTCAAAAGAGTAGTCCACTGGTACCCTGCACATGCATCTAGCCATCCAAGAGAAAGGTGAATCGTCAATCTCGTTGGTGCCTCGCTCGCTTGAGATGGAAGTTGACCGTGGCAGCTCTTCTGTGTTGATGTGTAGTGGGTGGATCTTCTCTCCTCACTATCCGTCATGTGACTACTTGGTTTCCATCTTGATGGTTGTCTTGCGGGGTGATGTGGGTGATGATATGTTGAAGTTTTAACCCATGATGTCTTTTTCTTTAATTCACCCTGCTGTGGTGCCCATTTTGGTGTCTTCTGTTCCAATATGACTTCAACCACTGAACCCTCATCAGATGTGTCAGTACCAGTAACCTGTTCTGCTTCAGCCTCTGTTTGTGTTTGATTATCGACCATCAACTGCTCATCATCTGATATGTCAGTCCCTGGAACATCTTCTGCGTCAAACTCCTTGGATTCTACCTGCTTATTAATGGAAATATCCTGTAATGTAATTTTCTTCTTTTTATACCATAGCTTCAGGAATTTCTTCTGCACATTAATATTGATTGTACCCGCAGATTCCATCCAAGGATATCCCAAAACAAGATCCATATTATCCATATCTGAAGCATAAAAATCACCATGAAGCACATACTTATCCATAGAAAGCTTCAAATCCTTATATATTTGAACATCCTTATCATCAACCTATGTATGTTCAATTTGTTTTGCTGGGACTTGCAATTTTTTTGCCAAATTAACACTAATAAAATTATGTTTACAACTAGGATTGATAAAAACAATGATCTTCTCTTTCTGAATCAATCCATGAATCTGCAATAAGGATATACCAGTAGGAAGTACCCCTTTAGGTTCCATAGTTTCCTTCTTTTCTGTAAAAATAAAATCTTTGCTAGGCAATGTGACCTGACGAGCTAACTGGCAAGCCTCCGTCCACGTGGAAGGGTGGTGAAGTAGAACTTGAGCTTTGATGGCTTCTTTAAGACCGAAGATAAAACAGTCCTTGTAGAATGTATCTGTGAGACCCCTAGTGCGGAAGGCTAAGGTTTCAAAAGCGGTAATATATTCCTCCACTGTACCAGTCTGTCGGAGCTTAGTGAGACGACCCAAAAAAGAGTCTTCCTGTTCAAAGCGATCTAGGCCCGCCATCACAAAAATATTGGCGAAAATTTGAAATGGTCACAGATCCGTCAATATTGCTCAGAATCCCTGTTATAACCTATTTTTAGAAATGGAACAATCATTCTGCATCTTCCCATGTGATAAAAATCCTGATCCAGGCACTAGAATTCCAGATCTGCTCTACTACTCTCCCGTCGTCACCCAAAATGTCTGCAAAAAGAGCTGATTTTAAATCAGCGATATCTCCCTCATCCGGACTCCGATTCGACTGATTTTTTTTTTTGAAATTAGGTGTTTTTTCACAAAGATTCCAGATCTACAATTAGATCTTGCAGATCTTGCACCAGGACTTCTAGATCTGCGCCACAAAACTCGCTTCCCTGAAAATTGTCTGCAACCCCACTGATTTTTAAATCAGCGATATCTCCTTCATCCGGACTCCGATTCAACTGATTTTTTTTTTGAATTTGGGTATTTTTTCACAAGGAATACAGATATGCAATTGTATTCTATATATCTAGAACCAAAACGTATATATCTGATCTTCAAATTCGCCAGCCAAAAATCCCTGCAAAAAATTAAAAAAAATTTCCCCACTTTTGTGCCCAAGAAAGTGCTCTGATACCAATTGTTGTAGATCTAACCCAGAATATTATAGATCTGATATAAAAGTATAAGATAATGCAAATAAACCCAGAAATAATATGAAATGATTCACTTTATTGATCAAACCCTTAAGGTAGGGCAACACCATACATTCACTCCTTAAGGAAGGAGAACACTCCGCAAGCCATATGCATGTTCATACAATAATACTTCTCTTCATATCCTCCATGTGGAGTCTCTAGCTTCTATATAGGCCTCATACATACAATACCATGGGTCATTACCATGGTTCCCTCATACCATCAACTAATACCATGGGTCCATTACATTATTATTAACTACTTGTGGTCCCTTACATGACATGGGTTAACCACCTTATTTATTACTATGGCCCATCCCATTATTACATTATTACCTTGGGTACCACCCTTGGTACCCCATATTATCCCCCTTTTGATGGTTCCTCTCTCTTGTATTGGTTATGTGTCCTCATAGTCTATCAAGGCTAAAACATAGTTTGGAAGCCTTAGTTGATTGATGCCCTAGTTTGATACCTCATCCTTATAAAACCATAATCTATGATAACCATTTTATTGTACTTGGAGTTGTGCTTGCTATAATTCACTCTCCTTCCTTGATTAACCTCAAACCCTAGCCCTAGGGTTGCTTTGACTCCATTTTCCCTAACCCTAGATTAGAGTGAGGCATTAGTCTTACCATAAATTTGATCCTTTTCTCAAAACCCAGAGTCTCATCCTATGTAAATATTTATCTAGGGTTTTACCCTAAGCCATAGAAAAACCTTTAAATAATATAAAACCCTAAAATACTCAAATCTAGACCTACTTGACATAGGTGCCTTACCTCCTTGTTTTTCCCTAGCTAGTAGGATAAAGAAATTTACTATTTTTATAGGGTTGTATCAGCCTTATTTTCAAGGTTTGACTAAGTTTGAGAAAGTTTCAACTGTTGGAACAAATCTTTTTCTCCCTAACTCTTCTCCTTATATCTAAGATTCATTTCGATGGTTGATTTCCTTAATTTGATGGTAGGAACTTGCTGTTGTTCCTAATCCACTGATTCAAGCCTTAATGATTCACTATTACTGCAACAAAAGTATGGTTGTACATTTTACTCTTATTTCTTTTGGTTTGAACTCAAAAAAGTACCCACTTACCTAGGAGAGCTAACTCCAACACTAGTTTCAAACTGTTGCGGATATAATTGATTAATTTTTTGATATATAGCTAGTATAATTGACTATATATATATATATATATATATATATATATATATATATATATATATATATATATATATATATATATGTGTGTGTATGTTGGTTGACTGAAAACAAAATGCTGGTATGATAGGATATAAGTGTTGGTGTGATTCTGATAGACACTATTTTGTTTATGATGTATAACAACACTTTTTAAGGGAATAATATTGTAACCAAGGGATTATACAATTACATATTTTTGCACATATGTTTGGTTAAATACATCGTGACATAATCTAAATGTGTACATGCATATTGTATGATGCAAGTAATCACTCTAAATAGAAGCAGTCTCATTTCTATGTGATACTAGTCTGCTACAACATAACTACTATGACTCCCTTGAATTAAAATATTTAACCTTCACATTGAGTGTAATCTCTCTTGTACTTGGAAATCATTAAAATAACACTTATGTCCAAGGTGATTCCTTGGAATACCCCAAAAGTCTTATCTCCCGATCCAAAGTTAGAGGCCACCTTGCTGAGGTGATAGTGGCAAGATCACTGAGTTGCCCAATGTTGGAACCCTATGGGATTTGCACTACTTCTTAGAGCCATAGAGTGGGAAATAATACACTACTTCTTAGAAAAGCTATATGGGAACTCATCCTCTTAAGATGGAACCATAGAGAGGGAAGTGGAACTACTCACTTTAGATTCCAAAGAAAGAAGTGGGAAGTTGAACTCAATCACACTAGCCTTCTTAGAAGCTTTGAAAGGTTGAACTCATTATGTAGCCGTAAGGATGGAGTAGAACTATAGAGATTGGAACTAGCTCAATAGCCTTCATAGAGCCATAGTGTGTGCTTTCACTATAGGATGTAGTACAAATAGATAATATGAGAATGCATGCATAGATTCCATAAGAAAGAATAGATTCTAATAAATAAAGAAAAGAAGAGAGTCATAGATAAAGAGGAAAGGTTTCTCCCTAATCTTTGACCAAAAGGAGGCACCATATAGAGCACAAGGTTTGAATTAGAAGGTTTGGAATTGAAAGGGAGGGGATGGTACTAAGTACCAAGTACTATATCATACTATATATTTCACTCTATATGCATTATATGCATTCTAATATAATCTTTATTTGGAATGGTACCAGGTAGAGTGCCAGGTACAAACAAGAAAGAACTGGAAGGGGGGAGATAAAACAATCTAATAACGAAGTAAAAGTTGGTAATACTACTTCAAGAAAGTAGGAGAATGGTTGCAATGGTCGCAATGCCCATTGGAAGACAAAGAAGACATGGTCAAAGGTTAAATGCTTGGTTTGAGTGCCCTAGCTCAAAGGAGCACACATGGCAACAATGCATGATCTTAAGGAAGAATGATAGTGAACCTTGAGAAGCACTCCAAGGAGAGGAGGACATGTGTTATATATAGCCTATTGACAAAGTAAACAATCCTAGTTTAAAGGAAGAACTCCTGATAAAGCTAATATTGGAGCAATAATAAAGAAACAATCTCAATATTTTGATATGGGAGACAATTAAGAAGGTCGTGAATTGGAAACCAAACTTATTAATCTAAAGACTCAGATGATCCATATGTCTCTAAACATGTTCCAAAATACCATAAGGATTGAAAGGTCAAACAATAACATAACCTCATGGATGAAGTTTGAGTTCTAAAGAAGAAGAATCTGAATGAGAAGATAAGCAAAAGTGGGAAATGGGGAACACTATAAAAGTCCAAACACCCATAAGAGAGAAAACAAAGATTGGCTTCAAGCCTTATGTAGTTGATATTTTCACCCTTAAATTCAATCAATGGTTGCAACATCTCAATTTTTATTTAACTGTGCATGAAATTAGTGAAGAGAAAATAATCTCTTTCACTTGGTTGAATTTAGAATGCCATGCATTAACCTAGTGGGAAAGTTATGTTACCACTCGAATAATTGAGTAGGAACCACTAGTAAATCAATGGGAAACATTAAAGAATCTCATTATGTGGCAATTTTGTCCCATTAGATATGAGTAAGAAAGAAAATATAATGGAATCTCTTTCAATAGATAGAAGGACAAACCATGCAAGAGTCCACCATTGACTTTCAAAAATGGGACATTCCATTTTTTATATCTCCCAATAACAATAATTTTTTAAGTCAATATTTGGGAGTACTCCATAGAAATATCCAAAGACAACTAATGTTTTGAAAACCAAAGTCCATTGATGATGTCGATGTACAAGTAATTGGAGTTTTGATATCAATTTCCCCTTGTCCCTAGTAACCAAACTAAGTTAATGAGATTGAAATATCTCTGGTAGACTTCAAAGGGAAAAGAAAAGCAAGCTGAAATGATGCCCAAAAATAAAGTCATAGAGAACCCTTCAATTCTTAATGAAACCTACAAAGAGAGCCATAGATATTTCCAAATGGTTAAGAGGATAGAGAAAAAAGAGGTCCAAAACCCAGCTCCCGAGGAAAAATAATATAGTAAATCTCTGATGTGTATTGTGACCTTAAGTTGGTTATTATCTAGGGGTTGAGAATAGAGGGAGACTGTACTTATTTTTATCAAGACTCTATTTGTAGGTTACTCTATTCAATGTCGAGCTTGTATATTCAACACAATTGCAGCTTATCAACATGGGTTACAAGAAATAGTAAATATCTTGGATTCAAATAGATCAGAGTAATGTTAAAACCCCATGGAAGACACGAGTGGCTGTTAGGATGAGAAACACAAACTTTGTAAGGAATAAAAATGCTCTACTTCTATTTTTACAACTTGAAAAGAAGGGGTTTAGAAGTAATCATGCACATACCATGGATGAGAGAAAAGAGGTTTCCATTAGGATAGTTATAATAGACAAGAAGATTCTCCTTGGTCTAGAAATAAGCTCTCAGAAAAATTATATTCTGGTGTCAAAGCTTACCCACCATCTCCATATGCCTCTCAAATTCATCCCGAGTCATCTTATTATAATTCATCAATATCTTCACGGTTACAATCATGTTTTTCTCCATCAAAGCCTTATAAGTAGTCCCTAGCATGCCTCTTTCGATAATTTTAGCAGATGCATGGAGTAAATCCTCATAGTGTACATCTGAGCTTCCCCACAATAGAACATAAGAACCTAACTCCTTTGCTATTCATACTGAAGGCTCTTAGCATCTGTATTAACATAATACATATCATAACCAATCTCCTCAATCGAAATCTTATCATCTATAGCATTTTTAGCCTCATCCCCAGGCTTTTGTTGTCTGTACCTCTTGCCGTAAAAGCTAATAAGGAACACCATGGAAATATCCCCCATCAATGGTTCCCGCAATAATTCCTGCTATCTTTCCTGGATTTAGCCTTTGATACCTCTTAAAAAATGGGCTAAAAGATTTCTCCATTGGCAAGCTTGTAATAATAAGGCATGGAGAAGGGGTCAGTACTATGTTAAGCATGCAAGGCCTGGGCAATGGGCTTCCATAGAGCCCAGGATTTCCTGCAAATAAAGAAGCATTGAACATGGCCACAAATGTAGTAGCTGGCATTCTTCCATATAGCTGGTTATTAAAAAAATTTAATATTTTCATGCTAGACTGATTAAAACTAGGAGCAAGGCCCTCAAAGAAATTGTTCACCAATAGAAGAGCATATAGGATGACTCATTGGTCCATCAGAATTTGAAGGGAATGGATTTGTGAGTGTTCATTGTCCCTTCGAGCATTCACTATCTGAGACTCAGAAGATTGAGTGACTTGAGGTTCTGTCATGCCATAACTGGACCCATTCCACTCTTTGACATCCCCAGTTTTCCATATTGCTCCACTTCACAACCCTGCTTCACCAAAATGAAAAAACATTCCCATGGTTACAAACTTATTTCAAGAAGCCAATTATATAGTAAACAATCTACAACCATTACAACAACAAATTGAATCTATCATAGGCTTTAAGTTATTCTATGCAAGTAAAAACCAATCCTAGATATAGCAAAATCATTCATCATATCTTAACAATGGCATTCCAAACATCTCTAAAATTCACTCAACATTACATAAAATCAATGACAAACCTCACGCAGAATTTATCATAACAACAAGATAACTAAATTCTTATTTCCACCACATACAAAATAAAGACCCTTAATCAAAATCTAATAAATGTAGCCAACATTTGGGCTGATAAGCTTCGCCTTAGGGCCATGAAGAGCAAAGTCTCGATGGCTACTGGTTCTTCGATGTGAAGACAACAATTTAAACAAGCTTTGAATCTCCGATAGATAATTGTTCTCAGATGCAACTATAACCGTCTTCGATAGCTAATTTTTCTTAGATGCCATGGTAACTGCCTAAACAGATTTTGAAACTCCGATTTTGAAGCTCCCACCAAATTAATAAGTGCTTAGAGGGAAATTACTAAATAGTTAGAGGGAGATTTAAAAACACAAAGTTCTGATGACTAAAAACCCAAGGAGGGCATCTTAATTTGATGACAAGTGGGTAATTAAAAAAAATGAAGTAGGCTATAATAAGGAAAATATAACACATTATATGATTTTTAGGTAAATAAAAACTCTTTAGTCATATAACTATTTTAATTATTTTTTTATTTTTTTAATCTAATTTTTTTGTTTTGATGAGAGCAACACAATTTTTAAGAAGGAAATATTTTATTATTAATTTATTTTTTTTGTAATTTTTTGCTTTGAACAATGGAGCACAAATTTTAAGAAGTCAGAGATCACACATTATATTACTTTTAAATAGTCTTTCTTTTATTTATTCATTTCTGTAGTTTTTTTTTTTTCTTTTTTCTATATTTTTATGTTTTTTATTGATTTTTATAGTTCTCTTTACTTTCTATGTTTCTAGGAAAATTTAGGCAAACATTTGAAAATCTTCCTAAGGTAAAAGCTATCAAAAAACTAATAGATCTTGATGTAGAGGCATGGAAATAATTGTAGGTAGTGGGGCATGGCCAAAACGACAGTTTCATGGTGAGCAACGAACTCAAACCATGGTCTAGGTTATCATCAATTTCCTCCAATGGCGGCCTGCTCATCGACCTGGACTGACTTCACTTACCTGTGCCCTGCACTGTTTAGGCTATCACTTGCTCACTAGCTAGGTGACCACCTCTGTTTCGGTACATCCAATCCATTCTTTATTTTTTTTGGCAGTGACTTGCACTACATTCCCTCTTGACCAGACATTTGTGAGTTGTGATCTTGGGACAGTTATACATCTACTGTCAGTTATCATGCAGGATGACGTCATTGATTACATCGAGGACCCCTCTCCACTGGACCCCCAATAGACTATCTCCCCCTCACATATGTTGGTTATCTTCTCGAATCTTTCTCTTAACATTCCCTCTACCCTAGCTAGGTCTTCTAGGGTTTACTTTGTCCCAGAATATCCTTCTTTCACTTCTCCGACTCTATAGACTCGCCATTCTGGGCCATCCTCCTTTACCATTTTGTTTTATGGCTGCCCGGATGTGGTGGATTTCCCACCTAGAACCGACCTCCCTCCATTATCTTCGACCTCTCTTGAGTTCATTTATTCCTGCCTCAACCCACCTCATCCATCGTATCCATCGCATCTACCATCATCCTCCTCACTTGCCCTTTCCCACATCCACCACCTTTGGCATCTCAAGCCTTGTCACCTAACCACTTGAACCTATGGTCACATTCCCCCCTCGTCCCTCCCATGACCCTCCCACATCTAGATTTTTTGCTGATTCATCTTACCCCCAAATCGGTTTGTCTCGGAATCCTGGCTCGGAGACTGCAGTGAACCCGCCAGTATCCCAACAGGTGAGAACAACCCCATTCGTTCAGGGAACCTTGCAAAGCACTTAAAAGGGGTTAAAGTGGGCAATAAACAGATATCCACCACTTTTGGAGTTGATATATAGATGGGATAAGTTATAGATACATCTGACCGAGTTTTAGTTGGTCATGTTTAGGGACGGGCATACTTGGCAGTGCATTTAAAGTAGTGGGTGTTGGAGATTTGGGGTCATATCCTCACAGAATTGTCGTCAATGGTAACTCTCTCTCGAGGATGGTTCATATTATGCTTTTAAAGGCCTGAGTTTATCCCATGCGTGTTATTAAAACACTGACGCATTGAATTGGCCCCTGTCCTCCTTAAGCATTGGAGCCCCCCCTTCAATCCTGAGCACAAACACCTTGCGGTTGGACCCATATGGGTTAGATTACCTAGAATCCCTCTACCTTTTCTTTTAGAAGACATTTTGAAATGGATAGGGAAGTCTCTTGGCAGGTATATGGACTTCGATAAATCCTACATGCTGAGAGGAAACATGTCCATGGTGTGCATTCTAGTCTTCCTTGATACCAGAGAATGTTTGGAGGAAAGCACGTAGCTACATTGGTGAGACACTTGCAAGATTCATGTATTGGAGTGTGAACGAGTCCCTTATCGATGCAGGAGATGTAAAAAAATTGGAAACCTCTATAAGGATTGTCCCCTTCTTACATCCAACTCGGCTTCGGTCGCTCGGTCTAAACATGCTCCTGCAAATTTGGATACTGATCGATGAGGGAAGGCACCTGTAGGTGAGATGGTTGATCAACCTTTGGACACTCAAGCTGCTTGTGGCATAAACACTTGCAAGGAGTAGTTTCATCCCCCATCCCCACATATCACCAGATCGCGTGCGGTTGTGGTGGCGACTGCCTTTAATGCAGGTACTATCTCTAACCCTCCTCCTTTCCATATGATGTCGTTTATTTCTTCTCCTAGTTTATATGTTTGTAATGCTAGCTTTGTGCATTGTCCCCCTATTGTTTGCACTCTAATTACCACTACAACTATTTACTCCCCCACTCCCTCTACCATCTTTGGGATTGTAGAATCTCCCTCCCCTCCTGTGCCATCTAATGAATCTATTTTGGGACATGGTTATTTCCTTCGGTCTATATCTCATATACCTTCGGGGGATGGTAGTGGCCTTGGCATTATACCTCATCTGCCTTCTTCCAAGTCGGCCAAAGGGCGAAAATCTAACATCTCCAAAGCCATTCATTAGGCTGGTCTGGAAGTGGCATCTGGGAGACAACTCCCCATTGATCAATTCCTTAGAGGATTGACCTCCCACCCTGGTTCCCCATGAAGTGGCTCTCTTACAACTGTAGGGGGTTGGCTAGACTTGCAAAGAAATTAGCCTTTTGTCGTTTGATGGAATTGGAACTAATGGTTATTATATTGTTACAGTAGACCCTTGCGACTGGTATGAAAATTTTTCGCACCCTTGAGGCTAAGCTACTTGGATGGCACTTCATTGCACTGGATGCTCATGGGCGATCTAGGTGTTTATTGTTGGGGATTAACCTCAGATCCATGAGACTATTAAAATCTTGGGGGGGAAGGGTTTCATCAGAGCAGATATTTACTTAGTAGAGCTTGGTAGAGAACTGCGTATTTTCAATGTCGGTGAACCCTCCAACAACAGGCTCAATTTTTGGTCGAATATTGTAGACATGGGACAATTCCATGTTGAGAAAATTATTATTGGTGGGGATCTTAATTTTTTTTTGGGGCATGATGAGTCTTGGAGCATGAATGCTCAACTGGACTCTCTATTAGATGTGATATTAAATCTTATGCAAAATCACCTCCTGATTCATATCCCCTCACCCAGCTTAAAACCCACTCAGAGAAAATGAAGGATCGGGGATGTAGCATTAGCCAGAGACTTGGATCGGTTTCTGGTAAAGGAAGCACTTTTGGAACAATTTCCCCTATATCAATAATGGGTGGGATCCGAGGGGTTATCAAATCATCATCCCATATATCTAGAGATTGCTGGCGGTGTTAGAGAACCTAATGCACCCTTCAAGCTCAGCTCAACCTGGATAAATGATGAGAGCTATATACAGTCGATTACTTAGACCTAAAAATCCGTAGATGCTTAGTAGGGTTTAAGTGTCTTCGATATTTTTGCAAAAAAAATGGAAATCATAAAATATAAATCTATTAAATGGGAAAAGGATAAAAGGATCAAAGATGTGATGATACTGAGAGACACTGAATTGGAGATCAAACAATTGAATGGACCTGAGAGTCATGGATTCACATGTGTTGATGCTAAAGAGAATTTGATCCAGCTTGAGATCAAGCGAAATTAGATCTTGAAAGATAGGGCAGAAAACTAGTGACTCAAAAGTAGGGCCATCTGGTTAAGGGAGAGAGATGAGAATACAAATTACTAGCATCGTGTTGCAAATGGGCACAGGGTCATCAACACCACCTCGCATCTCGAGGATGACCATGGCACACAAGAAAAGACCATTCACAAATTGGCCAACCTTGGTTTGTCTCACTTTGGACATTTATTTAGAGCTCCCTGTGATGCAAACCTTGTTGATATTATCAGGGTAGCTATACTATTCCCCAGATATTTCGATCAGAATGTCAGTGAAGATCTACTTAATCCTATAACCATGGAGGAGGTAGAGGATACTATTAAGTGGTTTAAGAAGGATAAAAGTCTTTGACTGTATGGTTGGTCAATTGAATTTTATATTGCATTCTTTGATATAATTGGACATGAGTTATTACAGGTCATTGAAGAATGTCAGACTACTTGGAGAATTTATGATGTCTTCAATTCAACATTTATCTCTCTCATTCCCAAGGCAGATGACCCACAGAGTTTTGATGATTATATACCCATATCCCTATGTAATTGTATATACAACATCATTGCTAAGGTCATTGCAAATAATCTTAAACCCATCCTATCTGAGCATATATCCTCGAAGCAATTTTCATTCCTTGACCATCGACAAATTCATGAACCAGTGGGAATTGCACAAGAAGCACTTCACTCTATAAAATCAAAGAACCTGAAAGGGATGATACTTAAAATTGATTTTACAAAAGCATTTGATCGTACTTTTTGGATATACATTCGAATGCTTCTTACACATCTTGGCTTTCCTCTACTATTCATTGAATGGATTATGCGCTACATTAACAATGTATCTTATAGTGTTTTGATCAATAGATCTACATCCTCTTTCTTTCATGCAGAACGAGGATTGAGACAAGGATCTTCACTCCCGCCCTACTCCTCATATTGATCATGGAAGGCATGAGGCGACTCATCATGGCAGATCGATTGCAGGGTAGATAGAAGGGCATCAAGATCACAAACAACTGTATTCTCACCCATCTCTTATTTGTCAATGGCATTTTTGTTTTCTGAATGGATCCCTTCGGAATTATATACCTTTGCTACTGCATTCTATTTATTTTTTCATGCTACTAGGATGCATTGGAACAACCAAAAATCTACTTTATCCACTTACGGGTAAGACAAATAATATTAGAGTGATAATATTTAAAAAATTTAGTCATGGTAGAAATAATATTAGAGTGATAATGTTAGGTCCCTATACTACTAGTATAACCCCTTATTGTTATTAGCACAACCCCCTTATTATATTGTTGTGCCCATGTAGTCCCCATATTGTTATTATTGTGCCCCATAGAAGCCCACTATTGTTATTATTGTGCCCTTACATTATTATTGTTATGTCAGCTCTGATTATACTATCACCCCTTAGACTCCTATATATAGAAAGGAGGACTTGTCATTTGTATCATCCAAGAATTGTTCATTTTTTTAATGTAAAAGACATTGCCCCCTTGAAGAGGCTTATTACTAAGGCGTTGGTCTATCTTTTTGTGAGCTGGTTTCATAACATTTGGTATCAAAGCTTTAGATTCTAGGGTTTCACTGTTCCAAACAGGTCATCATGGCATTTTCGCTATAATTTTTTTCTGTGATGTTTCAGAAGCTAAAAAAAAAAACCATTTGAGATGAAAGCTCGTTGAACCTCGGGTCTAAATTTCAAATCTTGTCTCACTATATTTTAGGACAAATGATTTGAGGAAGTTAGGGTTTTGGAAAGCTCCATAATTTCATCTAAAATAGGCCATCGTGGAATTTTTGCTACAACGTTTTCGCTACGAAGTTTAAGAACCTAAAAAAAAAACCCTATTTGAGAAGACATCATTCTGAACCTCGGATCCAAATTTCAGATCTTGTCTCACTCTATTTTCGGATATATGATCTGAGTAATTTAGGGTTTTTGTAGACTCTCAAATTACATCCTAAATAGGTGACCTTGGGAAAATTGTCATAACTTTATCTTTGAGCATCAAATTCAAATTTAGTAACAAGTTAAAGAAAGAGGATGGACTTTATTTTGTGTGGGTATAATTTTCAGAACCTAAGGTTGAAACAGTGACACGTGGCATGTCATACAAGTCAACTCTACTAAACTAGTCTATAATTAGTTCATCGTAGGAGATTGGGAATAAATCTTTCTTCAGGAATCCAAATGCAATCAGACTTGCAGAGTTATAAAGAGGACTCAGAGGGCTATTATAGACCCAAATTTCAGAACTTAAAGATTTGAAATTACAGAGTTACAGTCGTTTCAAGATCTAGCTCCTAAAATCAAGAAAAAGTGAGATGAGGAAGTTTGATGGTAAGTATCCGGTAAATTGGATACTACAGATGGAGAAATATTTTGATCTACATGGTGTACCAGTGTTACAAAAGGTACGTATTGCATCTACTTATTTAGAATTGAATCAATTTTTATGGTATAAAGGGCTTTGTTCTTGTAAACCATTGTCACATGGTGAATTTTCACAGAGGAAATGATAGCACATTATGAGGATACAAAGAGAAACACCTTCTTTAGGAAATTGATAAATCTCAAACAAAAGGGTTCAATGGTAGAGCACATTGAGGACTTCCAAAAATTAAATATAAGGGTAAATGATATTCCAGAGAATAAAATGGTTGATGTCTTCATAGGGACATTAAAGGATACCATTCAACACGAGGTTCGTCTTTGGGAACCTAATTCATTGGAGAAGGCATTCATGTTGGCAAGAAAAATTGAAAGAGAAATTATGGAAACAAGGAATCCCACCACTCAAGACTATAATTATGGAAGTGTTTTTTCTCCTATCCTTCCACAACCTAGAAGGTTTACAACACAACAATTGTAAGAAAAAATAGCAAAAGGGCTTTGTTACAGTTGTGATAGCAAACACACTAAAGGTCATAAGTGTGATGAGAAGAAATTATTCTACATAGATTGTGAAGAGAAGGAAGAAAAGGAACAAGAAATTTCAAAAGAAGATGATATACTCTAGAAACAAACCCTAGATAAATAATAAATGAATCTAACCATATATTGTAATGTAACGGCCGTAATTACCACTCCTCACACTATCAAGATAGAATGACATATCAAGAAGGAAAAGTTTCATGAAGTGAAATATCACATCGATAAAGAAGAAATGAATCCAACCATATCTTGTAATGTGTTGGATGGAATTACCACTCCTCAAACTATCAATATAGAAGGATATATCAAGAAGAAAAGTGTTCAAGAAGTGAATGATCACATTGAGCATCAAGAAATGAATCTGACCATATCTTTTAATGCATTGGAAGAAATTTTAACTCCTCAAACTATCAAGATAGAAGTACATATTAAGAAGGAAAAGGTAATAGCATTGATTGATTCGGGAAGTACCCATAATGTTATTCATTGTAAGATAGCCAAGGAATTGAATTGCTTCCTATATCCAACACAAGAGTGTCAAGTGATGGTTGCAAGTGGAGGAACCATAAATTTCTCTAGAAAGTGCCATAATATCAAGCTATCCATGTGATAATATGCATTGAATAGCCCAATTATTTCCATTCTAATGGTTGGTGTTGATATTTTACTAGTAATCCAATGGCTACAATCTTTGGGTACGATAGTTTTTAATTTTCAAAAGAAGTTCTTGAAATTTTTTTGGGAAGGAAAGGAAGTTGAATTGAGGGGTATTGAAGGGAAACTAGGAAAGATAATCAACTCCAACAGCATGAAAAAGCTTATAAATAAATAACAACGGGGCGTAATTGCACAATTATGTGCACTAGTGGATCCCACATCGAAATCATGTATTTCTCCAAATCTCCAAAACATTTTGGACAATCATTCCAAGGTATTTGAGACTCCCAAAGGCCGCACACCTATTCTTGATCATGATCATGCAATTCATTTTATTCTAGGAAGTTTTCCTCCAAACATCCGGCCTTATAGATATCCATATGCCCAAAGGAGTGGGAACTTATTGAAAATTCGCTGAAGATCCCAGTTCAAATAGTATTGTGAGAACTTGACAAGGAAGGAAAAATCATAATGGAACCTAAAGCAGTCACAAAACCAAGAAATCGACAGCTACGAATTAGATCAATTTCAGAGTATCTAATCAACTGGAAGAACTTACCCGTTGAAGATTCCATATGGGAGGACAAGAACTTATAAAGAAGCATCAAGAACTACTCGAGAAATGAGGACAACACTTTTTGAAGGAGAGGGGCATGTTAGGTGCCTATACTATTAGTGTAACCCCTTATTGTTATTAGTACAACACCCTTATTATATCGTTGTGCCCATGTAGTCCCCATATTGTTATTATTGTGCCCCATAGAAGCCCACTATTATTATTATTGTGCCATTACATTATTATTGTTATGTTGGCTCTGATTATATTATGACCCCTTAGACTCCTATATATAGAAAGGAGGTCTTGTCATTGGTATCATCCAATAATTGTTCATTTGTGGAATGTAAAGGAGGTTTTCCCCTCGAATAGGCTTATTTCTAAGGCATAGATCTATATTTTCTATCTTTTTGTGAGCTAGTTTCATAACAAATAATATTTAAAAAAATTAGTCAGAAGAGAAATAATATTAAAGCAGTGTAATATTTAAAATGTTTAGTCATAATGATCCATATGCTTTCATATAAAATAAACTTTTAAAATGTCAATTTTTAAAAACTCTTGTGTAGTTATCTATTGTGAAGTAGAATATCACAATAATTTATGTCAGTAACGGTGTGATCATTTCTTTTATTTTTTAAAGGAACCTTTTCTAGACCTACACCCCATAAAGCATAAATCATTTTAACATATACCTACTTTTGAAGTAATATAAATCATCCTATGGCTATCCTCAAAAGAATTATCACCCATAGCCTTAGTGATAGTGTAAGGCTTGTGTGAAAGTGGTATGAGATTCTTATAGGAGTTTGTCAATTTCCCTTTATGCAAGTCCAACCATAACGCGTCACCAACCTGAAACTTATGTCGAACTCAATGGATTGTGTATCTACTTGTACTTGGAGTTGGCAACTTTCACCAAAATATCATGAATTCATTATTGAATTTGTTGGATACATTCCTAAAAATTGATCTCTTTACTTATCTCATTCCAAGTATACTAGGTATCTTCATGTGTTATACCATGAATATAGCTACATCAATTTGTGCCAATTGTTGGGACCCCAAGAACACCTGAAAAGGCCTGTGGCGATAGAAATATGAAGAGTTATGTCGAATTTATGTTGAAAATATGGAAGGCTTTCAACACATGTATGTGGATGCTCAGAATTGTATACTCTAAAGACATCTATAATAATTCTATTGACTACTACTTTCTATTTATCAATCTAGGGATGGAAGGTAGTGGATTTGGTAAATCTTGATGTCCATCATGGACCAAAGGTTAAACCAGAAAATATTAAGGAACCTATTATACCTATCAAGAAATATGGTATTTGGAAACCCAAAGTGAACAAAAATATGCTCGAAGAAGAACTTATGAGTGGATATTGTTGTGACAATCTTCTTACAAGGTGCCGAAAATCAAATCCTAAGGAAGGAAATCAACAACAAAAAAAAAAAATTGTTACCATGCTCAGTTGAGGGAAAACATGACATAAAATCAAGGGGAACTAACTCCCAAGGATTATCTAGAGTAGGCAAAGGCCTACAATTGGTGTGGATGGTCATTTCCTTTGGTAGAATATAATTCTTCTACTGCTTACTAGCTTTTGCAATAGAATGTAGCTTGTTGTCATAGGTTGGGTATCTTTGAAACCCATCATAGTGTGTTTGACTATGACAGACCATTGAATGTTTGTGTCATGTGGGCACTACATCGATAACATTAATGATTGTCTCATAGGGTCCATATTGTGTTGGAAATAATATTGAGAGGGGGGGGGGGGGGTTGAATCAGTATTATCAAATCAATAAAACTTTTTCATTTCCACATTCAGATTCATATACGCTACTTCAGTTAAGGAAAATCGTGTGTATACACAACTATGTATAATGCAACCAGTGTATATTGAGTAAACTTATAAATCCGTTAGTTGCTTCTTTAATGAGTGCATCAGAACATTATTAACCATATGATCAGTCAAAAGGAGCAGAACAATTCATGACACATAAACAACACACATGAACACCAAGATGTAAGGTGGAAACCCAATGTGGGTGAAAACCACCTGCTCCAATTTGTCTCTATCTTCTTTTAAATTAGAAACTTCTTTTTACAATGATTTTGTACTAGTGCAGTCTTATACCAGTACGCAGGCTGCTACCTGTAGAAGGCTACAACCTTCTCTCATTCTCCAGGTTCTGCTGGAAGGGAGCTACAACCCCCTTAGCTCTTGTACTAGTTGAAGTACTAGTACGTAGGTGCTGACCTACAGAAGGCTACAACCTTCTCTTTTCTTCCAGGGACCATGTTTCATAAATTTTCAAACTGGATCCATGAATATCAATCAAACATCAAGTATATCTACATCAACCAATCTCCTTTGTACAAACAAATACTGAATCAACCAATAACTTCTTAGAATGCTGTAACCAGAAAAAAGTACCAGTAACGAGACACCAATTCTGAACCCAGAACACTACAGCAATAAAAAGAAGCAGCTAAAACATATTTCAAGAGACATATGCTACTTCACTATGTAGAAACATGCATACATACGCAGCTGTATCAAATCCAACCAGCGTATACGTTGTCTTCACTTGCTGAACCTGCATTTATATGTACCTCTGCTGTGCCGAACCTGCATACAGATCTATAAAAGATAATTTACCCTTTTACTTAATCAGACATCAGTTATACCCAGATTATCAGATTTATAGTTCTAATCATAGGCCAATTATAATAGATCAAAATCACACAATGATACTACTATTCAAGCCTTAAGATCTCGACCCATCAATATAATTTATCCATATTGTAATGCTCAGGTTCCTCCTTGATTCATATCCAGCTATACATCACAAACCAATCACTAGTATTCCAAATCTTGCTCCTCTTAAGATATTCAATGCTTGAGTGAATACCCTTGCCAAATGATCTCCTTTCCTTTTTATAGTCTTAGGCCTTACTCAAAGCAAGGTCCAAAACCATTGAGAACCAATACTAGGGACCCAATACCTGGGTTCAACACTTTGGATGCAATACCAAGGACCAAAACCATAGGTTCAAATATGTCGGACTAAATACCATGGACGAAACATAAGTTTTCCCACATGTATGCACTTTTCTTTGCATGAAAGTATGTGCATACATATACGCACCTTTTGATCGGTAATCTTGCGTGTATATGCAACTTTGTTAAGAGGAAACTACATATACCTCATTTTCTTTCATTCTGAGAGCCTGAACTGAGATCTGCCCTTTGAGTGAGTTGCCATCAAGGACAACACCTGTGCCATAGTGCCAAACCTGTGTCATAATGCCAACAATCTCCCCCTTTGGGCTTGATGGCAACCCCAAGTCATTCAAAAGCATTCTCCCCCTTTCACATCAAGGGCAAAGGGTTATGCTCCCCCTGAATACATGCTAAATTCTCTGCTCTACTGTGTTGTCCAAGCTCCCGCTCACTGTAGGAAAGGTCTACAAGAAGATGTTCTACAAAAAGAAACATGACTTTATACATCATAACTGACCTTCCTATCACCAAAGACTCATACATCCATCCATCTCACAACCAAATGGGAATATACCAATATTGACTCATCCACTCAACCAAGTGGGGATACATGATAAAACAAGAACATTACATCATCCATCCCAGGCATGGTGGGGAAACCAAGATAGGCCGTTACATGACCTTGATAAGAAAAGAAATACAAGACCTAGAGATGAAATATCTACAGCAAGACTATGATAGTTATCAACAACTAACATCAACAACATCTGTCAATCATAATTTAGACCAGCAACCATGTTCTCCTTTTGCACCTGTTCTACTTGAAACCAAAACAATTGTGAAATTGAATGAAGATCTTCTAAGATAATGCCAACAATTCATTATTAGAAGAATATATGCTCCCCCTGAACCTTTGCCAGACGGTCTCTGCTAGACCCATATCAGACTATTTTCATCTAGATCCTGTCCCACAGAATTTCTTCAAACCAACATATACACGACTGTATCTTCATAAACCAGCATATGTACGCAGATCCTCCATATGAAACTCACATAAAACTATTAATTTCTGAAACAGAAAAGTTTCAGCAGCAAGATGATGCATCAACTACTCCCAGCTTCTGTCTGAGCTATTCAAATGTCTCCCTGGGCAGTGGTTTGGTGAGTATATCAGCAACCTGTTCCTTAGAGGGAACATACTCCAATTTGACCTTTTGTTCAAGCACTTGTTCCCAGAGAAAATGATATTTAATAGGTATGTGCTTGGTCTTTGAATGCATGAAAGGATTCTTTGAAATACCGATTGCACTCGTATTATCACAAAAATTGGAGATAGGTGGAGTACAAGTGATTTGAAGGTCTTGCAATGTTTGCATCATCCAAAGGAGTTGTGTGCAGCAAGATGCAGCAGCCACATATTCTACTTCAGTTGTAGATAATACAATTGAACTTTGTTTCTTGCTGAACCAAGATACTAATCTGGAACCCATAAAGAATGCACCACCACTAATGTTTTTTCTGTCATCCACGCTTCCTGCCCAATCTGCATCTGTATATGCATGAAGTGTGGATCTGTACCTCTAGGGTACCATAAGCCATAGTTTTGAGTTCCTTGAAGATACTTGAAAATTCTCTTAACTGCTTGAAGATGAGTTTCCTTTGGGTTTTCCTGAAACCTTCCAACTATTCCCACTGCATGCATAATGTCTGGTCGGGTACCTGTTAGATAGAGCAGACAATCATGGATCTATAGGTTGGTTGATGTACCGCTACTGATTCATCATTTGCACTGAGGCTACATCCCGTTACCATAGGGGTACTTACTGGATTTGAATCCTCCATCCCATATTTCTTCAAGATCTGCTTGAGATACTTGGTTTGTGATATAAAAATACCATCTTTTCTTTGTTGAACTTGTAAACCAAGAAAATATGTGAGTTCACCAAGCAGGGACATTTCAAATTATTTTTGCATCACTAAAGCAAAGTTTTGACTCATGTCTTCTTCATTGCTTCCAAATATGATATCATCAACATACACAACAAGTATTAACAACTTATCATTGTCAATTTTTATATATAGATTGCTATCTGTTGATCCTTTTGTAAAACCTTGTTGATGGAGGTACTTATCCAACCAATAATACTAATCCCTTGGAGCCTGTTTAAGGCCATAGAGAGCCTTTTTGAGTTTCCATACAAGTTTTGGATCATTTCCAAGGATAAACCCATCTGGTTGCTCAATATACACTTCTTCATCCAAGTCTCCATTCAGAAAGGCAGATTTCACGTCCATTTGAAATACTTTGAACTTCTGAAAGCTAGAAAGAGAAAGGAACATTCTTATGGCCTCAAGTCTAGGAACTGGTTCAAATGTTTCTTCAAAGTCTATGCCTTCTTGTTGAGCATACCCTTCACAAACAATTCTAGCCTTGTTTCTAATAACATCTCCATTTTCGTTCATCTTGTTTTTGAATATCCATTTTTTTCCTATGACATTCTTATCTTTTGGTCTAGGAACCAACTCCCAAGTGTTGTTCTTTTCAATTTACTCAAGTTCTTCCTCCATGGCCTTGACCCAGCATTCATCTTTGCGTTCCTCTCTTACATTTTGTGGTTCAGTGGAGGAGAGCAGTGCTAGGTAGCTTGATGCTTCTAAAATGGTACTCCTTGTTTGTACACCTACCTCTTTCTGCCCCAAAATTTGAGTTTCTGGATGATTCTTCTGAATGTACCTGGATGAAGTCTTTTCTTCTACCCTTATATGTTCTTCTGGTGCCTCATGGGTTTCTTATTCATCATGAATCTGATTTGATGTTGAAGGATAGTCCTCATCATCTTCAAAATCTTCAGATTTTACTTGCCTAGGAGTGTTTTCTTCTTCATCAACCACTACATCAATACTTTCAACAATTTTTCCAAGTCTTTTATTGTAACACTTATATGCTTTGCTGTGGGGAGAGTAACCAAGGAGAATGCCTTCATCTTCTCTAGGTTCAAACTTGCCAAGGTTTTCATCAGTCTTTTTGATGTAGCATTTACTTCCAAAAATTTTAAAGTATTTTACTGTGGGAGTCTTACCATACCAAAGTTCATGAGGAGTCTGAGTGTTGTTTACCCAGACATTTTTCTTATTGAGAATAGTAACTGCAGCAAATGCGGCTTCACCCCAAAAGGTTGTGGGAGTTCCAAACTCATCAAGCATAGCATGAGCCATTTGTTGAACTGTTCTATTCATCCTTTCCACTATATTTTGTTGAGGGGTCCTTGCAGTAGAGAATTCCCTTCTTATTCCATGTTATTCACAAAAATCGAAAAATTCATCCAAGGTAAATTCCCCTCCTCGATCAGACCTGATGCATTTGATTCTGTGATCTGATTCATTTTCAACCAAGGCTTTGAATGCTTTGAACTTATCGAACGCTTTGTCTTTATGCTTCATAAGTCATATCCAACACATCCTGGAAAAGTCGTCAATGAACAATATAAAATATTCTTCTCCTCGAGGTGACCTTTTCCTAGATGGACCACATACATTAGTATGGACAAGTCCAAGTGGCCTGCTAGCTAATCCTTCCTTCTCACGGAAATTAGTTCTGGTTTTGTTACCAAACTCACATGATTTGCATATTGTATTGTCTGGAATTCTGATGTCAGGGAGATCACGAACCGCCTAATATTTGCATGCTTTCCTTATCTAAGAGAAGCTTAGATGCCCCAATCTTCTGTGCCATAGCCAGTGTTCATCATTCTTGCTTAGATAGCATTATTGTTGTCCTCCCTTGAGTATGTATAGATTATTTGGAGTTCTTATGCCCTTGATCATTGTTTCTCCTGTATCAAGCTCACGAACAATGCATCCATTTGATCAAAATATTACTTCATTTCCTTGATCACACATTTGACTGACACTCAATATATTATGCTTTAAGCCATCAACATACATAACATTTCCAGCTTTGACCTTTTCTTTCAAAAAAATAGAACCTTTACCATTTATGAGTGTAGGGGTGTCATTTCCAAATGAGACCTTCCTTTCCTTTTCTAAGGCACTATATGACTGAAGTTTTTCTTTATCACCTGTCACATCTTTCAAGCATCCACTTTCGATGTACCACTGATTTTCTTGTCCTTCCGCATATAAGGCTATCCCACATCTTTCTGGTTGCGATTCTTTCTTTCTCCATGTTTTGGGACTCAATGAAACTTGCTCCTTTTGAGTTGTTTGCTGAAACCTACTCCTGCATTCAGAATATTCATGACTGAAGTTGTTACAAATAGAACATTCTATTTCATTCTCAAGATCAGAAAAGTTATTGTAGGTCCTTTTTATGATCCCAGTCATACTCCTTTTTTTTTGAGCTTCTCTAGTCATGATGGTCTTGTAGGCAACACATTGAGCAGCTTTGTGACCAAAGTTATGACAAGAGAAACATTGGCCATTGAATAAATTCCTGTGATTATCAAACCTACCGACCAAATGATTGTAGTTTCTATTGACATCCATTCTTGAGGCAAATTGAGAATGATTTACCTATGTTTGGTTGTAGCTTCTACTCATCCTTGAAGTAGATTTCCCCTGATTTACCCGGTAATCTTTGTTCATTCTTGAAGTAAATTGTCCCTGATTTACCTGGTGATCTGCATTATGCTTTTGCTGTCGATTTTCAGCCTGTTCACTTCTCCTTGCTGCATCAAGATAACTTTTGGAGGTGGATGGCTTCTATGCTTACGATGCTTCTTCAGTATATCCAAGACCTGTCTTGATTAGCTGAGAACACTGCACTTTGATAATCTCATCTAAAGTTTCAGATCCTTTAGCAAATCTAAGATTAAGAGCTTTTGATTTTTCAATATCTTTTCTAAGTCCCACAACTTCACATTCTAACTTTTCATTGTGTTTTTCTCTTTCAGCAAGTTGGAATGTCAGAGTATCTATAATCATATTCTTTTCCTCTAAACAAATTTTAAGTTTAGAAATTTCTTCATAGACACCTTCTTCATCTATAGTATCCAAGAAATCATCATCTTCAAAAGCCATCAAAAGTCTATAATAATTACATTGTTCATCTTCATCACTATTAGAATATCCATCACTGTCTTCATGTGTATAATAGTTATTCTTACTTACATTCTGTTTTCTGTTCCATCTAACTGGTTCCTTACCTTTTTCATGTTTTTCTTTATGAGGACACTTGGCAACATAGTGACCGACTCTTCCACAAGCAAAGCATTTGAAAGGCAGCTTACCTCTGAATCTTCCAATTCGCCGTTGAAGGTTTTTGACAAAGTTTGATTCTTCCTCTTCATCTGACATCTGTCCTGACTCATTGTAATATCCTTTTCATGAGGCTTTGAATGCATCTTCTCTCCTATCTGATGGTCCCCCTTTTCTCATTTCGTAAGTAGTTAGGATTCCATGCAGCTATGACATGGTAATGATCTGTAGATTCTACTTTTCTTCTATGGCAGAAACTTTTGAATCAAACTTAGGAGACAAAGATCTTAGAATCTTTTCAACCAAAACAAATTCTTTTATTTCTTCACCCAAGTTTTTCATACAATTAACAATCTCATCTCTACGTAGGAAATAGTTAGCCACGCTTTCATCATTGTGCATTCTGAGATTTTCATATTGAATTCTGAGAGTTTTTAGTTTTGCTCGTTTTACCTGATCATCTCCTCCATAGCTCAGAACGATCTTGTCCCATATTTCCTTTTCAGTTTTGAGCTGCATAACCTTGATGAATTTTGATTGAGATAGACTCCCTAATAGAGTATTGACAAAATTTGCATTTGTTTCATACTGCTTCTTACCAGCCGTATCTGTAGGAGTTACTGATGGAAATGTGCATCCTGTTTCCACAATATACCAAACTTCTGTACCAAGAGATTGAAGATAGGCAGTGATTGTTACCTTCCAATAGATGAAGTTTCTCCCATCAAAAATTGGTGCCCTGATTGATGCTTCTCTTTCGTAGTTGCTCATGATGATAGATCTTCCTTCAAGCGATCAAGCTTCTTCTGAAGGACTGGCTCTAATACCAATTGTTGGAAATAATACTGAGAGGGGGGGGGGGGGTGAATCAATATTATCAAATCAATAAAACTTTTTCATTTCCATATTCAGATTCATATATGCAACTTCAGTTAAGGAAAACCGCGTGTATACGCAACTGTGTATAATGCGACCAGCGTATATTCAATAAACTTATAAATCAGTTAGTTTCTTCTTTAATGAGTGCATCGGAACATTATTAACCATGATCAGTCAATAGGAGCAGAGCAATTCATCACACATAAACAACACACATGAACACCAAGATGTAAGGTGGAAACCCAATGTGGGTGAAAACCACCTGCTGCAATTTGTCTCTATCTTCTTCTAAATTAGAAACTTCTTTTTACAATGATTCTGTACTAGTGCAGTCTTATACCAGTACGTAGGTTTCTACCTGCAGAAGGCTACAACCTTCTATCATTCTCCAGGTTCTCCTGGAAGGGAGATACAACCCCCTTAGCTCTTGTACTTTCTGAAGTACTAGTACGTAGGTGCTGACCTACAGAAGGCTACAACATTCTCTTTTCTTCTAGGGACCATGTTTCATAATTTTTTAGACTGGATCCATGAATATCAATCAAACGTCAAGTATATCTACATCAACCAATCTCCTTTGTACAAACAAATACTTAATCAACCAATAACTTCTCAGAATGTTGTAACCAGAAAATAGTACCAGTAACGAGACACCAATTATGAACCCAGAACACTGCAGCAATAAACAAAAGCAGCTAAAACATATTTCAAGATACGTACGCTACTTCACTATGTAGAAACATGCGTACATACGCAGCTGTATCAAATCCAACCAGCGTATATGCTATCTTCACTTGCTGAACCCACGTGTATACGTGCCTCTGCTGTGCCGAACCTACGTACAGATCTATAAAATATAGTTTACCCTTTTACTTAATCAGACATCAGTTATACCCAGATTATCAAATTTATAGTTCTAATCATACGCCAATTATAATAGATCAAAATCACACAAAGATACTACTCTTCAAGATTTAAGATCTCGATCCATCAATAGAATTTATCCATCTTGTAATGCTCAGGTTCCTCCTTGATTCAGATCCAGCTATACATCACAAATCAATCACCAGTATTCCAGATCTTTCTCCTCTTAAGATATTCAATGCTTGAGTCAATACCCTTTCCAAATGATCTCCTTTCCTTTTTATAGTCTTAGGCCTTACTCAAACCATGGTCCAAACCGTTGAGAACCAATACTAGGGACCCAATACCTAGGTTCAACACTTTGGATGCAATACCAAGGACCAAAACCATAGGTTCAAATATGTCGGACTAAATACCATGGACCAAACATAAGTTTTCCCACATGTACGTGCTTTTCTTTGCATGAAAGTGTGTGCATACGTATACACACCTTTTGATCGATAATCCTATGTGTATATGCGAATTTGTTAAGAGGAACCTGCGTATACCTCATTTTCTTTCATTCTGAGAGCCTGAACTGAGATCTTCCCTTTGAGTGAGTTGCCATCAAGGAAAACACCTGTGCCATAATGCCAAACCTGTGTCATAATGTCAACTTATTGTGTAGCCATTCATCAAATAATTGTGTTGGAGATAATATTATTTCCATAATGAAGAGAACTAGAAATAGGCTCATGAACACCATCAATATCTATTGACGGGGTTGCAATTAAAGCAATAATGAATACAAAATTTGTGGTCAATAGGATAGGGATCATCAAGATGTTTAGTCATCCTATGTAAAGATGCTTTTCAGTGCTAGTTATCTAGTCACATAAAAGACCCCATAAATTTGTGCTATGGGATACCCCCGAGATTCAATAAGTAATCCAAAGTGAGAGGATTCGTTGATAAGGTGATAATGCCAACAACCCTGAGTTGACCCAAAGTTACACCTTGTGAGTCTTGCACAATTAGGGTGTCAATTTGAGCATCAAAAGGGGGCACAATTGCACAAGTGGGAACATCTCACATTTAGGGCACTTGGCCACAAGTCTTTATGTGTTTTTTCATTGAGGGTACCTTTAAAATTTCCTAAGGTACAAATTACATATTTCGAGGAATTTTGGATGACTTGTCACATTCCACTAGCTTCATGGATGAAGAGGTGCTCCCATCCTTTAAGAATATTTTGGAGAATTCCATGGCATAGTCAAGGGTCACATGTATAAGAGAAGAATGCCATAGTTAAGAATATGAGAATTTCCATTTGTATCACGTGGCGTAAAGGAGAACAACATAGGTGAAGAGTAATCTCTTTAGAAACATCTAAGAGCTTGTTTATGTCCTCTTTCCAAATAAGAGAAGATACCTTGTGACAAAAGGCCCAAATTGCCAATGGAGGAAGACTAGGGTAAGGGTTACTTTTTCTTTCACATGTTCAGAGACATTATGTATTTTAAGGCATGTTTTGTTGTTGAGTTCACATATTTGGAAGCATAATTTCACAAGTGGAAACATCTCACATTTAGGGCACTTGGCTACAAATTTGTATGCATGTTTTCTATTAAGGGTATCTTTTATATTCCCTAAGGCACAAATCAAATATTTCACTGGCTTCACACATGAAGAGGAGTTTCCATCATTTAAGAATATTTTGGAGGGTTTTCATGGCACAGTCAACGGTCACATTTACAAAATAAGAAATCCCAAGTCAAAAATATGTAAACTATGTTTCCAAGGGATTGCTAGATGTGGTAGGTGTTATGGCATGTCAAGATGTAAACTATGTTGCTTATTTGTTTTATGGCCATGGTTAGATGTGAGCCTTGACTTGGTAACTTGTTATGTGGGATAAGCTGAAATTGGACATGTGTAGCCTAAGATGAGTTATATTTAGTTCTTAGGTGAACAAGGCATAATCTATTTGTAGTAACTATAACTTGATTAGGTTTTTGTAGTCGAGGCAAGACTTTTTTGGGTTCCCAAGTCCCAAAAAAAGTAAGGGTAGTTGTGAGGGCATGATAATTAAGGAGTTTCGAGGTGTGCCAATGAATGAAAATGCATGCTAACACATGCCAAATAGTTTCAATGCATGTTGATGAGTGTTAGGGAGTGCCAAAAGATCATAAGGGAGAACTAGGTCAAAATGCATGGAAATGGATGAATAAGAGTGTGTGCCAAGGAGTGTCAATTGATTCCAAATAACTCAAGGATAATGTATGTTAGGAGAAGGTCAGAATAATACTTGTAGGAGGAAATCCTATGGTTATAATAAGGGGTTGGACAAAGCAGTTTCAGACAAAGGGAGACTTTGGGTTGGGCACAACATTTTTTTTCCCAATGACTTGGTTGGGTGCCCAAGTCCCAAAAAAAGTAAGGCTATCTATGAGGGAATGAATGTTAGGGAGTATGAAGGTGTGTCATGGAATGTCAGGAAGTACTAGCACATGGTAGATGGTTCCAAAGTATTATAAGAATGCCAAGATGTTTCAGGTGCCAAGGTGTCTCTTCAACGTGTGCTAGGGAGTGTGAGGATGAAGTGCCAAGGAAACATAAGGGAGCACCAGTTTCAAATCCATGGAAATGAAGTGTCAGTGAGTTCCAGGTGCACTAAGGAGGGATTGACAAGGTATGATAGGTAGTTCCAAGGCATACTAGAATGCTAGGTAAGCATACTAAGATGTGTCAAGTGCTAAGGTGTGCCAATGTGTGCTAAGGAGTGTTAGGGAGTACCAAGGAAACACAAGGGAGCACTAGGTAAAAATTCATGGAAATGAATGAATAAGAGTGTGACAGGGAGTGTTAGTGAGTTCCAGGTGTGTTGAGGGAGTTACGTGGTATGATAGGAAATGCTAAGTCATGCTAGAGTTTCAGGGCGATATACGTCCAAGATGTTCCAGGTGTCAGGGTGTGAAAAATGGGTATTGGCACCAACACTAGGTGCCCATAGGTGCCAAGCGCCAAGTATCAATGCATTATAAGTGCCAAATATTCCCTAATTTATTCTCATCTACTTTCCAATAATTGATCTCAAATAACTTTAATATTAAACCATGCCAAAGCATACCAAGTCATCTCAACGCATGCCAAACATGCTAAGACTTGTCAAGTGTCAACACGTGCTCACTACTATTGTTCGTTAGGGAGTGTGATGCATGCTATGAAGTGGAAAAGCATATCGAAGAGTGATAAGGTGTGCTAGAGAGTGCCAATGCATGTTCAGGAGTGTTAGGGAGTACTAGGACGACACAAGGGAGAACTGGGTCAAAATGCATGGAAGTGAATGAATATGAGGGTGTGTCGAGGAGTGTTAATGAGTGCTAGCTGTCATGCCAAGGAGGGAGTGAAAGGTATTCTAAGCATGAGTAAGGCATGCCAGGGAATATCAGGGAATTTCAATAAGTTCTAGAGTGTGATAGGTAGTTCAAGAGTGTGCTAACATGTGTGAAATATTTCCAAGGCATGCCAGATGCTAAGACATGCTAGGATGTGTAGGGTTCAGAGTATGCCAATATGAGTAAGGGAGTTTCAAGGCAAAAAAATGAATAAACAAGATAAAATGCAAGGAAATGAACACATAAGAGGTTAATAAGTCGAGACTTTATCTTTTTCAAAAGGTGCATGCTAGGCACACTACTAATTTGTTCCAATACATGCCAAGTGCCAATGTGTGCCATGTGATAATGTTTGTAAATGTAATATTATACCAAGGTGTTTGAGGGCATGCTAGGGACTATAGGGCATGCCAACACATGATAGGGGAGTGCTATGCTATGCTAGGGCATGCCAACATGCGCTTGGGCATCCTACTCATGGCAAGATGTTCTAGGTACAAATGTGTTCTAGGTACAAAGATGTTCCAAGACATGTGAGGTGCCAAGTAATGTTAGTGTATTGTTCCAAAGCATGTTAAGATGTGTCATGAGTGTTGAGGAGTGCTAGGTCTCTCTCATTAAAAGAATTGACAGAGCTTGATTATGTATTAAATAATATAGTTCCTACCCACACTAGTGGAACTTTATTTAAATTAAATTTGCTAGATAATAAACCTAATAGAGATGAATCATGTGTTAACTCATAGGAAAACTATATTCTTATGACTTGAGGGAAATGATACACACTAATTACTTCTTAAAAAATTGACTGACTATTATAACCATTATGACCTTGCACACATAATGAAAAAGACTCCACAACAATGGTCTTAAATCGTATCTTTTGACAAAAAATATAGTAACAGGTACATAGCGTGGTCAAAAACTCATTGGAATGATCAATGACGACCAACATTTTTTGACCATCACCAAAAGAAACCAAAAACAACATTGGTGAGGGTCAATAAAAGATTGTCACTAGAAGTGTCACCAAAGAGAGAATTAGTGATGGGCCTTTAATGACCCTCACCAAAAGTGTCACCAAAGAGAGAATTAGTGACAGGCCTTTAATGAACTTCACCAAAAGTGTCATTAAAAATGGCTTTGGTGACAAACGTTAAAGGACCATCACTATATACACTTAAAACAATGATTTTTTAAAGGTCGTCAGCGTATGTGACATTGGTGACGGACCTTAAAGGTCCGTCACAGGCATGAAGCATGATAAGAAACTCATTGGAATGATCAATGATGATGAACATTTATTGACCGTCACCAAAAGTAACCAAAAGAATCATTGGTGACAGTCAATAAAGTATCGACACTAGAACTGTCACCAAAGAGATAATTAGTGATGGGCCCTTAGCGATCCTCACCAAAAGTGTCACCAAAGAAAGAATTAGTGACGAGGCTTTAACGACCCTTATCAAAAGTGTCATTGAAAATGGTTTTGGTGAAAAACCTTATAGGACCATCACCACATACACTTACAACAACACTTTTTTAAAGAACGTCACCATATGCGACATTGGTGACAGACCTTAAAGGTTCGTCACAGGCATGACCCTCACCATTGACCTTTTTTCTTGTAGTGAAATGGCCTTCGATGGTCACAGACCACTACACCAGTTGGTCATAGAGTCAAAACACAACACAAAGCCAAGGAGATGAGAGTAAATTAGAAGAAATGTCCATCTAATTCCCCATTCACAATTCGACCAATTCCAACGACATCGTAGAGAATAGGCACTACAATAAACCAGAACCCATAAAAATTACTAGGTGAAATGCAAAAGCAAGTTGGGAGCAAGATGCGTAGCCAATCTCCAGGATTCCATAGGGAGTGCAAGATAAAGGATTGAATTGAGTTGGGATTGATTTTGCAAGCTCATGCCACCCTTCTCATATTCCAAATTATATCACATTGCCTTTTCATATGCCCAATAATCACGAGTGAGCTAGAGGGATGGCTTAAAGCATTTCACTTACCCTGAACTGCCATCACCATAATATCATTATGAAACCCATTGTTCGTCGTATGATATCTTGATCCCACCTACATTCACATAATTTATCCTGAACGTCGATGGTTGATTTCACACAGCCTTGCTACTGCATATCCTGCCATGAAATGCTCCTTCCTTTCACATGCATGGAGTGTCTAGAGGGAGGCCAGACATGGCTCCCAAAAACCTTGGATTATCCAGCCCATTAAGGTTTAAAATGTTATTATTTAAACAACTAAATACATCATTATTTTTTCCTTAAAAATACATGTCTCAATGTTTTTGTATTTGTGCTTGTTAAAATAATAGATTTTCAAAATCTATTTTATAAATAATTTTATTTTCAATATTACAATATTTAAAAATAATAATAAATTACAATATTTCTTTATTAAAAAAAAATCAATTCACAATTTTATCATTTTTTAATATCTATTAAAATATTTTTAATATGTTTTATAATTTACACATAAAATATAAACCGATTAGTTTGCCTAAGTTTTAGTCTCTCTCATATTACTAGCTAAAAAAAATTGAAAATAAAAATTACCTTTAATTATATATATATATATATATATATATATATATATATATATATATATATATATATATATATATATTATATGAAAGCATTTTCAATATCTTTTTAGTATATGTATCATTTATTATTATGATATAGTATTGGAGCAGTAATACTTTTTAAAAGAAAATCTTCATACGACTTTGTCAAGAATGATTAAAATGAAAGAATGAACGTATGAAATTTATATGTGTATAGAGATTTTCAAATTTTTATTATTAGTCCCTACCATCTGGCAATGGCATGGGACTATAATAATCGAAATTTTCGAACTTAGTATTGTTTGAACTGTTTCTACCCAAAGTTTTTTAATGAACAACACATATTTTACACTCCATTTTATTTCAGAGTCTTATTTGGCCTCTTCCCGAGGTGGGGAGGCAAAACCATATCATATATGTTTGCTTGACATATTTTGAAACTAACTAGTTGCTTGGCATTTTGAAACTGGTGAACTAATGTAAGCATTAGTCGATAAAATTAAATGCTAGCTCATAAACAACCGCTATTGGGTATTAGTATAAGTTGAAATTCACATTAAAGTACAGTCTGGAGACAGGTCGTGTCAAACCATGCCTACCCTGCTGTGTCAAAATTTCCCTGCCGTGTCAAAATTTCCCTTTGCATGAGAGCAACCGACTTTAATTACCTGCCTTAAAATGAAAGGCAAGCAAGACTGAACATTCTTAAAATGAAAGGCAAGCAAAACTCAACATTCTTGGGCTCTCTCTGATTTGTGCCTTTGCAAAGTATGTGCCTCTGTGAAATCTGGAACATGAGCAAGAACATGTGCTTCTGCATAGTGGAGCATGAGCAACAGCAACAACCTATCCGACCTCTACCTCTTAAAGTTTTAGAATGCCTCTCTATAGAGGAATATGAGAATTCTTTTGTCCAAGCAGCGTATGACGGTTCTTTTGTCTGACTTGTGCCTTTGTGAAATCTGGAACATGAGCAAGAACTTGTGCACCTAGCTATTAACAAAGATATGTATGCATATTGATAGTATAAAGAAGTATAAAACAACCATTGATATAACCACTGAAGATACACATAACTGCGTATAATCCATAGAGAAGGGAGGAGCTAACGCAAGAGTGGACCATCAACAGGTACATAGAGAGCTAATTAGGATATGAGTTAGCCACAACGGATAGGTAGAAACAATGCAGAAGGAAAGGAATGGGTGATTCAAGTGATTTTGTTTATGCAACAATTGTTTCTTATGATTCAATCACAAATTTTCAGCAATTTTCATTGAATTTTCAGCAAATTCCAACAATTTCCATAAATTTACAAATTTATTTGCAAAATTTCATTCATTTTTTACTCTATAGCTTAGCTAATGCAAATTTGATTTGATTGTTTCCAACGAAAACAAAAACTAAAAAAACAGACATGAAGGTAACTGCTGGTTTTTGTTTTAAGAAAACAGTGTCAGGCAGAAACAAATGGGTATAGTACTAGGATAGGAAATTTACCTCTGTTAATGAAGCTTTCACATCCAACTCTCGATTGATTGGATGATGAGTGCTATATGGCACCTTATCCAGCTGAATATGACCCATCCTACTGAAATGACTTATTTGGCTCAGCCAGAAGCCACCCCCCTTTCAACCTTCTAAGGTTTCGAAAACTATGATCAATTTGCTTTTTATATTCAATATCTAAGATTGGCTAGTAAAATGACCAATTAATCCTGAACCAGGGTTAGACTAGTTCCTCCCATCCATTAGCTGAATGCGCGGTCTAAAGTCTGAGGGCACTGCACTAGAGCACGAGGGAAAGAACAGGGCAAGCCAGCCATCCTGGTAAGAATCAGTGGTCATTGCATCCTAGTAAGAATCAGTGGTCATTGGAAACACTGCTACACAGGCATATGAGACCATATTATACGCTCATGCAGATGAGCTATGGAGAAGCTTCATCATTGTTGTCTCATCTCTCAATCTAGATTACGTTATCACTGATAATTCGAAAAAGAAAATCAGTACAGAACTAAGAGAGAGAAAAGTGCTTCCTTGGTATTATGTACGATGCATTATTCCACAAATGGAACTTAAACCAGATCTTGAGGAAAGGAAATACTGACCTATTGCTTTGCCACAACAGTACAGTAGACTTCGAGACTGGAACAACATGTATTCGTAGACACCTACTCATGCAGCCCTTTCCTTTGATACTGGCCATGCTCTGCTACCCTCTACCTTAGCATCCTCTGCTTCCTTTTCTGTGGGTGGTTCCAAATCTGGATGACTACCCCGCACCTGTTTCAAAATCATAAGTAGTAGGAACAGAGAATAACAAAACACCACTGCTTGGAACATATAGTGTTGCAGCTACCGTTAATAGATGGCTATCTGGTATACTAGTTGGTAAATAATCTGGTGTTGTTTCTGATGTTGGTGGATATGCAATTGGATCTGCTATTGATAGGTTTTAAAATTCGTAGATGCTGAAGTTCAAAACTATCATTACCCTCAGGCGTTGAGTAAATAAGTAGCGTAGAAGATCCAGAGGTGTGGGTAGCTGTTGGTTGAATTAGTCACTCAGCTTTCTTAGCTGATGCTAGAGGTATAGCTGCCTGGGGAATGCAACAATTGATGGCAGAGGTATAGTTGATGGACAAGTAGGTTGCATGCAATTTGAATGTCTTTACCAACCAGCGCCTTTAACAAGTGGGCTACTCACTCTGGGAGAGTCCTGGTGGGCCGCAACTACTTATACTTCCTATTTGCGGTACCTAACCACTACTCTAACTTGAGTAACCGACTGTGTAACAACCTAATTTTATTACCATTTATCGTTTTGCTGCCAAACTTTCCACACCCATACGCAGTTCCCAGGATGAACATAATTTCCAAGTTATTTTATCAATTCTAGCTTGTTAATGGAGTGCTCTAAATCTTTTTGGGCTTTTCTTAGCATTAATATTGAGGAGAAAAACTATTGCATGTGATTTGTCATTTGAAAGTAATAGTTTCAGAGTAATCCGAGTTATCCGGCATTGTCTTTGATCTACAGGTGGACCTTACCTTACCTTGGTGCGGGAGCAATGAGAATTTATCACCTTATACCTGTCACCTCCTCCTAAACTTAATGATACAATAAAACAATGTCCATATCAGTTTAAAAAATATTTTGGCTACTTTTTTTCAGGTGTAAATTTCACAATGCTTTGTTTTGTTTTTTTTTTGTTTTTATATTGCCTTGATTAGGAAGTGTTGCTCAATAATTATATCTACTTTAACAAGTTCATGCTCAATTACTAACACACGTCACACGCAATTACTAATACTACTGAACAACCATTGAAACATTTCGACTCTGTTGATTTACCAAATTTTGTAGTTGTTGATGATTCAATTGACTCAGTCGATGCCTCTCTCATCCATTCCACTTCGAAAGTCATCAGTTACGTACGTAATTGATACGACATACACTTCTAGGAGAGCTACTGCCTTGACTTCTGTCGATGCTTATAGTGATGTGGATGCTTGCACTGATGAATCAACTGTTGGTGCTTAAACAATCACTGCTAGTGGTGGTGCTTCCTAAGCCGCTGTTGGAACAACTGCTTCGACTTCTGGATCATCGAAACGACAAACTGCTAAGAATGGGGTATAATGAGAAAGGCTTGATGGCCATGTGTCTGGATCTCAATATCGATCACAAACAACAACAAGCTCTGGTGGATACTAATCATTGAGGTCCAAATCTCATTCTCTCGAGGCTTTCAACATGACCTATTCTGAGTTCATTAGAAAAAACAATGTCACTTAAACTTTTGTTTCAACAGGCTCTGAATCTGCTCCTGACTTTTTACTCTGCTACCATTGCTTGCTGTGGTGCTATTTCTTCCTGTGGTGATGCTCCTTCTTAGATGTGTGTTTCAACAGGCTTGTTGCCAGCAAGAAAATCTCCTTTCTCCATTATTTTCTTTCTGATGCAAGGACTAGCTGCTCCGTAGCCCCCTCGTTAAGAATTGAAACACCCATTAAGAATTTTTTTCAATGTAAACAAGGATTGATTAATTATAAAGCAAGTCACTGTATGAAATTTCCATGTGTGTATAATGATTTTCGATGTTCTATATCCTAGCAGTTTTGGAGAAACCTTACTTCATATTTTGGTTTTAACTATGTGTCATATCCTTCAATAAAAGAAGCATTTGTTTGGTGGAGTAGTCAGAAAGAATCGTGGAGGCCAATCATTCAACTAGTTCTCTAGTTTATATGGAAATGGAGGAATAATATTTTTTTTTTTAAATAGGAAGGAGGGCTCTAGGGTAGTTTTTGACAACATTATCTTTCTCTATAACACTATCCTTGCCAAACTTTCTCAGTATAGAGAGGAAAAACAAATAGAGCAATCATCAGATCTTATGGTTTTCCCAAGAGCATATTTTTATGCAGCAACACAAAATGACATATGTGGATGTGGGGTCCTTATTGTTATGGATAAAGATCGGCAATTCCAAATCTTCTGGAATGGGGGGAGGGAACCAATAACAAAGCAGAGGCAATGGCTCTAACAGGACTTCTTACTTTCAACTTTTTCTAAATATTCAGTCTCTACAGATTTTCGGTGATTCCAAAATAATAATTGATCATGTCACAGGGAAGAACCATATTAAAAAACAACATCTATCTGGTTGGTTAAACATAATCATTTCTCTCTTGGGGGAGGAAGGATGACTATACTATTCAGCATATCAATAGAGCACAAAATTCCCAAGATCATATAGTATCAAAGAAAGGACTCCTTTCTCAAATGGGCTCCTGGAATATGGATATAAAAATTGAAGCTGAAACTTATTCCATTAAGGAATTCTCTCTCCCAGGCACATAACCTCTTTTTTTGTCATAGAATTCCCAGGTATGTTTTTCTAGGATACTGTTTTATAGTATATTTTGCAATTTCCCTGGTGATAGAAGTGACCCCTTTCAGGGTTCTGGAATTCTCTAGATCTGCTATTTCACAATCTGTTTTCATGTTTTAGTTTCCTTTCTGGTTGATTACTTCTTTGAAGCACATATCTTCCTGTCACTTCACCTGTTATGGGGGATATTTGGCCACATGTCATATCAGGACTTGTTTTCCTTCCTCTATAGTTTTGTATAGGGTAGGTTATATCCCTTTATCAGGATATATCAAGATGTAATCTGCATTTTATATCTTTTATCTAGTAAATATAATCAAGCTTTTTTCGTGCTGAAAAAAAAAAAGAAGAAGAAGATTTTCTGTTGAAACTTAAAGAGAATTTCTCTGTGTATAACGATTTTCTATTGAAAATCAAAGAGAAGATCGATTATGAATTTTTTCAATTTAAACATGGATTAATTAAATATAAAACAACTAGCTGTATGGAAATTCCAAAAATAAGAGGTCGATTATGAATTTTTTCACTTAAACTGGAATTAATTAATTATAAAACAACTAGCTATATTGAAATTCCAAGAAATTAAATAGGGATCAAATGATAAATAAGATATTCATTTATTTAGGTGACTAAATTGTGCAACTGTTTTGTGTTTTGCATGGCATAATATTAGGTCAAACTGTTATCATGTTTTTTGTATGACATATAAGATCAAATTGTTATCATGTTTGTAATTTTGAGTTGAAGAAACTTGTAAATCTTGACTTTTAAGATAGAGAAAGTGTTATTGATAAATGAGTTTTTAAGGCTAATCCTACATCATAAAAAAGTTGTTGAAATTTAGAGTAGCTGTTATCTATATCATAAAAAAATTGTTTTAATTATTTATATAAGTAGAAAGAAAATGGTTAATTGAGTTTATTTAAAGGAATTAATTTAAGAAATAACATTAAAAAAATTAGATAGTAATAAGTAAATTATATATATATCTATAGCCATAGATGAAAATATGTATATGAAATATATGAATTTTGATTTAATAGATGGAAATATGTATGCAAAATATATAGCCCTAATTGCTTGAAATTGTCTGCTCAGGGGTTGCAAACATGCAAACATCGTTGGTAGCTTTCTCCACATAATCTCTTATATATAAAAATTACTGACGGGTCCCAACATTATCTCCTTTACCTGTTGGCATTATGATGCATGTGTTGTACTTGATGGCAACCCATTCATAGAAGAACATCTCACTTATATATATCTAGATGAATCTACAGAAGAGATATCAGATGTGACATAATACATGGGATGCAGGACAACTCAAAGGAATCAAAAGACAAGTCCTCAGTATGACAAGTTAGCTTTGCCATCAAGTCCAAAGGGCGAGATTGTTGGCATTATGGCTCAAGTTTTGTCGTTGATGGCAAATCATACAGGTGATGGATCCCAGTACAACAGGTTAGTAGCAGAGACTGATGATCATCTCACAAAGAATGAAGAAAATAAGAAGTACGCAGGTGCGCCATTCAGTAGGTGCGGTCATAGGCTGGGTCCGCAGGCTTTGCATTCAGAAGGTGCGGACATGTTCGCGGGATCATAGAAAAAATGGTGCGGTCCTAAAGTGCACACACTTTCATGCAGAGAAAAGCACACGTGGGGTTTCTTATGTTTAACCCTTGGTATTTAACCCGTCGTTCATGATCCTATGGTTGTCGGGTCCGTGGTATTGTGTTATTATGGTTTTGGACCGTGGTATTGTGAAAGGCCTAAGGCTATAAAAGAGGAAGGAGATCATTTGGCTAAGAATATGCTTATGGGTTGAATATCTTAAGGTGAGCTAGATCTAAAATACTAATGATCTCCGGGGAGTAATGTCTAGATCTAAATCAAGGAGAAAGATGAGCTTTATAAGGTGAATCTAGTGATGGGTCGAGATCAACTTGGCGCATGATCAGATCTATAGATCTGATAGTCTGGGGTATGCTTGAAGTCTGAAAATCACCTTTAACCTCAGGACCGCAGGTGCAACACAAGAAAAGTGTGGAGGTACGCAGCGCAGCTGAAGGTGCAGGTGCGTAGGTACGCAGCGCAGCTGAAGGCGCAGGTGCGTAGGTACGCAGTGCAGCAGAAGGCATAGTGCGGAGGTACGCAAGTCAGACACAGAGAAGGTGCGGAGGTGTGCAGGCAACCCGCAAGTGCAGGTGCGGAGATCCGCAGTCACAATGACAGTTGAAGTGTAGATATCTGCAGATGCTTATTGGTGAAGTTGCGGACCCTGCTTGAAATTTTTTTTAACTGCCTTTGACTATTCTGCAGGGTTCTAGGTGCATATTTGATGTTTGGTTACTGGTATTGAGTTCTGATAGCAGCATGATTGATGACTTAACTTTATGTGATCTGATGGACTAGATCTGGTTGATAACTCACATATTATCCTTGTATATGTATTGATCTGGTGTTTGGGGTGATCCAGAAGATTGATTGATTATGTGCTTCAATGATATTTATGGGCCCAGTATGAAAATTGGATGAAACGTGGCCTTTTAGAATATGTGTTGTGCTTCAGGTGTATCCAGTCTAAAAATGTATGAAACGTGGTACCCGGAGGAGAGAAGATTGTAGGTCGGCGCCTACGTACTAGTATCTTAGCTAGTACAAGAGCTAAGGGGGTTGTAGCTCCCTTCCAGGAGAGACTGGAGAACGAGAGAGGGTTGAAGCTCTCTGCAGGTAGAAGCCTGCGTACTGGTATAAGACTGCACCAGTACATAGATATTGTAAAAGGATTTTCTTATTAAGAAGAAGATTGAGATGACTTGCAGCAGGTGGTTTTCTCCCACATTGGGTTTCCACCTTATATCATGGTGTTCATGTGTGTGGCTTATGTGTGATGATATGATCTATTTTACTGCACCTGTTTATCATTAATATGGTTGATAATGTTCTAATGCACTCATTAAGGATCAACTAACTGAATCATAAGAAGTTATGAAAGTAGCATATATTAATCTGAATATGGAAATGAAAAAGTATTATTGATATGATAATATTGATTCACCCCCCCTCTCAGTATTATTTCCAACAATTGGTATTAGAGCAAGTCCTTTGGTAGAAGCTTGATCGCTTGAAGGAGATCCATGGAACAATGGGAAAGAAGCTGAAGAAGAAAGCACCTAAGAAGAAGAAGACATCTCAGAAGAACTATGACAGTGGGAGAATTGATTGGGGATTAGGTGTAAGAAGCTCTTTAGATTCAGAATCACTTTAGAATGAAGATGAACAAGATCTATCAGGTATGAATTTGTTACCCTCTGTTGATATAGGTACCTATCCATTTGGAAAAGATGAAAGTAATAGCGAAACAACTGAATTTTCTCTTATGGGTGAACAAGAAATATATCAAATAGAGGCAGAATTTAAAAGGTTGACAAACAAAATTGGAGCTCAAGAAAAACTTTTGAACATAAAGGATGGTGCCTTCAAAGAAGCTACTACTAGACTAAAGGCTCAATGAGAGTTATTCAAGGACAAATATCAAAAGTCGCAGGATGAATTAACATCTCTAAGAAATGAAGTTATTGAAAAGAACTGAACAATCAAGAAGCTTAGAGATCGATCCAATTATTACGAAAGTCTTGAAGCTTCAACCCTCTCGCTAAAGGAAGAACTTGAAGAAACAAAGAAGCAGAATAAAGATCTACTCCAAGCTATTGAAAAACAAGAAAACGAAGTTATTAGCTTAAAATCTCAGCTGGAATGTGCCTTCAGAATTCGTCAAATGCAGCAGGATATGAATGAAGAACAAGAAAAGGAGATTCTCAAACTAAGGCATCAGTTGGAAGAAGGAAGGAAAGTTGAAGAAGACATGAAGAAGCAATGTCTAGAAAAGGAAGAACAACTTCAAGTTGAGGTAAATATCTTGAAAGGTAAATTAGAAGAAAAGGATAAACTGTTACGATTTCAAGATAGTACTAAAGCCTTGGATTATATTCTTAGTAGTCAAAGGTCTCCTGCTATCAAGACTGGTCTTGGTTTTCATGAATCTGTTGAAGGTGAATCTAGTTCACAAGGTGAGGCAAGGAACTCTAAAGTGAAATCTAAAATGATCAACAAGGAGATAAGAGAGATGAGAGGTCAACCCCATCAACAATCAAGGAAAGAGATTCTTCAAAGAAAATCTTTTAGTCCTATCTATGGAAGTAATAGTCAGCCATTTACTCAGATGAATAATATTGAATGTTATGAATGTCATAATCTTGGACATGTTGCAGCTAGATGTAGAAGAAGAATGGTTCAAGATCATCACACAGAAAGATCATCACATTCCAGGTACTTTAATGGATATTGTTTTTCTTGCAATATGGTTGGTCACAAAGCTGTTGATTGGTACAGGAGGAATATGAAACATGTAAGATGTTATGCATGTAACAAGCTTGGACATATAGCAAAGGAATGCAGGAACAAAGGACGGACATCACACCAAAAGGAGAAAACATCATCACACTTGAAGATATGGAAAAAGAAGGAAGTACAGTCAGAAAGATGTGGCACAGCACAATGTACTGAGACACATCACATCACAGACATAACAGACTTAGGGGGAGCTAAAAGTGTAAAACTTCAGTGTCCTGAATCTCATATGCAAGTTTCTTAAAGGGAAGTCGGTATATACGTGAGTTAGACATTGCAAAGTCACGTATATCTCAGTCTAAGGAAAAGCAATGGGGACAGGCTCAGAAAAAGGATCTGATTGGTTAATAGTTATAGTCTGTTGAGGACATGCAGAAATGTTTTGATACTTGTAAGATGTTTAGAAGTGTTTTGATCCTAACTTGATGATGATGATGTCTTGATGCTTATTGCTGATATATGCATGATCAGATCTAACAGATGGCACATGTTTAGGGGGAGCATATGCTTTTAATGCATTGTTGGCATTATGGTTAATAGTCCTTGGTGATATGGATAAATGATTCATCTTGCTATGATATGGTTATTAGTTGTTCAGACGATTCTTGGGGCTACATAGTTGATATTTAGATCAGATTTGTGGTTGATTCTCTAATGGTGCTTACGTGGTGATCTTCATAAGGATAAGGAGAAGTACATAGCTCGAATTCACATCTTCTTTGCTTGATGATGAGTCACTCATATGCTATTGTCGTCATATGCATAAAGATCATATATTACAGTTATGATGCAGGATTCCTATTGTTCTTGGCATATATATGGATGAGGATTGTTGGCTGGATACATGGATGATTATTCAAAGTTGCATTGTTGGAGACATGATGATAATGAGTTCTTACCTATATGATGATAGGTTTTTTCGTACATATGTTGATTGATGCAGATATTCCCAATTGATGATACTTGGTTCATGCAGATCTGGATGGCTATGGTGTTTCTCACATATGATAGAATGTGAATGATTCTGTATATATAGAATTCTGTTTTGATTCGGACATACCTTGATGATTCATGCACTAATTCAAGTTGCTGGTCTAAGTTGCTGTTGACAGATGCTATGGAGCAGATCATATAGTGTTGATGTTGATGTTTATCATGATCTTATTTAGGTGTTTGGTCTCTGTTATAAATGTCATTTATATCATTCGATGTAAAGGCCATATCAAGACTCATGATGTAATAGTGTGTCTCTATGTATTGTAGTCATTCGATGAGATCTCTTCAGGTCATGTAACGGTCTATGTTGGTTTCCCCACTATGCCTTGGATGAATGATGTTATTCTCTTATGTTGTCATATGTAAACTTCTGATATATCACCATTATGATGGGAGATAGATGTATGTATGAGTCTTTGGTGATAGAAAGGTCATTTATGATGTATAGAGTCATGTTCTTCTTGTAGAACATCTTCTTGCAAACCTTGCTTACAGTTAGGAGGAGCATGAACAAGCATATTTTAGCAGAGCAGAGATTTCAACATGTTCTCAGAAAGAGCATGGACTGATTGGTGCACCATGACATATTCAAAGGGGGAGCTCATTCATAGATTTCAGCAGGTACTCAGAGGGAGTATGGACAGCAAAGGAAGAGAATATCTTGGTTCGCCCTTTGCCCTTGATGTCAAAGGGGGAGTGTGACTTGGTGTTCTTGCCATCAAGTCCAAAGGGGGAGATTTTTGGCATTATGATGCATGTGTTGTACTTGATGGCAACCCACTCATAGAAGAACATCTCACTTATATATATCTAGATGAATCTACAGAAGAGATATCAGATGTGACATAATACATGGGATGCAGGACAGCTCAAAGGAATCAAAAGACAAGTCCTCAGTATGACAAGTTAGCTTTGCCATCAAGTCCAAAGGGGGAGATTGTTGGCATTATGGCTCAAGTGTTGTCCTTGATGGCAACTCATACAGGTGATAGATCCCAGTACAATAGGTCAGTAGCAGAGATTGATGATCAGCTCACAAAGAATGAAGAAAATAAGAAGTACGCAGGTGCGCCATTCAGTAGGTGCAGTCATAGGCTGGGTCCACAGGCTTTGCGTTTAGAAGGTGCGAACATGTTCACGAGATCACAGAACAAAAGGTGCGGTCCTAAAGTGCACACACTTTCATGCAGAGAAAAGCACACATGGGGTTTCTTATGTTTAACCCTTGGTATTTAACCCGTCGTTCATGATCCTATGGTTGTCGGGTCCGTGGTATTGTGTTATTATGGTTTTGGACCGTGGTATTGTGAAAGGCCTAAGGCTATAAAAGAGGAAGGAGATCATTTGGCTAAGAATATGCTTATGGGTTGAATATCTTAAGGTGAGCTAGATCTAAAATACTAATGATCTCCGAGGACTAATGTCTAGATCTAAATCAAGGAGAAAGATGAGCTTTATAAGGTGAATCTAGTGATGGGTCGAGATCAACTTGGCGCATGATCAGATCTATAGATCTAATAGTCTGGGGTATGCTTGAAGTCTGAAAATCACATTTAACCTCAGGGCCGCAGGTGCAACACAAGAAAAGTGCGGAGGTACGCAGCGCAGCTGAAGGTGCAGGTGCGTAGGTACGCAGCGCAGCTGAAGGAGCAGGTGCGTAGGTACGCAGTGCAGCAGAAGGCATAGTGCGGAGGTACGCAAGTCAGACATAGAGAAGGTGCGGAGGTGTGCAGGCAAACCGCAGGTGCAGGTGCGGAGATCCGCAGTCACAGTGACAATTGAAGTGCGGACCCTGCTTGAAATTTGCTTTAACTGCCTTTGACTATTTTGTAGGGTTATGGGTGCATATTTGATGTTTGGTTACTGGTATTGAGTTCTGATAGCAGCATGATTGATGACTTAACTTTATGTGATCTGATGGACTAGATCTGGTTGATAACTCACATATTATCCTTGTGTATGTATTGATCTGGTGTTTGGGGTGATCTAGAATATTGATTGATTATGTGCTTCAATGATAATTATGGGCCCAGTATGAAAATTGGATGAAACGTGGCCTTTCAGAATATGTGTTGTGCTTCAAGTGTATCCAGTCTGAAAATGTATGAAACGTGGTACCCGGAGGAGAAAACATTGTAGGCCGGCACCTACGTACTAGTATCTTAGCTAGTACAAAAGCTAAGGGGGTTGTAGCTCCCTTCCAGGAGAGACTGGAGAATGAGAGAGGGTTGAAGCTCTCTGCAAGTAGAAGCCTGCGTACTGGTATAAGACTGCACCAGTACATAAATATTGTAAAAGGGTTTTCTTATTAAGAAGAAGATTGAGATGACTTGTAGCAGGTGGTTTTCTCCCACATTGGGTTTCCACCCTATATCATGGTGTTCGTGTGTGTGGCTTATGTGTGATGATCTGATCTATTTTACTGCACCTGTTTATCGTTAATATGGTTGATAATGTTCTAATGCACTCATTAAGGATCAACTAACTAAACCATAAGAAGTTATGGAAGTACCATATATGAATCAGAATATGGAAACGAAAAAGTATTATTGATATGATAATACGGATTCACCCCCCCTCTCAGTATTATTTCCAACATTACCTTAAGTGAAGGCTTCTCCTTTCCATTCATGAAGAGCATTGAGCTAATTCTAGTTCCACATTTTGTGATAAGAAATTTGGGTGTCGTGGTTGCCTTTGTTGAAATTTTGAAAAGAAGAGATTTATAGTTTTGTAAATCTCATTTATATCCATGGTTTGAAAGGTTGAATCTCAAAGAGTAAATTAGACATTTTTTTTCTTTTTTTTTTTATCTTTTAGGTTTAATGGTAAATATTAAATTATTTAATAAGAGTAAGCTAGTTTTATTTTTTAAATTATTTAATTAATCTTATTATAATTATCTATAATTATATATTAGGTTAAATTAACATAAATAATAAACTTTTGAGACCTATTTGATAATGAAGATGATATATATTAAAAATCAAATTTATAAGTAAATTAAATTTGGACTATTTTAAATCTATATAAATTTGGACCACTAAAGCCAAATTCATATCACAATATTATCACAAACATGGTACAAGTCAAACTCTCCAAACCCTAGCTATGGAAATTATAGGAAAACCATAGCCACCAATTCCTACTTGCTAAGAAGTGCTCCCACCCAAAATTATTACTAACTCCACCAAAGATCCTCAACAAGCTATTATTGATATTGCAAGTTATCCTTGGCACATACACCAAGCTTGTATCACACATGCTCTGCATGGTCATGTTGTTGTCTTCCTTAAGCATTACATTCTCAATCCATGTTGCATCACATAATTCCACGAGAAAACAACTCTATCACTAAGTTCTAAGTCTACATGTTTGTCCTACGGTTTGAGTCCTTGAACCCTGGGCCTTCAACTTGTGCATCAACAACACCAAAACCTACATGGAACGTCAAGAATATAATAACCAAGTTTTCTTTCAAGCAAGGAATCACACCAAGCTGAAACTTGAGCAAGCTAGCATCTCCATGCTCTTGACATAACCTCCATACATTACATAAGAAGAAGGATCCAAAATCATGCAACGTGTTAGCTCCACTCTCCATGTCTTCTACCACAAGAGAAACTCCAATCCTACAAAAAAAGTCATAAGAGAATCGTCATCTCCAATGTCATGTTCTTCTCTAGAGTGTATATGTAAAGCACAAACCCTATCATTTCACAAGAGAAAACCATAGCACTTTAGAATAAAATTCTAATGTGTGTTTAAATTGGAGGTACATTACATTGATAAGTAGTTAGGGTATATTCAACTATGTCGCAACCTTTATAAGTTTGGAGTAATGTGCCCCACATCACACTAAAAAATGTTTGGATGCAATATCTCATTCCTTACTCTTATAAAAAATTTAAACACCATATGTCTCACTTTTCACAGTTTTAGTTGTGATAAATGTTATGTGAATGAGTCATATGCTTTTTGCTTTTGATGTGTGATATTTTAAATTTTATATATGATACACCTTGCGTTGCACCTTTTTTAAATTTTCATCATATACAAATTGAACCTTAGAACAATATGTGTTGAGCATGCATTTAAAGGACTATATTTTAATGTTTTATATATTTCATTTACAAGCCTTTTGTATCTATAATAACCCTGGTGAAAATTCCATGTAAAAATATGTATAAGGCCATGGTGATGGGACAGGTATTCCAAGATGAATGGTGGGAGAAAACTCCTAGTGGGTGTTGATTCAGTTTATTATGGCTAAAAGAATTGGCAAAGGAAATGGCTAAAGTTTTGGAAAGGAATGATGCATTTATTGGTGATTTATTTATAAAAATAAAGGAAATTAAGAGAAAAGGAAGATGAAAGGTCACAGGTTTCATGTGAGGAGGAAAATGAAGGAAAATAATGGAAAATGAAGAAAATATAGGCTTCTGAGGATCAGTGGGCAAGACTTGATTAGTTTAGTTTTGGAGCTCTCTCATTATTCTTTGTCTCTCATACTCTTGGATACTTAGAGTTTTCTTGGAGAACTCTTAGGGGGTGTGACATACTTGAATTCTTGGAGCAAGAAGGCAAAGGAAGAGTAGAAAAGCACAAGAGGACATCAAAATCAACAGCTACATCATATTTTCTTGCAGGTACTGAGTTGCATGTATGTTTTCCTCACCAGTTTTGGCATGCATGGCACATGCATGAGGATTCTTGGTCATGATTTGTCACTCACATGGAAGGTTGCCTAGATTGATAGTGGATTGCCTAGTATTTCCATTTCCTCGATAGCGATGGTGACTGTGGCTTTATTTCATTGTTTGTTTTAGTCGGTTCTTGTGTTTCCTTAGGTTGGGTTGAGTTACTAGTCCTAGAAGCCTTGGTTGGACAAATTCTTTGGAGCCTGATGACAGTTGTGGGTTGATTTACTAGTCATGGGAGTCGATTGGAACAAATTCTCTAAAGCCTTGGAAGGCTGGGATAGAGACTGATCAGAAGATGGTTTTGGTGATGTTTGACTGTGAGGTGGAATCACTGTTTGATGTGTTGAGGTGGATGCTCTCTAGAATCCCTGGATGAGTTTTGATTGATGTGTTCAATGAGATCCCACATTCATGCTTGGAATATGGCACGTGAGTGAATGACTAAAGAGGCATTTGGATCAATCATTCTATGGTCGAGTGGAATGTGTAAGTCCCATCCTGGGTTTGGATTTTTCATCATTAATGAAAGGTTACTTATCCCAGTATTCTAGGAGTATTATGATGGATTATATGAGGTGTGCATGGTTATGATTTCATGGATAATTTTGTCCCTACTATGCTATTTATTTATATTTTTTATGATAGTAGCCATGAGTGGCTCTCATCTGTTCTAACTTATTATTGAATGATCAATGTATCTATGACCTAATCGATGAAATGGAAGCTAATGTTATAAGGAGACAATTCTTCATAGCGAATCTCAGATAAGTATGAGACCCCTATGATCAGATATGTTATTTACACATGTATGTTGCATATTTATTAAACGGTTGAAAAAATGCCTATCATAGCTAGTAGGGGTCTAGTCAAGGTCTTGAACAACTATTTGCTTTAATACTATCATTTCTATGTTATTTTATTGATTTGAAGAGATGGTTCAATTTTGGGCAGTGACCTGGGCTATGGGCATGAAAAAGTGGTTCAAATCCCTTAGTCGTTGGCTTAACACTCACAAATTGGGTCTCTGGTCGTTGGTAGGCAAGCCTATGAGAGTGAATTTGGGGTTACAGTCATATGCATGCCTTGGCATGGGAGCAAAGCATGGGAGAAAATTTGGGTTTAATTGATTTAAATGCTAGGTTAACTCAAGGATTGGGAACTTGGAGTGGTGCATTAGCTCTTGGGGGTCCTGAAGCACCTAAGGGAGGTCTATGTGTTGTGTATATGTCGATTTTATTTCCTTAAGGTCACCTAGGAGGTTTAATCATATCATAGTAGCGACTCGTAGCATGTTTACCCTAGCTGGGTGGTTGCTTGGGTAGATGTGAGATGAGGTTCATGTAGTATCATTTGAATCATTTAAAAAAAAAAATCCTTTATGTCCCCTTAAAAAATCATTTCTTCACGATTATAAATTATAGGTGTCTTTTAACCATTACATTGAAATTTTTGTGTAAGTGTGATATGTCACATAACCAAAATGTTTGTTTAAATGCAATATGTCACATTACAATAAAATTTATTTAAGTGTAATATGTTGTAGTAAAGTTTGTTTAGGTGTGGCATGTGACACTACAACAAATTTTGTTTGTGATATGTTGCATCACAACAAACAGTTGAATGGGGAATTAATAATGTCAAGACTTGGGCCCAAAACATTGAATGGGGAATTAATAATGTTAAGGCTTGGCTAAGAATATTTTCTTTCTCCTAGTATATTGCAAAGAAGACAACATTCATACAATGGAAAAGAGGATGCAAAATGTTTCAGTTGGAAATTTTCCTGTCTCGTGATAGGAACAAACAAGGAGAGATGTGATCTGTCATGATCAAGACACACTTCATGCAATGTGAAATGTCAGACGAAAATATATTTAGGTGGAACCTTGTAGATAAAAGCAATTTCAATGTCATAAACACTATATCACAAACAAAAGAAATATAAATGTGATATAATCTAATCAAGTAATTTTCTATGAAATGTGACAACCATAATGCTTATATGTAAATAAATAATGACATGTGAAGCTCCATATAAAAATGGTTTTGTGTTTAAAGTTAGGTAGAATTAATATGAATTTTATGAACTTTAAACTTCATTTTTAATCTTTTTAAAAAATATTATTATTATCATATTTGAAAATATTTTTCTTAATTAATTATAAAAATTAATTGCAAATTTATATTTGATTGGATGTCAAAATTAAAGAAAAATAAATCTTTAAATATTTTTTATTAAACCTATTTTGAAATTGACATATAATTTTGCCTAAATATTTTTATTAAACAATTTTTCAAATAAACAACTAAGTCTTACGTAAAAAGTAAATAAAATATAATTAAATATATAAATTACAAAATATGAAATAAAATCAATTTTTTAACTTTACTCTTATCCTATAATTAAATTTTAAAATTAAGATAGAGTTCAATGGCCTTAATACACACTAATTCATTTATCGTACAATTAATTTACAAAAATTCCTCTGAAATGCAATAAACATCAAACATGAGAGAGCATTCTGTTTGAGTCATGAGAGTACAATTTAGTCAATTTGCCATTCAAAAATTGACTGCACATTGCGACTAACGGAATAGATGAAGGATTGTAATAGATAATTAAGATTCTTAAAAATAGTACTTTATGTATTATTTTAAGATAATGAACTTAATATTTTAATATTTTATATATATAAAAGGAAAGACTTTGGAAAAGAGATACCCAAAGAATATATTTATATATAAGATATATTAAATATTTATTATTTATATATTTAAATTGGTTTATATATTTGAAAATTTTGATTATTACATAAATTATATAATTATAATTTTTTTTTTTTTATTATATATAACATTCCCACATTCCAGAAATTCATGCAAAATAGGAATACTATTATTTATACTCATTTTCATTTCCTAAAATCACTCATATTTTGGGTTACTAAAATCATTCATACTTGTCCAAAGGGTGTGGGTTCGAATTCCATTCTTGACAGTCCTTTTGGGTTCCTACTCTTTTCAAATCAGTTATTTTCCACGTGGGTTCGAATCCCATTCTTGACAGTGAATAGGTGGAGTTTATTTCACTCATATTTCTCCTAAAGAGGGTATGGGTTTGAATCTTATTCTTGATAATTCTTTTATTTGAAGAAATTGTGTTTGGAATAGCTCTCAAGCTTATATAGTCTTGTTCAGGATTGGACTATAAAATTGGTAAAGACTAAACCTCTCCACCTAATTGTTAGACAACATTCTCTAAACTTAACAATATTCCTTATAAGAAAAAATAATAACTCCAATAAATACAAAAAAGAGAGACCTAAAAACAGACACAGAGGACAATGATTTCCATTTTCATGGTAATCATAGTCATGAAGTGCTAACGAAAAATTTGAACACAAAATTCAGAGGAAAAGATGGATGAATGGAAAAATCTTAACTTGCACGATTTAGAGTATTTGTTGATGAAACTAATCTTTAAAATTTCTTTATTCTCCAATGTAAATAACAACTAAATAAAATACAAGTTATTTGCCCAGATGATACAAATTTTGTAATTTTAGCTCATTTATTTAGGTTCTCATTTATTTTTTAATTAAATATTAAAATGAAATTTGAGATGTTAAATTATATTATCTAATTTTTCAATTTTGTCTAATCTATTTGGCTAGATCAAAATATTAAATCTGTATATTTCCGTGTTAATATTTTATATTCTTTTAACACAGTCTTGTAAGTATATAATAGTTTGGAAATGTCATATAATAATAAACTAAATTATTTTTATCTTCCAGATGTGTGTAAATTACTTAATAATTTATATGTTGATTTGAAAATTATTAATTATATATGAGAAAATAGAACAATAGAGACCTAAATAACAAGATCTTAAAAATAATACCACCATTTTATTATGAGGGAAAGGTCTCCTTTTAAGCAATTCTTATTAACTTAATTAAAAATAGTTTTGCATGGAAACAACAAAACATTATTTACATACACCTTCATTTTTTAAGTTGCTCAATACATGTTTTAAAAACATCAAATACAATATCAGATGTTTCCTTCCTCATAATGTGTTTCCTCGGAAGGGATACAACTTTCTTGGTTGCCCTATTCCTCCCTATTTAGAGTCAGAAGTGTCCTTACTTCCACCACCAAATGAGGAAAATTTTGATACAATATCTATGTAGGCATCCACCTTCACTACATGTGTCCCTTCTGAGGTACAAGGTATGATATACATGTTTGTTGGCAATATGTTCTCATCTTGGAACCAAGAATTTTATCTTTTATCAAAGGATGCTAAAAACCGGGAATATCATCCATAGAATGGCGAACTATGATGGATTCCTCAAGGAAAGGTGGTTTAAAGAGCTTCAAATTATTAACATTTAGCATATTGTGGATGCCTAGCTAGGAAGGTAAGTCCAAGTGATATTCATTCTCTCCAATGCATTCCATAACAATATAGAGACCATATTTAAGAAGACACAACTTATGGTGTTAGCCCTTGAAGCATTGCTTGTCCAACAAGAGGCATACATGATCTCTAGGTTGAAATGACAAGGGCGTGTGATGTTTTTCATGCCTTTATTTGGCACAATCCTAGGCAGCTTGCAAAGTAATAGTTACCTGAGTATTGCATTGAGATATGGAAACTATAAAATGTTAAGTTTATTTATGTTCTTGTTTTGATATGCAAAACCATAAGGCATGATAGTCAATGGAATCTTAGAGGGCACACTTAGCTAAAACCAAAACAAAACTTCAAAAGGGGAGAACCCAGTAGAGGAGTGTGTGGACCCATTGTAACTATGTATAATAATGTGAAAATATGAATTCCATTGTTTGTTCTTGGAAAAATAGTTTTGAAGTGAGTGAACCGAAGTACGATTGATGACCTTCATTTAACCATCTGTTTGCGGGTGAAAGGCAATGGAGAAACAAAGTTAAAAACCTAGCATAGACTAGGGAGTACACCAAAAGATACTTTGAAAATGAGAATATTGATCAAAAGAATGTTATCGACAATCGAAATTATGGCCAAATATGTCGAAAGAAGATATTCGCAATTTGAGCAGCAGATGTAGTCTTATGACAAGTAAGAGATATATCCATCTTAGAAAAACAACAGACCACTACCCAAATAGCATCGTGTTTGTGGAAAGTAGTAGGAAGACCACTCAAAAGTTTCATGGAAATGGATTCCCAAGGATTATAGGGAACACGTAAAGGCTAGTATAGAGCATGCTTACAATTTGATGGCTTAAATTGTGAATAGGGTGAACATGTTTGAATGTATTGTTTTTAATTTCTAGCATAAGGTAGACCAATAAAAATGACACTAGAGATTGACAATGGTTTTGGTTGTGCCGAAAACCCTTATATGAAGAGCTATGTGCTTCATGGATGAGAAGGAAATGATCATTAGTTCATGGCACACATAGTTGGTTAAATTGATGTAACCCACTATCACGAATGGTATAATCAAGAAATAGATTTTGGTTGATAATTCTATGCTATTACGAAGCTTCCCATATCTCACCAAATATTGGATCTATTGCATTGATTTATTTCTAGGCATCAAAAGTAGCACATCCAACCTATAGAATGTGTAAGACCTATGTACATTGTTGGCTCAACAAATGAACCATTTGATTAGTTGTACCCTTCTTATATTTAATCACAAGTTGGAATTGTTGAAAACAAGTAGCCCACTTCATATGGAATTGCTCTTGAATCTTAATTTACGAGCTGACGAAGATCAGTGGATGATGATTAGTATATGGTATGGTTTATTTTCAAAGAATATAATGCCACCATTGCTTCAATTCATGCACTAAGTTGTATAATTCTTTCTCATAGGTGTTGTACATAACCTCGGCTTCTATAAGAGTCTAGAATGATATGTTACATGGTAACCTCCCTATTTAAGAACAACCATAATGGAAAATTGAGAGGCTTTACTTTCTATTTCAAATGATTGATGAAAATTTGGCAAATGCGGAGCAGGAGTAGAGAATAAGGAATTATTGAGCTTAGTAAAATGGCGCATAGCCTCAATATTCTAAAGATCTTTTTCTTGATTTGAAAATTGTTTTAAAGGACGGGCCAATTGGGAAAAATGAGAGACACATTTTCTTTAGAAATTAATACATCCCATGAATCTCTTGAGGTCATGATCATTGGAAAGAGAAAGCCATTGTGCCAAAACTTGTAACTGAGAGGGATATGATCAAATTCTTCCTGAATAAAGTACGAATCCCAAATATTGAACTAATGGTTATCTAAAATAAGGTTTCTTCTCTTTTACCTGAAATTTATGTGTATGTTGTAGCTAAAATGTGTTGCACATGTGTTGTAGATGCTTAGACCCAATTTTACTGAATACTAAAATATTATCAGGATAAATGACTAAAAAATTACCTAGGTGTGGCCTAAACACATCACTGATTATTATCATAGATGTATCTAGTGCATTTTTCAACCCAAATGGCATGACCAACCATTCAAATAGTGCAAACATTGACTTGGAAGCATCTTCCATGTGCCTGTTGCATGCATGTGAACTTGATATTAGCCAGATGCCAAATCTATGTTTGTGAAGAAGTAAGCCTCTTGTAAGTGGTCCAACAAATCGTTAATTCACAGTAGGGAATGACCGTTTTTAATGGTAGCTTTTATTAAGGTCATGATAATCTGTCACTAGGCACCACTAAAAATCATCCCTTTTGGGAATAATGAAAATGGGAAATACACATGGGAGGATGAAGGTTGAATATGGCATGATGTTAGTAGTTGTGAAAGTTGGTGTTTTATATTAGATGTCTCTTTAGGAGTAAGGTGATAGGATGGAGCACTTAGACAACCAACATAAGGAATAAGATCAATTGTGTGTTAAATACAACATGCTAGGGGTAGCCACATTGGTTTTCTAAATACACTTGTGAATTATTGAAGTAAGGGATCCATATCAAAGAATACCAAATTGGTGAGGTTATCTAGTTTGGCAGGGTGAACCAAACAAAAAGAAAGATATTGATCCAAAATGAATTTTCTTAAAGAGAGATTTTCCAGTGGGAGGTTGTGTTTGTTTAAGAAAAGAGGATGTAAGGACATAGGTTGGGCCCTCATGTTGCAAATGGTATTGATGATATTAAGCATGATAAACAATATGCCTAGCCTATTGATCTGGAATTTTAAGTAATAAATTGACACAATCGAGGGGACAAACATCACACACTATAATATATCGAAAAGAGACAATATAAAATGTCACTACAAAACGTCAAGAGATAGTAAGGCAGGGGATTTACTTTTGTACACAACCAAGATGATATGTGGTTTGGTGTGGAGTGGTGGAAGGTTAAGGCATTGAACCAAGTCCCATGCCACAATATTCCTTTCACTCCAATTGTTGAGGATGGGGGTATCCAATTCATTCTTGACTTGAAAATTATGGGTAACAAAAGGTTCCAACTTCATTAGCAGTGATGAGGATGATAAAGGGGTATTCCTTGGTTATATTTTGAAGAGAAACAACTATAGGAGAGGGAGGAGAATATGGTTTCTTGACCTTGGTAAAAGGAGTATTGTTGGTGTGCATACTTTTAAGTGCTTGACAATCATTATAAGTATGTACTAAATTGGTCTTATGGAAGATACACTAAGGGTTATTGTGAGGTATGGAGGATGAGGTAGGAGTCACAGTATAAGGACTAATAATATAAGTACCAGTAGGATATGGACCATATCTAGGTTGAGGAGATCATCTTCAAGGATCCACTTTACATTCCACATCAAAGGCTCCAACAAAGGCCTTGTCTAAGGACTATCATACGATTCAACTTCTCCAAGAGAAACCATTAACAAACTAGATTCAAATTCTACAATGAGTGCCTCTTCCATATTGAAGTTATGTAAATGAATGTGCAACTCAAATAAGACCTCAATGCATGATTATATTGATTGATTCATATTTGGGAGAGCTACAACCACTTTTCAAGGAGATTTTGTAGATATCCTAAGGGATATAAGTGTGATCTTAATGACCGAAATAAATCATCCTAAGATGTGATGTGAGGAGGGCTAGTCACTTTTATCTCTTTGGCCTCAATGACTTAGAATATAAACTGTAAATTAGTATCCCTACATACTAACAGCATGCCTTCCAATTGTAGGCTAGTTATTTGAAGCTTGATGTCCTCTACCATGTCCGGACATGTTTTGAAATAGGTGGAGAGAATATGGATCTAAGAATCGACAACCTCTCAATTCATCTCGCCTAAAAATTTGGGAAATTAAAAGTTTGTATCCAACTGCATGTGTTATGGGGGGGTCTTTGTTACTGTATATTAACTAGCTCATGGAGAGCCTTTTCCGAATCCCATATTGGTGAGTCCTTGGCCAAGTCCTTAGATGTGTTTTCTTTATGAGGTGGCCTAATTTTTAACCAGCGAAATGGATTGAAATGTAGATTTCATTGAATAGATCACTTCAATCGCATTAACGAGGGTGCACTAGGAAGGGTGTTGCGCAACTTAGGGATTGGCATCATTGAGCCATGAGTCTATGAAAAAAAAAATATTTTAATAGATCAATGGCTTCGTGTCAACTCTTTGATATTAAGCAACAACGTGTTGAGGTCACCAACTTAGAATACCAATTGATCTATATGCATATTTGAGAATTATTAATCATACATGAGACTATGAAACAACAAAGACATAAGAAAAGGAGCTAAAAAGAATGCCACAATTATATTACAAGTGAGAGGCTTCCTTTTATATTATAAGCTAGAGAACTTCTTATTAACTTGATTACAAATATTTTTTTCATGGAAACAACAAAACATTATTTTGAAATTTCCTAGTTTGCATGAGAAAAAGAAAATACATATTTTAGAAGCATCAAATACTTTATTTGATGTTGCCTTCCTCATTATGAGTTTCTTGGAAGGGTTATGCCTTTCAAAGTTTCCCACTTAACCAATTCAACCCTATACCATATCAAATCAACATAATTAACTATGATTTCAAATTACTCAATTATGAAGATAACATACACTAAAATCAAATTTCTGCGTACATAAAATTTGGAGTAATAAAAAACTCATAAATAGAGAGAGAAATTAGAGGAAAATTACATACCACAACACTATCACAAATATGGTACAAGTAAACATCTTCAAATCCTAGCCAAGGAAACTATAAGAAACCTCTAGTCACTAATTTCTTCTATCTGTGAAACACTATCAACCAAACTTATGTTATTAATTCCACCAAATATATTCTACAAGCTAGAAACAACATTGACAAGTCCTCCTTGCACATACACTAATCTTGCATCATAAGGTCTCTCCACATGAGTGATCTTTTTCTACTTGGGGTTTACATCCCTTAGCCATGTTGTACCACACAAATACTTAGTACATAGGAAATAAACTCTAGTAGTAGGCTCTAAGTCCACATATCCATCCTAGGGCTTTGAGTTTTTGAACCCTAGGCCTTGAACTTGTGAATCGACAAAAGCACTAGAACTTGCATGGAACATAAAGAATACAATAACCAAGTTTTCTAACAAGCAAGGCATCACACCAAGCTTAAATTGGTCATGCTAGGCTCTCCATGATCTCAACCTAGCCTCCATGTATTACATAAGGAGAAGGACCCTAAATCATAATGTGTTAATTCTAATCTCCATCTCTTCTCCTAGAGCTGAAATCCTAGTGCTACAACAAGATCCATAAGAAAACAACCATCTCACCTGAGATACTAATCGAGAGACTACTAGAGCCAAGTTTCCACAGTCATATGGGAATACTAGAACCTTGAAACGATATAACCTTGACTTAGAGCACAAGACTAAGGCAGTTATGAAACGAAATCATAACAATAATCCTAATACTTCCCACCATGCAACATGTCACTAGCTCTTGTGCTCGATGGTTAGTTTGTAGCCGACGATCAACACTAGGACTATGGATGACATAACTTACACCTTATGTCACTCTTGTCGACATCATGGGATATTAACATAACATTAAAGGAATTTTCAACCTAAAAGTGGCCTCCTAATGAAAAATAATCAAATAAGAGTTGTGAATTTTGGAAGGAAAAGAAGAAAACTACTTTTTTTTTAATTGTTTTTTTTGTTTATTTCCCTATAAGTTTACTCAAATTTTATGTGTAGACACTCGTTGGATGAAAATTAATTTCCACATCCAACGAGTACCCGTTATGCATACATTCTAGAAGAGCTATATTAATAAAAATTGAAGATACATTAAGAACATGTTGAGCACATTTTTTTAATTTGTACCTTCATTTTTTATCAATGTGCATCTTCTCAAAAGTATTCATAATGGGTACTCATTGGATATGGATATGGAATTTAATTCTGCATCGAACAAATATCTACATTTGAAATCTGAGTAAACCTATAAGGAGATAAGCCAAAAATAAAATTAAAAAATTTTTTTTTTCCCCTCCAAAATATTTACTTGTACCTATTTTTAAATTTAAAGGATTTTTATTGTTTTACATATTACTTACGTGAAAATTTCATGGAAACTTTTTGGCTGAAATTTCCTCTAATGTGAACCTCTAACATATCACGTGCATTCATGGTGGCCTAAACAATGCCCTTATTTTGACTACATATTGGAAAATACCTTTAAAAATCATATTGTTTAACCCCTACCAATATGAACCCAATACACCTTCGCAATTTAAAAAACTCAAAATTAACTAGGTATAGTAGGTATCCATTTTTTTATTATCATTCTTTATACCACTATATATTTTTTCATTAACTTTGAGCTCCATTTTTTATACTTTCCAATATAAACACTCTTTACGCACTATTATATGTTCAATATATTATGTCATTTTTTCCTAAATATATATCCCCAATATGAATGCACGTGGTATGATATTGCTCCCCTAGCAAAGCCCCCATTGTTGACATCAACAAAGTGAGACACTATTCATAATTGGAATGTTTAATCATGATAAGCTATTACCAAGCCATAAATTTATTTTTCCATTCGATACATTCAATTAGTTCAATAAAATATCATTATACAAACAATAAACAAAAATATTGTCACAAAAGAAACATACAAATGCATTTAACAATATAAAGGAGACAACCCATCTTTCTTTTTATTACTTCATTGAAAAATAAACAAAGGCCTGAGGTGCTACAACATGGACCATGTATAACCTGACTCACCAACCTTCATTACTTTCTCATAATACAAATGGGACCACAAATACACTGCAAAACCATACAAACACTACATTGATGATTTCTGTTACACTTTGTGCTACAAGGCAGCTATAAACACAAACACTAGTACTTGGAACTATTGTAACAAAAAGACACATCTATAAAAAATCGTCTTGTCTTTAGCAATTATGGTCTGATCATCCAACCATCCAACCGATGATTCTCAAACACATCCCTATATTGGCTACTAGTACCTTATTGATCTCCTTTGGCTAACTTCTCTACTCCTCTAGTTGTCCTACCAACTGGATAACCATTAGGATATTTTTTGACATCCTTTCTTTAGATGTCCCATGCCTCCTAACCATCTGCTGAAAATATATCTTTCCCGCTCATCCCATTTCATCAACCTTCTTCTACTTGAAAATATCATTAACATCTCCTACCATGACATCCCTCTCTTCCTTCACCACCAACTACAAAATCCTAACTACCTAATTTATTGGCACACATCTTTGCTCTATGGACATTTTCATCTCCTTTGTGCTGATGCCTCCCTGCACCACTCCTCTTCCTTCTATGCCATCTCTCACTACTGCGCACATACTACTTCTATCCCGCACCCCTCTATCCTATGTGTGATCACCCTCATGTCACACAATTTCAAAAGATTTTGGCCCCTAACAAGCCCCCAACACAAAAATATTGTTCATCTTGAGCCACTCAATCCTTCTCTTCTCACCAAGATTTCAAGGACCTCTCTTTTCACTGAGGTTGTCTTTATGCTCCTGGTATAGTAGTTTGCAAAGACGTTTAGATGGTCTGGTTGTCCTAGAACTTGGATATGAGATAGGAGGTGAGTGTCATGCTCCATCTCTCCACAGTGTCTCTCATAGACAAAGAACTTGAGGTACCATTATTACACCAAGATTGAGTCCTATGTCTATCCCTAGCCATCGCCCTTTTCTTCTTTTTATACCATAACCTTTCCTTCATGGGTATCAAAAATAATTCTATGTTCTTGCCTTCTTAATGGTACCTTAAGGGCTAGTCTAAAGAGTGACACATCCTTAGTTAGATGGCCACTTCCACATGCTCGTAGTAGTCTTTGTCTTATCTACCTTCCAAGGAAAGGCATATTCTATGGGGATGCTCATTCCACCCCATCATGCATGAGAACGAAACCCTACTCCGTTAATATAGCCCCCCTAGTAGGGACTACCCTGATACATAGCAGCCAAATATACTCAAAGGTCAATCCTAGAATCCATGTTGGGTGGTGAAACTATAGCCTTCATGTAAACCATCCTTCTGAGTGCAAGGGGCCCTCGTTTGTCTAGCCTACTTGGTGCAACCATGCCATCGCCCTTCAAGGAATATCTTTATCCTCTTTTATTCATCTTTGGCTCTTTCTACCTAGTTTCATCCTCCATAAAATATTCATCTTACATCGGGAATCAACTTGGACACTTCCTATCCGGATGCCTTCCATTATTCTCATTTATTCAGCTCCTCCCTCTCATGTTATCATGTAAATGCCCTTTCCTCACATCATTCTTGCGCTTCTCTTTGTCTTCACGCATGGACTACTCTACTCCTATGTACTCTCTTAAGCTCATAGATGTCTTTAATTAATTCTTTTATGAATTCTTTTTCCTCGGGTGGTGTTAGATAATCCTAAAATCCTTTGATCTCCCTCATTGATGAACATTACAGTGGTTTCTCCATCATTACCTACAAATTCTAATAAGTGCACCTCCGAATGGAACATAATTTAAGTTCTCTCCAGTTAAGTTTGAAGGGATGACATATAGGTGCCACCTATCACATTCATACTAATTCCTGCCCCCTTTTATTATGTCCACCTCAGTGTTTATATCCTCTTTTGATCATGTTTTCCTAATACCCAATGGTTGAACCGATGGCTCACATGCTATTCCTATTGTAAAAATTTAATTTGGTGATAGTCCTAGCTTGTTTCTTCTATTTTTAGTCGTTATTTCCATACTACATATATTAAGTTTGGCATCTTCTCACGTGGTTCTTGGCACATGTATGACTGCTATTTTGATTGTTACTTTAGCAAAATCATTTTATCGTACACCATTGATAAGGCATCGAGGATTAACACATTAACTCCCACCAGGCCATTCAATATTTTCTCAAAATATTTCTGTGATTGGATTGCCGCCAATAATGTGTGTTGCCTAATATTGCACTATCCTTGCACAAAACACCCTGTGACACACGTTTTTCCACTTTAACATGCAGTGGAATTTTATTCCATATTGTCTAACTAGCACATTCAACACCAACTTTTGTTAACTATTACCTCTAGAAACTAATCAATGACTTAAATTTAAGATATAGACAATATACTTTATTTATGTACACATGTATATACCTCCCTTCATCATCTTATACGTGTACCACTTCCTTTCTAGAATTCTAAGAAATTTATGATTGCCCCCGTTGTCTCATCCAGGTCCACCATCAGATTTATCCACTCAAACTTTGCCACAAGTTCAATAATCCCCACTTTTAGCATGTTATCCAACTTCCACTTGACCTTATCATTATAGACTGGATTCAGCCGGTATATCCACTACTTCATAGCTTCACATTGGGCCTCAATGGAGTCCTCATCTCTCTTAATTTCTCAGCATCCTTTTCATTTCTTCGAATGCATTGGGGAACAAGTCCCAATATTCGCACAAGAAGTCTGCAACTATAGTATACCTAGGGGGGATAGTATGGGGTATAGGGGGAGGTACCCAAGGGAATAATGTAATAATGGGATGGGCCATAGTAATAAATAAAGTGGTTAACTAGTATCATGTAAGGGACCACAAGTAGTTAGCAATAATGTAATAAACCCATTGTATTAGATAGATGGTCTTGAGGGAACCATGGTAACGGCCCATGTTATTGAGGGAACCATGGTAATTACCCATGGTATTGAGGGAATCATAGTAATTACCCATGGTATTTTATGTATGAGGCCTATATAGAGGCTAGAGACTCCCCATTGAGACATGTCAAGGAATATTGTATGGACAAGCATATGGCTTGTGGAATGTTTTCCTTCCCTAAGGAATGAATGTATGGTGTTTCCCAACCTTAAGGGTTTGATATCAATAAAGAGCATTTCTATCTATTTTTATCTTATTATTTATGGGTAAATTTTTATCCCCCTATATTTTCAAGTCAGATATATAACAATTGGTATCAGAGCACTTTCTTGGGCAAAGCGGAGATTTTTTTTTTAGTTTTGCAGGAACTTTTTGGGGCGGCGAGTTTGTAGATCATATCTGTACATTATGATGCAAAATTCTTAGAATCTCATTAATGATCTAGGTTATTTTAAAAAAAATACCCAATTAAAAAAAAAAAAAACGGCTGAATCGGAGTCCGGATGAGGGAGATATCGTTGATTTAACAATCAACAATGTTGCAGACGTTTTTCAGGGTGGTGATTTTGCAAATCAAATTTGTGCATTCTGGTGAAAAGTTTGCATAATATAATTGGAGATCTAGGTTCTTTGCAAAAAAATAACCAATTTAAAAGAAATCAGTCGAATCAGAGTCTGAATGAGGGAGATATAGCTGATTTAAAATCAGCTCTTTTTTTAGAAATTTTTGTGACAACGGAACAGTTGCAGCGTGAATCTGAAATTCCAATGCCTGGATTGAGATTTCTATCACGTGGGAAGATGTAGAATGGTTGTTCCATTTTAGAAAACAGGTCATAATATGGATTCTGAGCGATATTGATTGAATTGTGGCTACTTCAAATTTTCACCAAGTAAGCGATTTGTTTTAAAAATGCTCTTCATTGCTTATAACAGTAAGTTTTTAAAAGGAAAATACGATTGGTCTTCTATTGAAAATTTTATAGCATATCATAATTTGGACTTTCCAGGGCGTTGGAAAGACAAAATAGGATATTATTTGAAAAATGAGGCCACTATATGGTGAAAATGACTTGACAGTGAGTTTTTGAAGTTATGTAGTGCTGATGAAATAGAAGAACTACTTTTGGACAAATGGTCTCATACTAGAAAGGAGGAAACCACAAAACCTAGCAAAGATTTTATTTTTATAGGAAAGAAGGAAACCAAGAAACCTAAAGGTTTATTTTCTGCTGATATCTCCTTATTACAGGTTCATGTATTGATTCAGAAGGAGAAGATCATTATGCCTATAAATCCTAGTTGCAAGCATAATTTTAGCAATTCTAATTTGGCAAAAAAAATGCAAGTTCCAACAAAACACATTGAAAACACACAAGTTGATAATGAGGATGTTCAAGTTTATAAAGATTTAAAGCTTTCTATGGATAAGTATGTGTTGCATTGTGATTTTTATACTTCAGATATGGATAACATGGATGTTGTTTTGGGATATCCTTTGATGGAATCTGTGGGTACTGTCAATATTAATGTGCAGAAGAAATTCATGAAGCTCTAGTATAAAAAGAAGAAAATTACATTACAAGATATTTCCCTTAAGATCCAAGAAGAGACTATGGAGGCAGAAGCACAAAGCTCTAATTACACTGGCACATCAGATGACGAGCCTTTGATGGTCGAAAATCAAACACAAACATCAAACTAGGTACTAGAAAAATAGGTAGCGTCCAACGAGGCTGAAGCAAAAAACGTTATAGGTACTGATAGATCAAATCAGGACTCAGTGGTTGAAGTAATATTGGAAGATAAGAAACAATAACAGGCACCACAACATGTACCAGATACTAATCAGGCTCCATTAGGTGGTGAATTAAAGAAATATACATCGTTGGTTAAAACTTGAGCATATTGCCACCCACATCACCCCGCAAGAAAACAACCAACACGATAGCAACGAATCAACAACAAGGACAACAACCCCCACATGATAGATAGAGAGGGGCGATGATCCACCCACTACACAGCAACATAGAAGAGCCACCAGGGTCAACTTCCATCTCAAGCGAGTGAGGCACCAGCTAAATCGAGGGTTCACCTTTCTCTTGGATGTCTAGATGAATGTGGATGGTACCAGTGGACTACTCTTTTGAGTAGATCTTATTATTTGTGCTCTTCTTATGTTTCGGGGATGAAACATGTTTAAGGGGGGTGGAATGTTGTATACCAAGGGGGAATAGTATGGGGTACAAAGGGAGGTATCCAAGGAGATAATGTAATAATGGGATGGGCCATAGTAATAAATAAAGTGGTTAACCTGTATCATGTAAGGGACCACAAGTAGTTCACAATAATGTAATAATCCCATTGTATTAGATAGATGTTATTGAGGGAACCATGTTAATGACCCATTTTATTTTATGTATGAGGCCTATATAGAGGCTAGAGATTCCCCATTGAGAGATGTCAAGGAATATTATATGGACAAGCATATGGCTTGTGGAGTGTCCTCCTTTCTTAAGGAGTGAATGTATGGTGTTTCCCTACCTTAAGGGTTTGATATGAATAAAGAAGCATTTCTATCTACTTTATCTTATTATTTCTTCGTATATTTGTTTTCTCCTATATTTTCAAGTCAGATCTATAACAACAACATTCTCTACTATCTTATCATCCCAATAATCCCCTATGCAAACCATTTTCTGATTCTCCTTTGTCCCTGTTAGCATTCGAATTTGCCTCAGGCTGAGAAAGGCAAAACTCGAGCCAACATCAAACCAAGCTCAGCCTCGTAGCTAGCCCTACGAGGACAGGAGAGGGCTCTCTCCGGTCAATCTCGGAAAAAGGTAATCAAAGAGGCTCGAGATGACTGAATTAATGACTAAATTTAGGCTAGGTATGAAGTACAAGAACTATGGAATTTATTTTTTGAAGTTTTGTTGAATTCAAGGGAAAGGCAATTTTGGGTGCGGGGATGAGGCACAGCTTTTGCAGAGGTCTACTTGGGGCAAGATAGGCAATTGTTTTGATTCCTTTAAAGTGATTGAATGAATAGACCTGACAGGTGAGGAGCTAAGGAGAGCAAGTAAGTCTCAAGGATTCTCCTTAAACTGAAGAAAACATGGAAAATTAAACAATCTTGAAGGCAGAGCATAGCAAATTTATGGATTCTACCTTAACACTTCATTTGTTTAATTGCAAAAGATTAAATAAGGAAAGTGGTACACATACACAACTTACAAGTACTGAGAGAAACACACCATCAACACATAAGACCACATGAATCCCAAATAGTGCTGCAAAACCCTGGTCTATCCTTTTCCAAAATTGCAGATAAAATATGTACAATAGTGTATCAAGCTATTCCCAAGAGTCCAACCCTGAAAATGACTAAGAAAATACATAATATAGGAAATATAACACATTCCCTTGCCTCTAGGGGTCGATCTCATCATCCTAGGAGCTGTTTCAACCAATGCTAAACAAAGCACTACAATCTAGGCAGTCAAAACAACTTGCCTCTATAACCTAGGAAACCAATTCATTCATTAAATTTTTGCTATTTTATGAATGAATCATCTAGAATAGGTAAATAAGTGTCAAGTCAACATAAAGTTCCATTAATTACATCAAGGAGGGTGAAAAATCCCATCACAAGTCAAAACTGGTCAAACTGGCTTCGTTTCCTGAGCTGAAGATGAAAACTTTGCAAAAAATCCTAATGCGTAGCGCGCCTTTCCACCTGATTTTGGGGCACTTCCCGGCATCCAAATTGAGCTGACGATAGCCCGTTGGAAAGTTCTGGATGTATAATTTCCAACCCAAGTGGAATTTTCCAATTTGGTGTCCATTTTCCCCTCCAAAAGTTCATTCTCCCAAGACTGCTTCCTGTGTGTCCAAAAAGGGGCAGTGAGGTCATTTTTTGCATGTTTTCTGACCTTTTGGGGACCCAAACATTGATGAAATGCCTTGGAAATAGCTGAGAATATGTATTTCATCATGAATAATCCAAAAATACAAACCATGTGTGATTTGGACCTCCCAATCTTATGGGTCGCGCGCGGCGCACTACGCGTTGAGCCAAAAAACCTGTTTTTTAACCAAAAATTTCACAATTGACAAAATTTTGTCCAAACTTGTTGAAATTTGGGCTGGGGGTCCCCAATAAAGTACCATGCTTAGCTAGAGAAGCCTTGGCCAAGAATCTAAGTGGATCTAGCCTCTTTCACCGTTTTAGTGCTTTGCTCAACCTCCTTGGATCTGGCGATTGTATTTTTGACATTTCTCTAAAACCATGACACCTGTGTAAAAAGTGAAGGCGGTTTCTCTTCCTTGGCATGTTTTGGACAAAAACCTCTCTCAGTTTTCTAAAATTCATCTTCGATTACTCAGAAACATCATGTGAGTAAAACCTATCCCGATGTGTGAAACAAGGGATTTTGTCGAAATGAAGTGAAATGAAGGGGATAAGAGGCTTCTAAATTCTTGGGGAAATTTTTGGAAGTAGGGAGGGATGTTAGGAAGCAGGGGAAAGTGGAATCGTGGAGATCGAGTGAGGGGAAGGGGTCCAAAGAGGCAAAACACAGGCCCAACCTAGAAAATTGCCAGGTTGTAGCAAGAAACTAGGGTTTGTGGAAAAATGAGGAATTTGGGGAATCTCAGTGATGGGAAGTGTTTAATAAGGTACATTAATGATAGGGGAAGGTGTATGAACATCAGGATACAAATTTTTCCGATGATTTGACCCTCCAGGATAATTTACCTCCAAAACCCTAGGAGAGGGAAATGAACCTTGCCTAGGCGCAACTGAAGCATGAACACGGTGTAAAATGACCCAATGGAACCTGACATGATGAGGAAAACCCTATGAATGATGATAGACTCAGCTGAATGATGACATGGACCGACATTTGGACAATTTTAGAAGGAGTGAAAGCAAACCCTAGACCTAAAGCCTAGTGACCAGATTTTGCTTGAAGACTCTTTGAAATGACAAAATTTGACCTTGACACTCTGAGACCACTTTGTAAGAGCATATTTGATCACTGGAGGAAGGCTGGAAAGACTGACACTAACAGTCCCAATGTTTACTATTTGGGTTTTGATAGGCTACACATACTCAGCTGATTGCAACTTTGGTCTACCTATTGCTAAGTCCCCTTCAACCTCTAAAATTTGTATATTCATGGGATCATTCACCTCGACCCCTATCTAGTGCACTACTCTTGTGAGGTATGTGCACCTACAAGTGGTGACCTCATGCAAGAATTGTTTCCAGTTTTCCAATGCTTATTTCGATGAGAGACACATGAGCCAATACTTCGCCAACTCAATATTCCATCTATGGTAGGGTTCACATAAACCTTCGGTGATGAGTTACCACCTTGTAGATATTCTCCAGCTCTTCCCTACTCAAGTCAACTTAATCCAATTCAATATACCATTCTCCTTCCCATGGGTCTAGGGACATTATCACTTGAATGTCCCCAACTTCAAAAACCATTTGCATCATCTTCAAATTAATGACCGCCTGATTATGAAATGCCCAATCAATTCCCAATAAAGATGGGTATGGATTAGTGTCATCAACAATCTCTATGAATTCAAAGTCAACAGTACTTGCAACTCCATCAATATCTACTAGCACTCTTATCAGCCTACCAATGGGGAAAATAAGACGTTGATTCACTAATCTTAACTAAACGAGAAACTAGGTTAACTTTGGTTTCCTAATAATTTCCCAGGTACTCTTTAGAAAAAATATTTACACGAGACCCAAAATCTAATATGATATTGTAAATTTCATATTCTCCAACCTGCATGCCAAATTTTAATTCCTTACTTGTCCTCTTCATGTGGGCTACCTAATTTACAATGCACAGATATATTTGCACAATAGCTACTTCAGATTCATTACAATAATGTTCCACTAGCTTCTTAAATTTCTCTAGTGCATGTGCATCCTTCACTAACTCAATCTAGGTTTGGAGAAGGTTTTGGGCTGAAATGCCATTTTTGCAAGCTTCCTATACATAGTATTATCATAGATAGACAGCATAACTGCTTCACAGACTATCTCTGGTCTGTCCCATTCTACAACAACTATCTCCCTTCACACCTCTTTATAGGTTTCGTTTTACAAGATAGGATCAAACATTGGAGGAGGTTTGTTGGTGGGAAATATTCCAAGGATCCAAGGTTCAAAGCTCCAATAGTGCAGAATAAGAAAACAACAAATAACACTCATGCAAGCATATCAAATATTCAAATTCACAAAATATGGATACGAGATGTACCCGAGGGTCCTACATTTTGAGTAGATCCCATAGGGTCTAAACCCTCTACTTCCTCCCAGATGTGTACACCTCCAAGTCAACTACAAAAACAAAGACAGATAATAAAATTCAAATTACATGCATATAGATATGTTAGATCCTCATAAATAACATTCCTAAGATGACAACATATTTCAAGAACAAGACATGAGCCTTTATATTAATGAAAAGTAATAAGTACAAGAAAGCTAGAACCTGACCCAAACCAAAGGTACTGATGAAGCCTTCCTTTGAATATATCTAGCCTGAGCCGACATAGAATTCCTCTCTAATAGGTGCAAGGAAATGCTATATAAGGGAACTAAACATCTCTATAAGGAAATAAGAGTTTCCTTTAGACTCAGAGTGCAGGAGGCAGAAAAAAATGTAGACTTTATTTAGGGGAATTTGGGTATAGTATCAATACCTCTCATATGAAATTCATTATGCCTACCCAAGGGGTATATATATACAACCTCAAATTGGTTATTTCAGTTAGGTCATGGCCTCCTATAGGTGCTATTTCAGTAAACCCATAAACCCCACCTAAAAAATAATTTATTTATTTTTTCAAATTTAAAATGTTGTACGTGGATATAGTTTATAAGAACCATGTATGTACGCATTTTTGTGGTGGGAATAATTGCGTATGGATTTTGAAAAACACTATTTTAAGATCAAGTGAAGCCTTCAAGGGAAAAGGAGTTTTTGTTGAAAATTCAACAAGAAAATATCATTGTTAGATATAAGACTTTTGTGACCCATAATGTTGATATCAGTCTTTCGGATTAATCACATCGTTAGGATTTGGTCAACGTTTCGAACCAGCTAATGTGGTTCATCCTCAAGAGAAGGTGAGAAATCAATGGATCTGAGGGAATAAATAGCAAGGATGCATCATTGCTCAGAGTTAGCCATTGGAAATTAGTCGTTACGTAATTTGTTAAATTGTTTAATAATTTAGTTGTTATGTAATTAATAAATCTTATGTTTCGATATGATAAATTGATAATATTAAATTTAGTTGTGGTGCGATAAATAAATATTAAGTCTCGATATTATAAATGGAATAATGCTTATAATATTATATTCAATATTGTAATAATATTGTTAGTTAGGGTTTGACCCATAATATTAGAAACTAGTCGTTATGAAGAAATCATAAGTTAAATCATCTATAACTAATTTATGAAATAATTTAAGTTATTATCAATTTAATTAATTCATCTATTAGATCTTACAAGAAAGTGTTGATGGTATTATTATTCTTATTTTAATTATACATATTCATAATAATTATAATATTTTAAAACAATATATTAATTTCTATAATAATAAAATATGATAATTTTAATCCATTATTATAATATCTAAACGGATGAAATGACTGTAATTGGAATCTCATAATTTGTATTGATGGAATTCATATTAATATTACTAATTTAAAATTATTATTATAATATTTTGTATGATAATTCAATATATTAATAGAGTATAATAATAATCTATTATTTTAATATCTCTCTATACAAAAAAAGGAATATGGAATTCTTATTATTATAAATTCAATTAAATTAATTATTTTGATAATTATAAAATAGAAACTATATATGGAAGGAGGAAAACTAATCACTTAAAAAAAAAAACAAAAAACAAAAAAAACGGATGAAGGGGGATAAAGCCTAAAGGCAAGAAAGGAGACGCAACAAGAAAAGAATGGGGAGAGGAGAGGGAAGGGAGGAAGGGTTAAGAGGGGAGAGATGGAATCCAACTTTTACTTAATTTCCAACCATCATCCCTATTGAGGTTTTTGGCATGCCTCTCTATTTTAATTACTTCTCTGAGTTTCCTTTGGTGGATATGGTCAACCCTAGCGATGAATTTGGATTCTTCAATGCAGAAATGGTGTTTCAATTTCACAGAATGCTTGGTGAGGGCTGATGTGCGAGAGTGATTGTGTCTAATGTCAGCTGCATGCTCATTGGTTCTCTGTTTAATAGACCTACCTATCTCTCCAATGTAGGGGATACAGCAGGAGAAGGGAATAAGGTAGACACCTTTTGTCTCTTTAGGGTCAATAGGGTCTTTAACGGATCTAAGGGAATTTTTAATGGCCTTTAGCAGATCTGAGGGATTATCAGTTTGACTTTTCCTTAGTCAAACCAGAGAAAATTTAAATTTCTATTTCAGCAGAAATATTCAAGGTAGTTAACTAATATGACATGGAACTTTTCACTCAATTAACTCAGTTAATTTGAGTTGGGGAAGCTTGAGTTCAGTTTAGTATGATTGATTGCTAATTTGTAGCAATATGTTTTAGTTAATTTAAGTTATTGTGAGTTAAACTAGTTCTAACTGTTAGAAGAATTAGTGGAGGTCAAGTTGTGGAACTGGAACTTTAACCACACTTAGTGATCGACCAATTCACTCATTAATTAGCCCAGAATAATTTTTTCATGTAGAGAATTCAAGTTACCCTTCTGAGATTGATAATCCCAGGTAGTGTACTATCACTTGTAGACCATTTCCATGTGTACACATGGTGCATGCAATCAGAGGAAGGACCTAGAGGAATTTTCCAATTCAATAGTGGGAAATTTCAAAATAATAGGGGCTAATTTCCTCATGGAACAGTGTTAGGAAATAGGGGCTTAGATGGATTGAAAATTGGCTAAGTATTAGATAGATTCAATCAGTCAAGCAGAGGGATAGACTATACCCTTGCAAGGTGTGCTCAGGCTTGAGCAAGCATATGTATTTCATATCTATTCTCTGATTAATGAACTACATATAGGAAGGGGATTTGAGCATGTTATTTCTTAGAGAAAAACCTAGATGTGGGGAAAATCTCTAAGGTAACCTTAAACCTCTTTGAGGTTGAAAGCTGGCTCTTCAACTAGGAGAGGGATCTCTCCCTAAAATCAACTACCCAAGTTCACAGTGGTAGAAGGTATGCAATATGTTCTATGGCCATATTAATTGATAAAAAAATAAGGTCGATTGGATGGTAGGAAATTTCACCATTCAGCATGGATTCTGACCTAATCAGTTTTATATAAACCATAGGTTCAATGAGAAAGTATCAACAAAATCAAGATAGTAACAACTCCTTTTACAAGTTTGGGAAATTCGAGAATAGTAAAGAAATTAGTGGTGATATTTAGGTCAAAAAAAGTAATAAATATCTGAATAAAATAATTTGGAGCACAAAGATATGAGTTCCAATTCAACACCATGGTATTCAAATATTGAAGAAGATAGGAAAATTAGAAAATAGATAGGGAACTGCAAACACGAGAATTTTTTCAAACTACTCACATAGACTGCTTGTTATGAAACCAGCTCAAGAAAAGATAGAAAAGAAAGATCAACGCCTTAGAATTCAGCCTCTTCGAGGGGGCAACCTCCTTTACATTACATAAATGAACAATTCTTGGATGATACAAATGAAAAGACCTACTTTCTATATATAGGAGTCTAAGAGGTCATAACATAATCAGAGCCTACATAACAATAATAATGTAAGGGCACAATAATAACAATAGTGGGCTTCTATGGGGCACAATAGTAACAATATGGGAAATACATGGGTACATCAATATAATAAGTGGGTTATAGTAATAACAATAAGGGGTTACACTAGTAGTATAGGGGCCTAACATGCCCCTCTCCTTCAAAAAGCGTTGTCCTCAATGCTTGAGTAGTTCTTGATGCTTCTGTATAAAATTCTTGTCCTCCCATGTGGAATCTTCAGCGGGTAAGTTCTTCCACTTGATGAGATACTCTGAAATTGATCGATTTCGTAGCTGTCGAGTTCTTGTTTCTGTGACTGCTCCAGGTTCCAATATGATTTTTCCTTCCTCTTCAATTTCTGGAAATATTGTTTGAATTGGGATCTTTTGCAACTTTTGAATAAGTGGCCATACTTCTTCGTCCTTCTTCCATTCATCCCTTGCTTCGTTTATCCAAACTGATTGGATAATATAAATAGCACAAAACAATGCTTCCACATCCTCATCCTTGAAGAGCCTTCCCATTCGGTAAGGTCGCCATTTTTTAAGTCCATGTAGTATTGCCAACATTTCATTCTCATAAATAGCTTGCTTGAGATGTAGCAGTAAAAATACCCAATCACCTACATCAAAACATTTTTCACTACGATGTTTATCTACCTGTTGTTTCGTTTGATTTTTCACCGAAGTGGCGTTATCCTTTAAAAGTTGGAGAACTTGTTGTTGATGCTCGATGTGATCTTTCATTGCTTGAACCTTTTTCTTCTTGATATGTCCTTCTGTCTCTAGAGTTTGAGGAGTGGTAATTTCTTCCAATCCTTTACAAGATATGGTCGGATTCATTTCTTGATACTCGATGTGATCTTTCACTTCTTGAACATTTTTCTTCTTGATATGTCCTTCTATCTTGATAGTTTGAGGAGTGGTAATTTCGAACAATGAATTACAAGATATGGTTGGATTCATTTCTTCTTTCTCGATGTGATCTTTCACTTCTTGCACATTTTTCTTCTTGATATGTCCTTCTATCTTGAGAGTTTGAGGAGTGGTAATTCTTGCCAATGCTTTACAAGATATGGTCAGATTCATTTCTTCTCTCTCTGGGGTGGGGTCCTGGCGTATATCTTCTTCTTTTGATGTTTCTTGATCCTTTTCTTCCTCCTCTTCATATTCTATGTAAAATAATTTTTTCTCAGCACACTTATGACCTTTAGTGCATTTGCTATCACAATTATAACAAAGCCCTTTTTATCTTTTTTCTTCCAATTGTTGTGGTGTAACCCTTGTAGGTTGTGGAAGGCTAGGAGAAACAACACTTCCATCTTTATAGTTGTGAGGGTTACACTTCCTGGTTTCCATAATGTTTCTTTCCACTATGTCAAAAAGCCCTTTTACTCTTTCCAATTGTTGTGGTTTTGCTCTAAAGAAGGTGTTGCTCTTTGTATCCTCATAATGTGCTATCATTTCCTCCGTGAAAATTGACCACGTAACAAGTTGTTTACGAGAACAAAGACCTTTGTACCATAAAAATTGATCTGGTTCTAAATATGAAGATGCAATACATACCTTTTGTAATAGTTGTACACCATATAGATCAAAATATTGCTCCATCTGAAGTATCCAATTTACCGGATCCTTGCCATCAAACTTCCTCATCTTGCTTTTTCTTGATTTTAGGAGCTCGACCTTGAAACGACTGTAACTCTGTACTTTCAGATCTTTAAGTTCTGAAGTTGAGATATATAGTAGCCCTCTGTGTCCTCTTTCCAATGCCACCAGTCTGATCCAAATTGGATTCTCTAAGAAAGAGTTATGCACAATCTCCCAAGATGACCTGATTATAGACCTTTCCGGAAGAGCGAACTTGTATGAAGTGCCACGTGTCCCTGGTTCAACCTTTGGATCTAAAAAAGATATACAAAATACTATAGTTCTTCCTCTTTCTGTAAATTCTTACGAAATTTCAATTCGATCCCCAGAGAGAAAGTTGTGATGATTTTCCCCAGGTCACCTATTTTGAATGTAATTCAGGAGTCTGTAAAAAGACCAACTTCCTCAGATCATATCTCTGAAAATATCGCGCGAAAGGCTCTGAAATTCGGACCCAAGGTTCAGCGCGATTTCTTCTCAAATGGATCTTTTTTGCGACTTCTGAAACATCACATAAAAAAAGTTATAGCTAAAATGCCACAATGACCTATTTGGAGCAGCGAAACCCTAGAATCCAAAGCTCTGATACCAAATGTTATGAAACCAGCTCAAGAAAAGATAGAAAAGAAAGATCAACGCCTTAGAATTCAGCCTCTTCGAGGGGGCAACCTCCTTTACATTACATAAATGAACAATTCTTGGATGATACAAATGGAAAGACCTCCTTTCTATATATAGGAGTCTAGGAGGTCATAACATAATCAGAGCCTACATAACAATAATAATGTAAGGGCACAATAATAACAATAGTGGGCTTCTATGGGGCACAATAGTAACAATATGGGAAATACATGGGTACATCAATATAATAAGTGGGTTATACTAATAACAATAAGGGGTTACACTAGTAGTATAGGGGCCTAACACTGCTATAATATTAGTTGATTACATATAATCACATTTCAAAAAAAAGGCTTTCTTTCAAAAGATTCCAACCCTTTTTTATTACACAATCCATGTCTTTATGAGAAAATTACAAACTAAATCAAGTTTCTCGGTCATACTTAATTACGAATTGCTAAATATAAAAGATTTTATATCTAAAACAAACTAAATACATTACATTTGTTCCATCATAAAACAGAAGAAATAATATTTTGTATCTGAATATATTGCTATTCATGGATTCATGGCTAAAGCTAAGGATCCCCAAGTCAAATTTGATGAGGTGGCTCTCCAACTAAAAGTTGATTAGGTAGTTTTCTAAAAATAGAAAAGATTAATTCTTGAGAATTCATGAAAAATAGGCTTCAAGATCAATTCAAATCTCTCAAAAAATGATAGATGTACAAAATTTGAGAGAGGTTTTTGTTAATGAACCCATTACCAACAAAAAAATATTTCGGTTTTAAAAATATTCATCCCTGGTTGTTCTTAAAATTATTTTTAAAACAATGGCTAAAACAGGACTGCAAAATCTTGAAAAATAGGCTTCAAAGATCCTTTAGAATATTTCAAACCATCACACCTGTGTAAAAAATGAAAGAGGTTTTTGTTAATGGGCTAGCTTTCCACAAAATATGGTTTCATATTTCAAAAATTTATTTCCATATGCTCGGAAACCGCACCTAAAGTTAGTGCCTTTCACAGGAAAAACCCGAGTAAAACAAAGTTTTTGTTGACATCTGCTTAGTCAGTGCTCGTTTGATAGATTATCACCCCTTCACTGACATGTGCTCCATCAGGGCTTTGACTTGGACATAGAAAAATTAAATTTTTTCATTTCACGCTAATACTCTAGTTGTGAGCATTTAATCGACTGTTTTTACATATTTGCATTGATACTTTGGTTGTTAGTGCACTAACGTTGTTTTTTACAAATCGGTGTTGACACTGAAACTATCAACGCTTTTAAAATTATTGACTAAAATTGTGATAAAAAAGAAGTTTCTTTCCCTTAGATAAATTTTTGTGCATGTGTGGTTTTTCCTCTTGCATGTCTATGATTTGTGTTCTAGATGGTGAATTAATTTCCGCATATCAGTAGACTAGCCTTAAGTCTTGGGATTTAGTAAATTTCATGAGTAGTTTCAAATAAACACGTTCATTTCTACCTGGTATGAGAGGATGATTCATAGTAGAATAGAGATTTCGAAGTTTTTGGCGGAGGATCAGATTTGGAGGATCAATTCTTCAGAGCTAGAAGAATGGATTTCCATGGACTAAGACTCAAGTATTCTCTTAAGGGGAGCTCAAATTTTGTTACCTGGAAAGATCACATGGATGCAATGTTCAAAGATAATGGATTCAAGAAATTCATTGATAGTCATATCTCGAAACCAACACGAGCTGATGCTTAGGATCTAACATAATGGAATAAGTGTGCAGCTAAGGAGAGGATAATCATATTGGAGGGAGTATGAGACCATATTGTCTCAAATATGCATGGGAAAGAGACTTTGTATCCAATGTGGCAAGCATTGACATATATGTTCCATAATAGTAGTGCCCACAAGAAGCTGGCGCTGGGGATAAACTTTGAAATATCAAGATGCAAAAGAATGAGGCTATTGCACAGTACCTGAGTAGGTTCACACAATGTTGTGATGAACTTGATAAATTTGGTGTTACTGTCATAGAAGATGATTCGGTAACCCTAACCCTTCTAGGCATTCCCAAGAGTTTGCACAACTACCAAGATTTGGTGAATGGGAGGGAGAAACTAGAAAATTATGAATTCTTGTGGCTTGATTTGGTATAGGAGGAAATAAGGTAGAATTTCAGAGACATGACTTCATCTAAGGGCGGGATGAAGAAAATTGTGCCTTGGCTAGAAAGGAAAAAAAAGGGAAAGGGAATAAATCAAAATCAAAAGAAAAATCTAGTCAAGGGGGTAAGAAGAAAGACTTGTCTAGAATCAAGTGCTCTCGTTGTCATGAATTCAAGCACTATGCCACAAAGTGACCACATAAAAAGACAAGAAAGGAGACCTTAGGAGGAGCAATAGGTGAAGCCTTGGCTTCAGAGTTTGAGTTTGACTTTACTCTCATTGCATGCATGGACAACATCATGATGGGGAGTGCGTGGTACTTGAATAGTGGTGCCTCATTCCACATGACAAGGAATAGAGAATTTTTCAATGATTTTGAGGAGAAACATCTCTAGATCCACATGAAGATGGGAGTTGAGCGACCGGGATTGGTACAGTCACCTTTCAGAGGAAGTCAGTATCCCTTGTCAGACACAATGATGTGATGTTAATTCCAGGTCTAAAGAAGAATCTTATCTTTGTTGTAGTTTTAGAAGACCATGGTTAGGATGTGATCTTCAACAAAATAAAGGTATTCCTAAGACACATATCCAAGAGACAATTGAAGAAGATCGAGGTTTGTGTGAAGAACCTATACAAGCAAGATGTGGAGTATTGTTTTGCATTAAGCACAAAGGCAGAGAAGGTGCAAAGATGAGATGTTTGAGACCTATGGCATAGAAGACTTGGACATTTGCATCATGGTGCTTTGAAGATCATGCAACAGATAACCAGGATCCTCCCTAAAGGAGCACTAGAGCATCGGGATACATGCAAAGGGTGTACCTTTGGGAAGTGCACAAATGCCACTTTCCATGATCGGGACAGTAGAGCACATACAATCCTTGAAATGATCCACTCTGATGTCTATGGACCTTTCTCGACAACCTCCACTACCACGCACAAATATTTTTTCATTTTTACTGATGACTTCTCCCAGAAGTGTTGGATCATCTTCATCCTAAAAAAGGGTGATACTTTCTTGAAGTTCTTAGAATTCAAAGCATTGGTTCAAAACTAAACAAGAAAGAAGGTGAAGGCTCTCATGAGTCGTAATGGATGTGAGTATGTGTCAAATTAGTTTAAAAATTTATGTGAAAAATAAGGCATTTGACGAGAGTTGACAACATCCCACAACCCATAGAAAAATGTGGTGGTTGAGATGAAGAACTATAGTATTGCGGGAGAAGCAAGGGTGATGTTGCATGACCAAAACCTACCTCTGTAATTGTGGGCTAAAGGATGAAAAACAAGAATCTATTTGTGGAACATGAGTTCTCATTAGAGTCTTAGCATGATTACACCGAAGGAGGCTTTCTCAGTGAGGAAGTTGGATGTGTCACACTTCAATATTTTTGGAGCCTCTTTTTACTACCATGTCTCTAAAGTATCGAGGAAGAAGTTAGAGCCAACAACAGAACTGGGGGTATTTTTGGGTTACACAGAAAATCTCCACTGTCATCCCTCATAATTATAGTTTTGCAAAAGGATGTAAAATTTGATGAAGACAAAGCCATGTGATGCTCTCTTCAGAGGGATCTTCAGATCCCACTAGAAAAGGAGATTTTAACTCCAGAGCAAGAACTTCAAGGAGTTGTGGAGTAGCCAGAAGTTGAGGAGCAGAAAGTGGAGACAACCACTCAACCACAACCATCCATAGAAGGTAGGAAAAGGACCAAGCAAGATGAGAGCCTTGTGTAGGATGCGAGGTAGAATGAGGGTGCTCCTTCAAATCAATGTAGGAAAAGAAGGTCACCATATCGGTGCATTGGCTACATGGCTCTAATAAGAAATCTTCTAGAGACTAAGAAATCCTCTTTCAAGGAAGCAATAAAGAAACCTGTATGGTTTGATGCAATGGTGGAGGAGTATGAATCCATTGTAAAAAACAATGTTTGAGAAGTGGTTCGAAGACAAGCAGAAAAATCAATTGTGGGTTCAAGCTGTATCTTCAAGGTGAAGAATCCAAAAGATGGAAACATATAAAAATACAAGGCCATGTTTGTGGCCAAGGGGTACTCTCAATTTGAGGGGATTGACCATGAGGAGACCCTTTCTCCTATAGCAAGATATTGATCCATCACATCAATCCTTGCTCTGGCTACACAGATGGGGTGGAAGATCCAACAGATGGATATGAAAGCAACATTTCTCAATGGAGTTATTGAGGAGGAGGTGTATATCGAGAAACCATAAGGCTTCGAGAATTTTTATTGAGAGTCCCAAGTGTATAGGCTCAAGCAAGCGTTGTATGGTCTGAGGAAAGCACCCATGCTTGGTACATCAGGACCGGTAGCTACCTCACCAGTTTGGGCTTCACCAAAAGTAAAGCAGATGAAAACCTCTATCATATTTTGGTAGAAGGTAAATTTTTTATTATTGTCTTATATGTTGATGACTTGATTTTGATTGGCGATGAGAAGCTAATCAGATCTTGCAAGGAGAACCTTGCAAGGAAGTTTGAGATGAAGGACATGGGTCTCATGCAATACTTCCTTGGATTAGAAGTATGGCAAGGTGAAGGGGAATTGTTTTTATCTAAGGGAAACTATGCCAACAAGATACTTTAGAGGTTCCACATGAACATATGTAAACCCATGGAGACTCCTCTAGTGACCAACAGGAAGAAAGAGGATGCCACTTTAGGTGAGGAAGTGGGTGCTATTGTGTGCCAATAGTTGGCGGGTTCCCTAATTTATCTTGTGAACACATGACCAGATATGTGCTATGTAGTCAATCAGCTGATCCAAGCTATGGTTAGGCCAACCAAACTATTTTGGAGGATAACTAAGCATGCTCTATGGTACCTCAGAGGCATTAACCAATTTGGACTATGGTACAGATGGAAAAGGGGAGTGAAGCTGTGTGGATTCGCAGATGTGGATTGAGTAGGGAGTCCATTAAACTAAAAGAGTACATGAGGTGTAATTTTTAGTGTTGGGTCCAAATTTGTTTCTTGGTACAAGAGGAAGCAATGATCTGTGGCACTGAACTCAACAAAAGTAGTATACATGGTTATATGTCAAGCAAAATGTGAGGTGATATAGATGAGAAAGATAGTTGTTCGATTTTCCAGTGAGATGATGAATCCAATTGTGATCTACTATGATAATCAAAGTCACGCCAATCTCTCTAAAAGTCCTATTTTTCACAATCAATCGAAGCATATAGATATTCAATGTCACCATCTAAAAGATTGTGTATAGAGGCAGATAATGTTGTTAGAGTACTATCCAACAGAGGAACAAGATGGTAGTATTTTAACAAAGTCTTTATCAAGAGGGAAGTTTGAGTTCCACAGGTGTAGGATAAGGGTGGTTGATAATCCCTTTCTTGTTGAGAGGAAGTGTTGAAAATGCAACAATAAAATCTCAGTTTGACTTTTCCTTGGTCAAACTAGAGAAAATTCAAAGTTCTATTTTAGTAGAAACCTTGGAGGTAGTTAATTGAGGTGATCTATAAGTTCATCCTTTGGATGAATCCTCCTAAATATATTTAATGAACCCTAAGAATACATCTCCCATGACCTTGGTTTTATTTTTTCCCTTTATAATGCCCATTTACTACATGGAAACTTAACCTGAGGCTGTTACAAACCCCTCCCACTTGGGGGAACACCATCCTTGGTGTTCTATGACACTTATGACCAACCAAAACTATTGAACCTAACAAAACTAATTCTTATGGAGCTTTATAACCCAACTCAATGGAATATTTACAATGACAAACTGTTGAAAACATGACCAACATACTGCTTATTGGAGCTTCATAAACATAGATTGATACAGTATTTACAATGACACACACGTACACACACACAGAGTGTGTTTCTGTGTGTGTACCAAAATTAATTTCCTTCAACCAACAAATAAAGAAGGATATAATGTCTCCATCTAATCAACCATCTCTGTTGTAGCTTCATGAGGCCCAAAGTGCTTCCACTACACTTTAACTTGCTCTATTGATAAATTATGGAGCATGAGTTTCTTCCATTATAGGATGCATTAAGGCTATGGATGGAACTCTCCTTTTGGTTCGACCTACAGTATATACCAATCAATCACATTATAAACATCTCATATATATATATATATATGTATATGTATATGTATATGTATATGTATATGTATATGTATATGTATATGTATATGTATATGTATATGTATATGTATATGTATATGTATATGTATGTATGTATGTATGTATGTATGTATGTATATTAAGAAAACAAACATGGAAAAAATCACGGCCTTTCACTAATGGGGGAAAAACAAGTATGTAGGCCACTAGTCCAATCCTCTCAAGGATCTCAAAAGGATCACAATACCGAGTTACCAACTTGGCACATGTTCTAATCTTCAACGACCTCTTCATGGGATTGACCACAAATACACGTGCTCCCCAATCAAAAACATCTTGAATTCTCCATGTCATTTTAGATATCTCTTCTTCCTATCCTCTGTTGCCTTCAAATTATGTGTTAACTTGCATCTATTTATCCATATCTCTCAACATATCCAGTCCAATCAATGAACTGATCACTAGATAACTATAGCTAATAGGAGGGTTACAACTCCTCCCATAGAGAACCTCAAATGGACTCATCTTCAAGGAAACCTGATACCCATTATTATAAGAAACTCCACCAATGGAAGATACTCCTCCCATTTCCTATGTTGATGAATGACATACATCTTAAACATATACTCAAAGATCTTGTTAACCCTCTTTGTTTACCCATTTGTTTGCAAATAATAAGTTGTACTTAAGGCCAACTCTGTCCCAAAGCTTGCAAACAAATCCATCCAAAACGTGGAAGTTAAATCGGCATCCCTATCGGATATAATCCTCTTGGGAACTCCATGCATCCTCGCTATCTTTTTAATGAACACTTGAGCCACTTCACTAGAAGAATTACTATATTTCATTAGAATGAAGTGAGTTACCTTGCTCAACTTGTCAACCACAACCATGATCAAGTCATTCTTCCTTGATGTCCTTGGAAATTCTATAATGAAATCCGTGGAAATAACATCCCATTTCCATTCCAAAAGCAGAATAGGTTGCAAAAAACTAGTTGGATGCTTGTAGTCATCTTTGACCAGATGATAGTCCAATCACCTAGCATCAAACTCGACCACTTATTTATTGAAATTAGGCCAATACTAGAACTTTTTGATAGCTATCAAAGTAGTATCATATCTTAGGTAACCTGAATATGTCTTGATGTGAAAGTCTCTTAAAATAAGCTTCTTCACTTCAACATTGTCAGGAATATAGATATTTCTCTTGAATCTGACCAAACCATCTGCTGTAAGATGATACTCCTCATCCTTATCACCTTCACCTTACTGTTATAATCTTTGCTTCGTTTGTTGGTACCTCTCATCATGCTTCCCTTTATGTAAGACCTGAACTGCTTGCACCCCAAATTCTATCCACCCACGTCTTGTTTAGCTTTTGAGGAGTGCACCACCATAAGAGGAGACTCTGACGTCATTAATAAAATACCCTTCCAAGGTCACATACCGTTGCACCAATGGGTTGTAGTGTCACAACATAACACAAAGCCAGGGAGACGAGAGTCAACTGGGAGAAAAGCCCACCCAATTCCCCATTAACACTCTTATCAATTCCAACAACACCCTAGAGAATAGGCACCGCAATAAACCAAAACCCATAAAAATTACTAGGTGAAATCCAAAAGGAAGTTGGGAGCAAGTTTCTTAGCCAGTTTGGAGGGTGCCATAAGGAGTGCAAGAATAAATAAAGGAATGAATTACATTAGGCTTGCTTCTGCAAGCTCATGCCACCCCTATCAAATTCCAAATTATATCATGTGTATTTTCATATCCCTTTTCATATCCCTAATAACTATCAGTGAGCTAGAGGAATGGCTTAAAGCGTTTCACTTACCCCTAACTTCCATCACCATAATATTGTTATGAAACCCATTATCTGTCTTAAGAAATCTTGATCCCACCTACATTCACATAATTGCTCATGAACGTCGATGGTTGATTTCACATAGCCTTGCTGCTACATATCCTTCCATGCAATGCTTCTTCCTTACACATGCATGGAGGGTCTGGAGGGAGGCTAAACATGGCCCCCAACAACCTTGCATGCTCCCGACAACCTTGGATTATCCACCCATTGAGGTTTAAAATGCTAGTGTTTGAATAACTAAATGCATCATTATTTTTTCTTTAAAATGAGTGTCTCAATGTTTTTGTATTTGTGCTTGTTAACATAATAGATTTTCAAAATCTATTTTATAAATAAATTTATTTTCATTATTACAATATTTTAGAAAAATCATAAATTACAATATTTCTTTATAAGAAAAGATATTTTTCAATTCACAATTTTAACATTTTTTAATATCTATTAAAAAAATTTAATGTGTTATAATTTACCTCTAAGATGTAGACTAATTAGTTTGTGTGGGGTTTAGTCTCTCTTACTTTATTAACTAAAAAATTAAAAATATAAATTACCTTTTAAAAATTAGTAGCATAATAATAACATGATAATGATATATATATATATATATATATATATATATATATATATATATAATTTATTCTTATTACTTTACATGAACTTCAATATCTTGTCACAGTAAGTATATATATATATATATATATTTTTATTATTATTAATTTATATGAAAGCATTTTCAATATCTTGTGAGTGTATGTATCGTTTATTATTATGATGTAGTATTCGAACCGTAAGACATTTTAAAAGAAAATCTTCATACGACTTTTTCAAAAATGATTAAAAAGGAAAGAACGCTGTATGAAATTTATGTGTATGGATATTTTCAAAATTTTATTATTAAGAACGGAAATACCCATTAAGCATTTTTTTCAACCTAAACAAAGATCGATTAATTATAAGGCAAGTCGCTGCATGAAATTTCTGTGTATAACGATTTTCTATTGAAACTTAAAGAAGTTCGATTATGAATTTTTTCAAGTTAAACAGGGATTAATTAAACAACTAGCCTATGGAAATTCCCGGAAATTAAACAGCGATCAAATATAGGCATAGTACGTCAAACTGTCATCTGTTTTGTATTGGCATATTGGTCAAATTGGGATCAAAATTGGCATGGGATCAAATCCCATTCTTGACAGAATTTTGTAGCTAACCATTCTGAATTACGTTTGTACAACTGTTTGTGTTTGGCATAGTACGTCAAACTGTTATCTGTTTTGTATCGGTATATTGGTCAAATTGTTATCATGTTTGTATAATTTTGAGTTGGAAAAGCTTAAGTTTATATTATAAAAATTGTTTTATTTGTTTATATAAGTAGAAAGTAACTAGCAATTGCACCAAATGTTGCAAAGGAAACCCGGTAAGGCATAAATTTGAGAAAAATCATAATATATAAAAAAAAATCATTGAAGATAGAAATTAGTAAACAAATTGTCATTCAAGCTAGAAGATAAATACAAATCACTTACATTATATGAAATTGACAAATTTTATAACATTTCCAAAATAGGTTGCCTCTTAATGTTGGAAGATGCTCTTTCAAGTTCCAATAGAACCCTTGTTATTTGGGGGCTTGCTTAAGTCAATAAGTCATTTGCAACATTTGTTTCGAGTGTGTTAAAGGTTTATGTCCACCCCTTGGAAATTATTTGTGCTATACAGGGTCCATAATTATCATAGGCATGGTTGACCGAAGGACAGTTAAATGTTTTACATCTTTCAAAGTTGTTTGATGAGGGGTAGGCTAGAGTGTCAGTGGTATTTGACGGCTAAATTGTCGCACCACGCACAATCTACCCATCAAATTCCAACCATAGGACAAAGTAAGAACAAGGTTCAAGTCAATTATCTCTTTTATTGCTTAATCCTACCATCAATATAAGTTCTGAAAGTAAAGGGAAGGAAATTGTGTTTGCGTGTTCGGTTGAACTTGACGGTACGCGAAACAAATTTGCTCTTTGACCTTCACATAAAGGTGGAAGTGTTTTAGTGTCAAATGCCCAAAAAGTTCCTTTCATTTCCATTAAAGAAATAAACAACTGAAATTGAGGTGAAAAGGGCAGTTTGCACGTAAAAAACCTGCATTTAGAAGCAACTTATCCCATGCTAAAATGATTTGTTTGGATAGCTGGATCTGATATGTATCGTGCGTTGTCAATGCAGGAAGGCTAAGTGAATGAATTCATAGAAGTTTCCTTTCTCATGAATGAAAGCCACCTTGCGAACTATTTCTTTATATTCTTGGTATAATCCTGGGTTATGTTTAATATATAAAAGAAACCTAAAAATTATTATTTATCCATTTAAACTTATTATTTTGCACATCCCTCTATATTAATTTTTTTTTTTCAATTAAAAAAAGAGAGGCATATATGTTATTTTGAATTTGATACGGAGAGAACAAGTTGGACTAGATTGGAAGGTTGAAAGAACCAGATCTATTTCAAAACGGGGAAGGCAAATCGTGAAAGCATTTTCATATGAAATATTCAAAATAAGGCAATGCAGATAGTGAAAGCATTTTCATATGAAACATTTTAGGATCCATCTTTAGAGATCTACAAGAAAATTTCTCGAAAGAAATTGTGGCGAATATAGTCAAATCTCGTCTTCCACATCGTAGCGAATTCTACACAGGACATTAGTAGTCCATCATGTTGTAATGTGGCATACAACATGTCTTCAAGGTATACAATGTGTTCAATTAGTCGTCCATCATATTGTAATGTAGCATACAACATGTTTTCAAGGTATACAACATGTCCTCCTACTTGTCTCGCTCAATTAGCAACCCATAATATTGTAATGTGGTATACAACATCTCTTCAAGGTATATAATATGTCTTCTTTTTGGGAGCTATAAGCTAATAGATATTCACTTAACATAGAGAAAGAGGAGAATGTTAATATAGAGTGTGATATAGTGTAGAAAATAAAATTATAACAACATTTATTTTTTACTTTAATTTTTTACTTTTTTTTGTCATATAGTTATATGCATATGCATTTATATATTTTTTTGTTATTACTTAATGTTATGTGACATATTCTCCTAATGACCTATAAAATACTTGGTGATGCAATAAATTATGAATAGAGTTTAATATCATTTGTTTATTATCAACTAATAAAATATAATCATTTCTCTATTTTGAGAATAAACTCAGTTTCAATAGTAAATCTTCAATATTATTATTATTGATATATGGTAAATTTAACAATATTTCTGGCTTTTAATTCTAACTCAAAACCTAAAGAACTATAATATAGGATATAGGATGCAACAGATATGGGGAAACAATGAACTTTTCAACTTACCTGTAGGGTGGGAATCCCATGCCCATTACAGAGGAAATATCAAGGTCTGAATGAGAAAACATACTATAACAATTAGTTCGGTCCTAAAAAAGTGGTATGAAATAAAATAGAAATGAAGAAAATATTTCCAAATAATACTGCAACAGAAGTAAAAATTACTTTGCTATTGACAATCAAACCAGCCATGCTCCTCGACCTCTCAATATATTTCTTGATTTCAGGGTCTGGAGGGCCTTCCGTCTATCATCATACAAATAGAAACCTTTACACGTTTTCTCACCTGCGGAAAAAGTGCCATATAATTACCAACTAAAGAATAAAACAGAGTATTGCGCACAACAAAAATCACATAATGAAGCTAGCAGCGACAATATATATTTGACTTTAATTCAAGAATGAAAAATATATTTGCTTGAGAAAGAAAGAACTATAATATAGGATATAGGATGCAACAGATATGGGAAAAATGAACGTTTCAACTTACCTGTAAGGTATGCCGATTACAACGAAAATATCAAGGTCTGAATCTTGAACCATGATTTCCTCAACTAAAACTTGACAATCTTCATTCACATCTGGAAAGAATACCATCTCAACTATATCCTTATCCATCAATGGAATTGGCTGCCAAAAGTGAGAAAACATACTATAACAATTAGTTCAGTGCTAAAAAAGTGGTATGAAATAAAACAGAAATGAAGAAAATATTTCCAAATAATAATGTACTGCAACATAAGTAAAAATTACTTTGCCATCTACAATCAAACCATCCATGCTCCTCGACTCGATATATTTCTTGATTTCAGGGTCTGGAGGGGCCTTTCGTCTATCATCATATAAATAGAAACCTTTACACGTTTTCTCACCTGCAAAAAAAGTGTCATATAATTACCAAAGGAGTAGTCTACCTAGGCGGAGGAATTGCTAGGTTTCCATCGCCGCCCAGAAAAACGTCCAGCTCTGGCCGTCGGTAATCCCTCCGCCACGCTCCCCTAGCTCTGCCACCCTTCGTCCACTGCTCCGCATTAATTTCCTGATAGAATTGCCACCACGCAGAGTTAATGCAATTTCCAATTCGAATTTGGAAACCGCAGGTTGCCCCCCCAAACAACTTGAGGTGGCCCCTGCAACTCACTCACGTTCCTCCTCGACTCGATGCACCTCACCTGTAGGAATTTTGATTGAAGTTGTTTGCTGGAAACACAATCTAAAATCTGTGCCATCATTGTTTCGACAAAATGGGGAGGATCTATCCCATACATAATAGGAAAATATTAACTTCAGAGAGGGTTTGATCTAGGGAAACATGTCAGAGATCAAGGTGAAGGTGGAGCGTTATGGCCATTGAATTTCAATAGTTTCAGACCCAAATTCCATCAGGTGAGTTGAATTTTCGTGAGTTTACCTTCAAAATTTAAAGATCGACCACTAAAATTAATGGGGGCTTTAAATTTCTGCTGTTGGAATTGTGTTTTGGACTAGTTTCTTGTTTAAGCGTTGGGGTTTCTGTTGTTTTTGGGAAAATTCAGGCTGAAATTGAAGAATTCTGGAGGTATGGGTAGGGGAGAAATTGCCTACTTAATAAGCAATTGAAATTTGAAGTTTCTCGCTAGCTTTAAAACATTACGTTTTTTGGGTGTGCTTCGTTTAGGGTTGAATTACGTCTCCGATATGTTTTGGCTTAAGGCTTAGGGATTCATTACCTTCCATTAAACTGTGACTTAGGGTTGTGGATTTGAAGGGTTTTATTTTTTCAGTATTTCTATGGGTAAATTAGCCGCAAGTCCATTCGCTTCTGAATGTTGCCATCTTGATTTATGCAGGTTTATGGTTGAAAATTCTTTAAAATTGTCGAAGGCTCTGTAGTGGAAATTATGATTTTGAGGATTTTGAGCTGAAGCCCTAAGGATCTGTTGATTTTTATGATGGTAAGATTCGCTTGAATTTCTATTTCATGTTATAGTCTTCCATTTGCGACATCTTTTGTTTGTCTGTTTGGTTAAATTCCCTTTTGTGCAAGAACCTTATGGGACAACAACTTGGCCTCGTTTGCCTCGTACCTATGATAAACCGTCAAGACACAGTTAACAATGAAATGTCACAACAAAGTACAATTTACCTGCACAATGTTCTTCGGGTGAATACAACCAAACCCAATATAATGAAAATTCGGTTTATCATAGTAACCCAATTGACTGTTTGTATTTGTGAACTTTGCTTAAAATTGCTTTCATTTTTCCCCGTTATCTTAAACCATATAGTTTCTGATATTTTTGGTTTCTGGCTTTCTTGTGTTAGATTTGTATCTTTCAATTTAATGGATTAATTTTTTTCAGGATTGAGGCTTTTGTGATTTGAATTGAGTTGAGCTTTATTTTCTGGTATCATCACATTGAAATTCTTTGTCAATGTTTCAAACCATCAAGTACAGTTTATCCTTATAATTAATTTCTTTTTGGTAAAGCTCCTTGTGGCTAAAATCTGTTACCTACTTATTCAACTGATGATGACAAAGATTTTCCCTGACAACCTTCTATATAGTGTTGTTCCCAATTACATTTGGTGGATCATTTGTGTTAGACAGGGATTTTATGATATTGTTGGCCATTAAAGAAGTGTTTCAATTTACTTTATTGTAGCAAGCATTTAATTGATCTCGAATATCAAAATTATCTAAATGTGATAAAATCTTCAAGGACAGATATAATGTTGAACTAGCACTAAGGCAGATTATTTTATAGTCGAATGAATTTGCTAAAAGGTTGTCGAATTTTCTTTAATTTTCAATTTACCATCTCACGATCCATCATTGAAAATGCAGTGGTTCTGGCCTGCTTGAAGGAAATAAAGATTGAATTTCAACCAACGGATTGAGTGGGCAATGTAACGGAACCAGCACAAATTTTAAATCATTAGTTGAGACCTTATATGATTCAAAGCGTCAAAGGTCCTTGACTTGCAAGATTTTATGGGGAACTTTTGGAGCCACTCCAGGAAAGAGGGCTCAGATGAGCAAACAAGAACCCAAGTCGAGTGTAGTAAAAGGAAGATACTAGTAGCTGTCGATGGGAATGAAAGACCTAGGATAATTTCTGCTCTTACTGATGAGATCTCCATTAGGATTCTTGCCAAGGTACCTTGTGGATGATATTCCAACTTGAAGTTGGTCTGTAAAACGTGGAATCACGTATTAAGGGATTCAGAGATATTTGAATTAAGAAAAGAGATCGGTTTCTCTGAAGAATGGCTATACATTTTGATGAAAGACGAAGAGGAAAAGCTCATCTGGAATGCTTTGGATCCATTATCAGGTATGGCACAACTTGCCACCTATGTCGGCTTTTACATATGAGGAGGAATTCAATCAAGCTACGTGATGGATTTTATGGAATGCAATGGGAGCATTGGGTTACAGGCTAAAAGGTTTTGTGAGGGGCTCGTTTGGACAGAAAGATTCTCTAGATAGAACAACTTTTTGTGGTTGTGCCGTAGGGGCCATTAATGGATGCCTCTATGTTTTGGGAGGGCTTGCTAAAGCATCTGCTCTCAAATCTGTCTGGCATTATGATCGTCGAATAAATGCATGGACAGAAGTCGCACCTATGACCACTACAAGGGCTTATTGTAAAATAACATTCTTGAACAGGGCTTATATATTTTTATATATGGTTTAATATGTGTTATTTCCATTAAACAATCTTCTTGAGTGGAAAACAAAAGAGTACAATGGAAGCAAGATTAAAAAAAGTATACAAGACCAATCAACAACTACAAGAGGACCCAAGTGCAGTAGATAAATTTGTGTGGAAAAATGATCTATTGTAGTATCAAGATCACCTATATTTATGTAAGATTTTCCAACTCAAACAAAGGTACACTTTTCATATAGGAGATTCAAGGTTCTTAAAAACTTACTACAAGATCAAGAAGAATTTTCTGGGAAGGTTTTAAAAATGATGTTCAAAAGTTTGTGCTTAATTTTTTGGTTTTACAACATAATAAGAGAGATACAATCAAGTCACCAAGTCTCCTAAAACCATTATCCACACTAAATTTCTAGGAAGAAGTTTCAATGGATTTTATTTCATGTTTACCAAATTTGAAGGAAATAATGTTATCATGGTAGTAGTGGAAGAACTAACAAAGTATTTCTATTTCTACTATCTTTCACATCATTTTAAAGAAAATACCTGCGGGATTAATGAAAATAGTTCAAAAACTAAATGGAATCCTTGAGACTATATTGTAAGTGATGGGGATTCATTTTTCATTGAAAACTTTTGGTCCAAAATATTTTCTTGTTTGGGTGTTCAATTGGCTCAACTCATCGTATCATCCTTAATCCAATGGGAAAACTAAGGTTGTGAATAAATGTTTAGAATGTTATCTTCATTTCTTTGCATCTGATAAATAAACACAATGGGTCAAGTGGTTTCCTTTAGCAGAATGGTGGTACAACACATCCTTACAAACTTCATAAAAATGTCCTCATTTAGGTCACTTTATGGATATCATCCTTCATCCATCACATCACCCTAGAAAGGGACTCTAAAGGTTCTATAAGTGCATGACCAAATAGGGCACCAACAAGAGGTTCTCAAAATATAGAAGGACAACTTAGTTATAGAACAAAATAGGATGAAACAACAAATATATCAATATTGCAATGAAAGAGAATTTGAAGTAGGGGATTGGTTATTTTTGATGCTACAACCATATAAACAAATGTCCCTCAAGCAACAAAAGAAGGACAATAAATTAACATTTAGGTTTCATGTCCCCTATAAGGTGTTGCAGAGGATGAGAAGTATGGCTTACAGATTGGATTCTACTCCATATTCACATGTATATATTATCTTCCATGTTTCTATGTTTCCACAATTGGAATTACTGGATATTTATCTCCTAACAAATTGTAGTTTATTTGTCTTTTGTTAATTATTAATGGAAAATAACTATTAATTCACTGATTGCAATCTCCAAAGCAAAAATGTTGCTAAATATAAAAAAAGGAACTTAGAAATATGCACACACACAATAAAAATTGACATCGTTGTTTTGGGACAAATGTCCCTGGAAAAACTGTGAAGGGAAAACTAGTGCAGTAGATGATGGTTATCTTATTATAAATTCTTCAACAATTCAAGAGTACAATGATATGCTTACCTCTCACTCACAAAGATCCATTTAATAGTGGAAAATGAAACTGGAGATAAATTCTCTCCCTCTGCAATCAACTTACCCTCCTACTAGCCACTCGCACTCCCGTTTTGGAACTCACACTTCCTCGTGGAATGCACAGATCTGGCTGAGGAAAATTCGTACAACCCCATAATCACCTTCCAGCAAGTTTTTTTGCCTCCTTCTTATTCTAAAACCCATTCGATTTGCCTATGGGATACTGATATGGAAACTAGCAACTGAAACATTGATTCTCAAGCAACTCGCATTGGGAAATTTGGCTACTCGCACTAGTTGTAGCGGCCTCCTTTATCGATGAATTTGGCCTCCTCTTCCTGTCTCCCAGACACTAGAAAACACTGAGGAAAATTCCTCCAAACTCTTGCTCTCAAATCTTTGTTTATCCCTCTGTCTCTGATGCTTCCCTAGCTTCAATTGTGCCCTTGGTGAATAACTACAATTGGGTAGCCAAACTACTCACTAAATACTCTATGCACTCCCCAATCCCCTAGACCCACTCTCATAATCTCTTGTTGGAGTCTCAACTACCATGATTACATCTCAATTAATGCTAAAATCAATTTGAATTCATCAAAAAATTGAACTTCCCCAATTATGGCTAGTTAATTTAATTGAGACGTCTCCCAGTCTTTTCTCATGAAACTTTTTATGGGTTTTAGAGATCTTATGTTCCTTAGCCATTTCTGGATTTTGGAGATCTTGTGTTCCTTACCCTCTTAGACATCATAGAGACTAGAACACATTTCCATTGCTACCATAATCTAACAACTTCTTGCTTAACAAGGGTAATTGGTAACAAGATCACAACCCCAACTATTTTAGTAGAGATGAAGAAGGAAAAAGATCGTACTTGAACCAAAAAATATCCTTGAAACAAGGATTAAGTAGTTATAAAATCAAGCAATTATTGAGTACCTCATCAAATGGAAGAACCTACCAATAGAAGATGTGATATGGGAAAATCAATTATTCATGCATAAAAAACAAAAGTTATTCATGTGTTGATTGTTTGATGGGAGTGACATGTTGAGTTGTAAGGAAAATCCCCATGCTAAGCATAAAACCTCTTATTAAGCTTGTTATAGCCCTTTTTTCCACCTTATGTCAACAAGAGTAACCTAGTGTCGACCCCGTAAAGTTGTTGTTCTAAATTTGTCTCTCTTTCCCCTTGTTTGTAACCTTCTAGTAGCTTGTGTCTTCCACAGACCTATCATATTATCACCCATCACTCCATTACAATTATATAGTTCATCACTTGTTTAAATGCCAAAGTGAAGTATTGGGTGCTAAACCTTGAATCTTATGATTTACATCTATCGTGACATAATATTTAAGGTACAATTGTCACGAAGCAATGAAGCTTTGAGAGCTTGGATGGGTCATTAAAATTGTAATTCTTCTTTTGAAATATATAATATTTGTTTTCCTTTACAAATGATAAACGATTGCATATTTACATATGATACCCTTGAGAATGAATTTGGAAAACACCTTACACAACAAATTAGTATGAAATTATGTCTTTCAAAAAATACATTTATCCATTTGCATAATGAACAATTTGATGAATGTATGGTTACTTGAAACAAGTGCATTCTTTAGCCTTGGTGGGTTTGAAAGGGATTCTTTAGTGAAAGGAACTTAACACAGTGAATGCAATGAGGGGGCTGTTAATTCCTTTGGTGCTCAACATGGAGTTGATAACATTTATATACACTATTACTTAGTGTATAACAACAGCACCACTCCTAAAACCATATATGAAGTCCCTTTTCTTTACCCTTTTCATTTCATAAAGACAAGCAAGGTCTACTTACAGAATTGTTAGCAAAATTGAATGAAAACGAAAAAATAAATCTCCAACATTTAACGTTGAAAGCAGGAAAACCAAACACATAACCTTTTATGCATAAAACTTACTTTTACTATGGACGTTTTATGCGGTGAAAGTTGGTATTTTGGGCCAAAATAAATTTATTCTTATAAACAAACCATACAAAACTAGCCAAGGAAAAGGTAAAACAAATACAATGCAATACCACATGATTACTTTACTATCAGACATATAAGACATATCTACATAGCATGTAATACAAAGATCGTTGATTCACAATGTGAATAGAACTGTTATAAGGGACATTTTTAGCGGTCCCATCAAATTCCAGCATGAACTATTAGATCTAAACGGAAAATGTGTTATATATACATTCTGTTGTTATTTATGGCACAAGGAAACTTCCCTTCCAGCCCTTACCCATGCTTAGGTGCTATGGATGCATAGAATTTTCATATTATGCATAACATTATTGCCAGCAAAAAACTACCATTGACCATCATCTCTGAAAATAATATATTAAGATATCCATATAAGGTGTTGGCAGAAGAGTTGTACAATATTAATCAATTGTTTCAGTAAGAGATGTAAACTCTTAGAGAGACAAAGCAATGAGTGGTTGTGAAAACGGTGTTTCAAGTTAAAAAATAGCCCCATACAGTGAATCATGCTACCCTGAGTAGCTCTCCTTTCATGATATTTACAAAGAGATGTAAACTCTTAGAGAGACAAAGCAATGAGTGGTTGTGAAAAACGGGGTTTCGAGTTAAAAAATAGCCCCATACAGTGAATCATGCTACCTCTCCTTTCATGATATTTACAAAGTAACCACAACATGGAAGAAAAATAAATGTTAACCTTGGTCTTAGATCTGAAGGACTTGACAACTAACTAGCTCAATAAAGCCAAAATGTCGACTAGCAATGCTCTTCCTATCAACCTCAGAATCAGAAATACTAGTAGAAGGATCGGAGGTCTATGACGATGAAGATGATGTAACTGCACCTTCGCTTGTGTCAGCCTGCAAAACAACGACATTGTCACTAATGCCTTTTGTAATAACATGAAGATTTCTCAAGAATCCAGCTAGTAGGTAAGGTGACTCTGAATCTGTGTAATCTACGACAGGTACTTTCCTCAAAATGACTTTCCATGTATCTTCCTGGGGATCATACATTTTAATCTTACCGCTGTATAATGAACTAGAAGGATCCAACGCATACAGGTTACCATCCACCACAATGCTTAATTTTGTCCCTGCCTGCCTTGCAGGCCAACCATCTCCCATACCGTTTGGCATCTCCAACCAAGAATCAGTAGCAGGATCATAGGCTTCACCACCAACATCTACAGAGAAAGGCCACGAATATAAGCTCTATGGTACACATAGTTTTCCTCTAAATGTTGTCATTCCAGTAACAATTGGTTTTAGCATATCTGCCAAAAAAGCTGTGGGCAGAACTTGAGCTCGTGCAAATGGCATGTTTGGAATTTGGGTCCAGGTATTTGTAACAGGATCATAAACCTCTGCCTACTGAAGTGGAGTCAATCCACCTCTGCCCCTATTCACTCCACCCACCACATAAAGCTTGTTGTTCAGGAAAGTTGTTTTACAATAAGCCCTTGCAGTGGTCATAGGTGCGACTTCTGTCCATGCATTTTTTCGAGGATCATAACGCCAGACAGATTTGAGAGCAGATGCTTTAGCAAACCCTCCCAGAACATAGAGGCATCCATTAATGGCCCCTACGGCTCAACCACAAAAAGTTGTTCTATCTAGAGAATCTTTCGGTCCAAACGAGCCCCTCACAAAACCTGTTAGCCTGTAACCCAATGTTCCCATTGCATTCCATAAACTCCATCCTGTAGCTTGATTGAATTCCTCCTCATATATAAAAGCCGGCATAGGTGGCAAGTTGTGCCATTTACCTGATAACGGATCCAAAGCATTCCAGATGAGCTTTTCCTCTTCGTCTTTCATCAAAATGTATAGTCATTCTTCAGAGAAACTGATCTCTTATATTAATTCGAAATTCAATGGCCATAACGCTCCACCTTCACCTCGATCTCTGACATGTTTCTGCAGTTGCCGAAGATGAGAGAGAAACAATGGTTCCTTGAGTATGGCAAGCGCTGGGTAGTTTGATCCAATGGTAGCCATTATTCGAATCGTCTAACATCAAATCAGACAGACGATAACGATGATAACAAAGACCACAGGAAAGTTCATCTCAGAGGAAACGCCTTACGGCGTAAATATTTAATTAGTTTATTTGAAGGATTAATTCTCACAAATAAGATAACAGAAGTAAATGGTTATTCGAGTTTATTTAAAAGAGTTAATTTTAACAAATAACATAATATATATATATATATATATATATATATATATATATATATATATATATATATATATATATATATATATATATATGGAAATATGTAAGCTTTATATGTAATTAATACAATAAAAAGAAATATGTAAATAAAATATAACATAAAAAAAGATAGATGCAATAGATAAAAATATGTATACGAAATATATGAATTTTGATTTAATAAATAGAAATATGTATACAAAATATATAAATATTTCCCTGTTTTAAATAAAATAACTTGCCCCAATTGCTTGAAATTGTCGTGTTGCAAATATGGGAACATTGTTCGCAGCTTTTTCCACATAATCTCTTATATATAAGAATCATTGATGCGTCCCAACATTACCTCATTTACCTTAAGCGAAGGCTTCTCCTTTCCATTCATGAAGATCATTGAGCTGATTCGAGTTTAGTTGCACGTTTTGTGATCAGAAATTAGGGTGTCGTATTTGCCTCTGTTGAAATTTTGAAAAGCAGAGTATTAAAGTTTTGTAAATCTCATTTACATCCATTGTTTGAAAGGTTGAATCTCAAATAGTAAACTATAGTGTTGATTTTTTTTATCTTTTAGGTTTAATTATGAACATTAAATTATTCACCACATTTTATTTTTAAAATTATTTAACTAATCTACTATAATTATTTTATTTTTAAAATTATTTAACTGATTTAACTATAATGAAGGTAATATATTAAAAATCAAATATATAAGTAAACAAAATTTGGACCACTTTAAATCTATATAAATTTGGAACACTAAAGCTAAGTACATATCACACTATTATCACAAGCATGGTACAAGTCAAACTCTCCAAACCTTAGCTATGGAAATTATAGGAAGACCTTCACCACCAATTCCTCCTTGCTAAGAAGTGCTCCCAAGCAACAAGCTAGTATTGACATTGCAAGTTTTCCTTGGCACATACACTAAGCTTGTATCACACATGCTCTCCATGGTTGTGTTGGAACACCCTCCTCTCACATCTACCCAAGTAACTCCCCAACTAGGGTAAACATGTGACGAGAGGTTCCTACAATATGATTCGACTCCCTATTTGTCTGTTAAGAAGGTGGAATTGATGGAAACACACCATACAGACCTTCCACATCAGCAACAAAGCTCCAGGAGCCATCCCAACAACTCAGGTAACTAGCCCCGGGGTCCCACTGAGTTTTTAGACCATTAAACCCTTGGACGCTCCCTTGATATGGGCAGGCATGCATCAAGGAGGTTCCATACACTCCCACAGCATGGTTATGCATGCATCTGGGGACTTTTTTCCTCAGACCTATGCCTACGACTCTGAGATTTGTGCCACTTTTTTAGGCCCAGAGCCCATGTCACTGTCTAGAACTCAATGACAGGCTCAGAAATGAATTTACACAACAGAACAATGATACATTTACAAAAGCATTGACAAGGACTAGACTAGACACCTACTGGCCAGGACAGATATTTCATCAAACATGTCACAAACATAAAAGCTACAGGTTTTAATGACAAAACTAAGCATAGGCATCCCATACTTATCTGAGAATCACTAAGAAGCATTGATGCTTTAACACATTAGTTGCAATTTCATCTATTAGGCCATAAATACATTGTCCATTCATTTACAAGTAAAAACATGATGAGAGCCATACATGATAGATCATGACCAATGAGCTACATGCATATGCCATGCATGAAAAAACGAGTGAGGAAAACATACATGCAACTTGGTACTTGCAAGAAAAACCTGTTGTAGCTACTGATCCCGAAGTCCTCTTGTTCTTTCCTTCTCTTCATTTTCCTTCTTGCTCCAAAACTCCCAGTATTCCATACTTTCCAAGAGTGCTCCAAGAAAACTCTAAATTTCCAAGAGTATGAGAGAGAGAATAGAAAGATAACTCCAAAACTGAACTCACAAAATCTTTTCTATTGATCCTCAAAAGCCTTTTCATTAATGAGGTCTCTACAGGGAAAATTTTAAGGATGGATAATTATTTTGAAGTTTAAAAATATTGACGAATCTCACTAGTCCCTAAATATGCAAATTATAAAATGTTTATTGATATATTTGTAAAATTATTCAAATTTATAATGATTTTATATATAGTGTCTATATAATGGTGGAATTTTTTAAGGTAGAATAATTTTATATTGTAAAATTTTGGCGAATCATTTTTTGTAAAAAATGGAAATTGGCGAATTTTTTGTGGAAAAAGCATGGAAAATTAGCCCACCTGCGAATATTAGCTCCTAAAATTTTCCATGGGTCAATATTTTCTTCATTTTCTATTGTTTTCCTTCATTTTCTTCTAATTTCAATTATTTTTCATAAATAAATGTGCCAAAATTTCACTGCCTTTCTAAAGCCTTTTCCAATTTCGTTAGCCATTAATTAATCACCATTGATCCCCATCACTATGCTTTTTTCCCAAAATTTAGCTTGGAATATGTGCCCCATCAACCGTGGTTATTATTTTTCCTTTATTAGCTTTTATTAGATAGAATTTTCACTAGGATTGTTACAAAACCCTTCCCCTTGGGAGAACACCATCCTCGGTGTTCAACAACACCTACAACCAACAAGGCTGTTGTAAGAAAAATATACTGCCCATGGAGATTTATAAATTAGCTCTTGCAGTATTTACAAGGACCATCCATATACATATGTACATATACATCCATAAAGGATTTATATATTAGCTCTTGCACTATTTACAAGGATTATCCATATACATATGTACATATGTAATGGTGTTTACATCCATATACATATGTACATATACGAAACATCACCAAAACATGTACCAAAAAATCCACTCAACCAGTGAATAAGGAAGGATACATAGTCCCCATCTGATCTGTCACCTTCCATGTAGCTTCATCGGCCCCAAAGTGCTTCCATTTCACTTGAACTTTCTCGATTTCTCAGCTCCAGAGCATCAGCATATTTCTCTGGAAAATACATTGTGGTTTTTGCTAGAATTTTCCTTCTAACTCCACCTGCAATACAGACCAGTCAATCACATGATCAACATCTTTAACATACTTCTTAAGCAATGACTGGTGGGCTCCAGTATTGTAGCAATAATGCTACAACTCCTGGAGCTTCCTATCTCTAATTTTATCAACCCGGTAGTTCGTAACAAACTTGGAAGCGACGGTGCTGTATGCACAAGTACTAGCTCTTGTCGCAGCTGTCACTTGGTCAGCTGGCAGAAGTCTGCTAGGGCTCAAGCCAACTTCTATATGTTCTCAGAAGAAGCTTTCTAAATGATGGACGAAGGCTATCTCAAAGGAAATTAACCTACTTTGCAAGAATGAACTGAAAGCCAACCAAAACATGGAAACCCTAGTAAACCCTAATCTGACTAGTTTAATCTCTATGATGCAATGGTGGGAGTGCAAACGTCTAGAAATGATGCCATTACTTCTAGTGAGATGAGATCCATGAATTTAAACTACTTCCATTGAAGAGAACATGTTTTTATATTTTTGCTTAAGTGGTTGGAGTTATTATGATTGTGTTTCTGACTAGGTCTTGACTGTGCAGGGGTAGTTCAGAGGGAGGAAGGCTTGGGAAAGGTCAGGAGGGCTCTAAGAGGTTCCAGGGGATCCATCACATCATTCCACAGAAGTCCACAACGTTCAGGTGCTTGGCAACCGAGTTTGCAGGCTTCTACAGGATGTCTGCAGGGGATCCTACAGGAAGCTCAGGATTTCTACAGGAAGTCTGCTAACTTCTACAGGATGTTCTACAGTTGGAGTTTTGGGTGATGGAGGAGTTGAGGAGCTGTATGGGTGGATAGGTGGGATGAAAAGGAACTTGTGATGGCTCAGGGGCAGAGAGATGGGATGGAGAGAGAGTGCGTACAGTTGGTTGGTGGATAGAAGGGTGGAAGCAATGGAAAGTCAAGAAGATGGAGCTACGTGGGCTGTAGAAGGGTTGGAAGGCAAACGGGCTGAACAGAGGTTGAGTAGGTGGCTTAGGCACGGTTGAGAAGAAGAAGAACACAATAAAGTGATGCTACGCGGTGTAAAAGAAACAAATCCTCTATGTCTTGCACAAAACCAAGAATTCATCCACCTATTCTAACTGTGTTATTAAACCAATGAACAGCAATGTAAATTGTGGAGAGAAATCATGCATGGTGTTGGAATGAAGAAGTATTGCTCAAGATCAGAATGCATGGATGGTTTTATGACTGAAATGATTGTGTTGCAGCTTGCATGAACGTATAAGACTGCGTTTTTTTTGGTGGTTGGTACGGTCTACACCCCCAATCTCTAAACAGAGATGGCAGTGAGTGCACTATCAACCTTTTCTTGGAGCTCTAATGAATTCTAATCCTCCTACTCTAATCTAAACTGCTGACAGCACTTTAACCATAAACTAATCCTACTCAATCACATTAAAGAAATTAAATCAGCAGACTGTGTTTTCCAAATGCATGTCAAAACAAAGAAATGAAGTGCTGAAAGGAAAGACAAGTAACAATACAAAGAAAAGGAGGTCTATTGCTCGAAGGTTGGGTCCTAACCTGAGAGCTATAGCTCCTCTTAAGAACTCAGGATTGAATCCAAATCTGCCTGCCTTTATTAAAAGATCATAATCATGAGTCTAACATCATGCCAAAACTGGCTTACAAAAAGCAAAAACCGAGTTGTAGCTCGTACTCAGGAATTGCAACAGTAGTTCAAAAGTTCAAAAAGCTCCTATCAAAGGCTACGGCCTCAATATTTATACATGATGAGGATCAAGCTGGCTTCCTCAATTAGTGGAGCTTGGCTGTCCAACTAAAAGTAAACTGATGTTCCTGTAGAATCCGTTGGCTGCCTTCTAGCTCGGTGGGGATAGCTGTTGGAGCTCGGAGTTAGGGTGGAGATCACGAGGAAGGTCATTCAAGACTGTGGACAACCTCCCTATAAACCGGCAATTCCACCTTTGTTGTCTCCTTGTCTCCATCTGCATGGTCTTTGCTCTCTTTAATGCCAAAAAACCTGAAATCATCATGTATTAGCCACATAGATATAATGCCTTCCCTTCTTCCTACAAATAACATGAATATACTAAGAAATGATGCATAAGTGATAAAAGATGAAGGGTTGAGCAAGGTAAGTAGGCCGAATGAGCCCAAATTGTTACCAAAAATTGGGGCTCATCATCACCCCCCAGCTAAAATATTTGCTCATCCTTGAGCAATTTTGCTCTGGCTCCTTGTCCTTGGCCGAGAACTAGGCTCCGGAATACGCTCTTTCTTTCCTACCCCTGGTGGCTCTGCCTGTTCTGCCCTTGGTGGTGATGAGGGTCCTTCTCCTTCCATCTTTTCTGTTTCCTGTAGACGGGCCAGAGTTTCCTGTAGAACATTTTCGGCATCCTGTAGCCGAGCTTTTTCAGTCACTAGGTCTAACTTTTCTTGCCACGTAGTTTTCTTTGGGCTCCCCCTCTCATAGGTGACTGATATCCTCGAGGGGGACTTTTCCTTGGGCAATGTAGGGGCATCTTCAATAATAATCGGGCTGCTGGACGGAGGCTGTGGCTTGCCTGTCTTTATTCTGACACTTCTTCGAGCTTTAAAGTATAGAGGGGTCTCCCTCTTTCTCTTCTCGTTTGGCTTAGGAGGTGTGCTGAGGGCGGCCAGCACTGCTGCTACCTCCCTTTCATGAATATCAGCTTTCTTCTCCTTGGGTTTCACTTTTTCAGGGCTTCCTGTAGAAGACCCTGTTTTAGCAATTTTCGGGCTTCCTGTAGAAGCCGGTTTCGGCTTTCCTGTAGAAGCCGGTTTCGGCTTACCTGTAGAAACAGGTGTCGCCGCCTTGGTTTGCTTTGCTCCATGAGTCTTGCTTTTTGACTTGGTTGCGGTCGCTGTCGAGGCACTCATGCTGATGTGGACCTTCTCAGCCTTGTCCACTCTGTCTTGCAACCTTTGTTCTCTTGCTGTCAAGATGGGTGTGTCATCTCTTTCTTTGTCATCCTTTTTCTCATGCTTCTTCTTTTTCTCTTTCTTCTGCACTGTGGTCGGGGTCTTCTGGCCTGTTTCTTTCTTTCCCACGGCCACTGATTCCTTCTCCTCACTGCTGGAGGAACCACTTTCTTCGGTCAACATCCTTATGTCTCCATCTCTTGTCAAATTTCTGAATGCTTCCCATGAGAGAGGGACCTTGTATGAATGAAGCGCATCCTCCATGAGAAGTTTGATCAATCCATGGTGGGCTACCTGGTCTGGTATGCCTTCTTTTAACTTTGTGGCACACTCAATTAGAGACTATAGCAGGAAATAAGGGATGCTCAGTTTATTTTCTACAGGAAGATCAATCTGGTGCCTCAATTCAGTGAGCAACCGAAAGTGATACCCGTACACAATGCTAAAACGGCCTTCGCAGGTTATATACTTCATGATCTACAGGCTAACTTCATTCCATGGTGGCAGCAAACTGGTTCTACGCACCCCATTTTTGTCCTCCGAGAATTCCTCCTCTGGGGGAAAGAATTCTTTCTTGGCCTGTTGGCTCAACTTCCTTTCTTCCTTATCCCATGGCAAACCCATTGGAAGTTCAGTAATTCGACTAATATATTGCGGGGTGAGCTTGAGGCTTAGGCCCCTGAAGTTCACGGTGGCCAATGTTTTGGATTTCGGCCTCAGAGCCTGCAAAAACTCTTCTGCCACTTCGTCGTCATAACCCTGCAATTTGTCACAGAAGGCTATCCATTGTGCTCGTGTGAAGAGCTCCACCACCTCCGGATTTTCTCTTAAGTTTGTTGAATCAGTGGGTTCTCTTTTGATGAACCCACCCGGCATGGTAAAAACTGTTGCTTTAACTAGAGGTGGCGAACGCGGAAGAAGTTTGGTCTACTGAGACAGAGCATAGAATTACGCTTCTATCATGCACAAAATTCACAAAGCTTTCCCCCGAGAATTTTTAACACAGCCAACTATACTGATATCCTGTAGGACGACAGTTCATGAACGGCAGACAACAATTGCAACAATTTTCTATGACCAGACTGTAGACGACGATTCTGCCACCTTCAAAAACCAATTGCATGGAGAGTTCAGGTTTACCTTTTTAATCCGCCACCTTTTGACGTGAGGAACCCGACTTCCTGTAGAAAACAGCTTTCCTGTAGGAGCAGCGCGCGATTTCCGGGGAATACTGCAGTGGGTCTGCGCTCTTGCTGTAGCTTCACAGGCGTTCTGATGGCCAAAGGCTCGGAGTATCGAACTGCAGAGGGATCCGGATGATCACTCGAGTCGCAAACGGTGAATGATAAATGCATGAGGTTGATAATCTAGCCGATTAGATTTGAATCGGCGGAATCTGTGGCGCGGGGGTGAGCTGTCCCTGCCGGACCGTTGGTTGACGTCACACCATCATTCTTCTGCACGTTTACTTACTGCTGCATCATTCCCCGCAGATCCGCCGCTGCCATTCTCGTTAGAACTCGTTCCTCCCTGAGTGGACGGTTCTCACGTGCCCACTGCCCATTTTTTCCACGGCCACCATTCACACATCCAGCTCGACCAGCTGACTGGTCGGCGTGGCCAATCGATTGACCATACAATTGCTCAACCCATCCATTTCACACTTTGCAAACATTTTCAAAGTAAAATTCATGCAATTCGTTGGAAGAAAGGGTCGAGACACTTACCTGTGCGGCTGCAACACGATTTTTCGGCTTTCGGATGATGATGAGTGGATTCGTTTGCCGCTGATGAATTTGCACAGGCCCGGAGGTTCATGTTTACAGGCTGCCGACAATGGATTTGATGCTGTGGTTGCATGCGCCCGCGTTTTCATTATATATGGCCAGTGCTGTGAACGGTGTACACTCTAGCGGGCTTAACTGTTACAGGACTCCTATAGGATGTCTTGTAATAGTTTATCCTCCTCGGGTGCATGCTGCACGATGAAGGCAATGGCCTCACGATCCCGCTCCCAGAGCTCATGGATGGCTTGGATGGATATGGTATGACATCTCAGCGTTTTTTTGATCTTAAAAATTGCTTTCTCTTTGATAACTCAACGATCTGCTTTGCTGGTGCAGGTAACTTCATTGCATGTCGACAAGGATGGTAGAACGAGATGACAGCAGTGTGCAAGGGTGTCAACAGTAGCTTTCATGCGTCCAAACCGATCCTTAGTCGTTAGATCTCCTCATAAAATGAATTCTGGGCCGTCCCGAACTTCTACAGGAAGTTTCCTGTAGAAATACAGAACTTCCTGTAAAAGGGTTGTGTTTCCTGTAGAAAGTCTGCACCTTCCTGTAGAAAATCTGCATCTTCCTGTAGAAGACTCAAGCCATGATGAAACTGTGCACATACCTTGGAGGAAATGAGTATTCTTGGAGGAGGTGCAGGTGGGGTCCCCTGGCAGCATGATAAGGATCTTTGGCTTTGCATTAAGACCTCCTCTTCTTCATAGAACACCTGCAACCTGCATGCATATTCACATTATAAACTTGTTGTCCTTGTCTTTTTTCTTATTGTTCTTTTCCCTATTTTCTCTTTTTTTTTTCTTTTTTCCTCTTTTTTGAAAGATAACAGGGGCGCCTCAATGAGGTTTTCACCCTTGCCATCTGCCCTGAGCGCCTCAGAGAGGTTTTTACTCAAGGATCTTTTTCGAATCTTTTTTCTTCTTTTTTTTTGAAAGACAATAGGGGAGCCTCAGTGAGGTTTTCACCCCTACCACCTGCCTTGGGAACCTCAGAAAGGTTTTCACCCAAGGATCTTTATTATTATTATTATTATTATTATTATTATTTTTAAATCTTTCAGGGTATGCCCAAAGTGGAGGCAGAACCCTTCTCTATGACCAATACAGATTTCTCCATAGTTTTGATGAACTCTTGTCTTGAGAGAGGTTTCTTGTAGATCTTCAATCGATGCCCATTGACAAGCATGGGGATGGCTTCCTCATCAATGGTCCGAATAAGAACAGATCCATTGTCATGACATTTTTCCACTGCATATGGTCCTAGCCATCTGGTTCTCAGCTTCCCCTTGAAATCTTTGTATCTGGAGTCATACAACAAGGCCCAATCTTCCGCTGGAATTGCTTGTCATGGAGGTGTTGGTCATGCCACACCTTTCTCTGAAGTTGAACCACTTCCGAGTGAAGGAGGGCCTGCATCCGGTGCTCATCCAGTCCATTCAGCTGCAATAACCTTTCTTGTTGTGCATGGCTGAGATCTAGGTCCAGCTGAGCTGCCATCCTCAAAGTGTTGTATTCAAATTCAATGGACAGCAAAGCTTTCTTCCCATAGACCAGCTCATAAGGTGTGAATCCGGTGGTGGTCTTCCAGGTGGTGTTGTAAGCCCATGTGGCCTCAACCAGGCGATCTGCCCAGTCCTTTCTGCTGTTGCTCACCACCTTAGTCAAGATCCCTTCTAATGCTCTATTGGTGACTTCCACCTGCCCATTTGCTTGAGGGTGATAGGGGGTGGAAGTCCTATGCTTGATCTTGTGATGAGCTAGTAGGTCTTCAATCAAGTTGGATGTGAACTGGCTCCCTTGATCAGTGACCAGCTCTCTTGGATAGCCAAACTTGTAGAAGATGTTTTCTCTTAAGAACTCGGCCACCTTTTCTTCTGTTGCTGCTTTGATTGCTTTGGTCTCTGCCCACTTTGTCAGGTAGTCAGTGCACACAATGGTGTAAGACCTTTGCCTCGAAGGAGGGTTGATTGGACCCACAAAGTCCATACCCCACTTCTCAAATGGCTCAAGAGTCACTTGAGGTTGGAGAGGCATCTCATCCCTTTGAGTTGGTTTCCCCATTCTTTGGCATTGGTCACATTGGCTGATATATCTTCTGACATCTTGATGAAGTGTGGGCCAATAGTAGCCTGCCTGCAGGATTTTGAAGGCAGTCCTCTTTGCTGCAAAATGTCCTCCACAAGGCCCATCATGACAGGTGAGGAGGATATCAAAGACTTCCTCCTCTCTTACACAACGCCTTAAGATCTGATCAGGGCCAAGCTTGAACAGATTGCCCCCGATCCAAGTAAATGAGGAACTTTTTCTGATGATTCTGCTCTTCTCTCTTGAAGATAGGTGCGGAGGGAACTGTGTTGAAACAAGGTAGTTTGCTATATCAGCAAACCATGGAGAGAGTACTGAGATAGAAAACAGATGTTCATCGGGCATCTGGTCATCCACTGTTCCATCCTCATCTGCAGACAAATCCAATCTAGATAAAAAATCAGCAACAACATTTTCTCTACCTGGTTTGTCAACAATGGTCAAATCAAACTGCTGCAACAAAAGTAACCATCTAATAATACGAGCATTCACATCTGGTTTATTCATTAAATATCTAATTGCAGCATGGTCTGTATGTACAAATGTTTGATAGCCAGTGATATAATGTCGGAACTTGTTCAGTGCATGGACCACAGCCAAAAACTCTTTCTCAGTTACAGTGTAATTTAGTTCAGCTTTGGACAAGTTTTTGCTAACAAAGTAAATGGCATACGGAATTTTTTGTTCAACTTGTCCTAAAGCTGCACCTATGGCTTTGTTCAAGGCATCAGTATGGATGTGGAAAGGTAGGGCCCAGTTTGGACCTCTCAAGATTGGGGCTGACACCAACTTGTCCTTCAATTCATTCAAAGCCTTCTGACAATCGTCAGTCCATTTAAACTCCACATATTTTGCCAACAGGCCAAACAATGGCGATGCTAGCTTGCTGAAGTCTTTAATGAATCTCCTGTAATACCCTACTAATCCTAAGAAACTTCAAACATCCCTTACCTTTTGGGGAGGTGGAACCTTCTTGATGAGAGCAATTTTGTTAGGATCCACTTGTAACCCTTGGCAAGAAATGGTATGGCCTAGCACAGTCCCTTCAGTCATCAGGAATTCACATTTTTCAGGACCAAGGGACAAGTTCATCTCAATGCATTTGGTTAGTACTTTTCCCAGATTGGACAATGCTTCCTGGAAGTTGGCCCCATAAGGAGTGAAGTCATCCATATAGATTTCCACCGCATCATGGACCAGCTCCGAGAAGATGCTCAAGACAGCTCTCTGGAAGGTAGCAGGAGCATTGCATAGCCCAAAGGGAAGAACTCGGTAGGCAAAGGTACCCCAAGGACAAGTGAAGGTGGTCTTATCTTGGTCTTCCAGGCTGATTTGGATTTGGTTGTACCTGCTAAACCCATCCAGGAAAGAGAAAAACTTCTTTCCTGCCAGTCCATCCATCACTTGATCTATGAAAGGTAGAGGGAAATGGTCTTTCTTGGTAGCTTTGTTCAGTTCTCGGTAGTCCACACAGATTCTCCACTTCCCATTTTTCTTGGGAACCAATACCAGAGGGGACACCCATTCACTATCTGAGATGGGGTAAATGAATCCGGCATCCAACAGTTTTTGCAATTCTTCCTTGACAATGTCCTTAAGGGTTGGATTCATTCTCCTCTGAGGTTGCCTAACCGGTTTACAACCCTCTTTGATGTATATATGATGGGTACAGACCGAGGGATGGACTCCTTTCATCTCCTTATAGCTCCAAGCAAAAGCATCTAGGTGACTGGCCAACAGGCTACACAGCTCCTTTTCCTGGGAAGGAGATAGGGAGGAGCTGATCTTTAACGTTCTCTCAGGGCCGAACACATTCTTGACTCTGGGTGAGACAGGGTTGGTGGCACAAAGGTCCACTAAGGTGCTGGCTTGGGCATCCTCCACCAATTTCTCTAAGGATAGTGCACTAGAAGGTGGATTCTGGATCAAAGTCTCAATCAAGTCATCCTCAATTGGGGGGTCTCTTCTAGTGGTATCTAGGGTGCACAGAGGTGCTGAGTACACCTCATCCTCTTCTCCTTCCTCCAACCAAAGTGGTAAGTCATGCTCTAAGGAAGGTTGGGCAGGAGGGTATAGGACTAGCTGCTTGGACATAGGACCATTTTTGATGGTCATATTTCCTGCACGACAACTTATGTAAGCATTTGCAGTGGCTAACCAAGGCCTTCCCAAAATAAGAGGATATCCAGTAAGCTTTGCCTTGGGTTGCAGAACCAAGAAATCTGCACGGTATTCCCAAGAGTTGAAGGAGACCAAGACATCCTCCACAATCCCTTCGAAATCACAATGGAGCGATCTGCAAGTTGCAGAATTGTCGAGGTCTTCCTCAACGAACCCTGAAGATTGAGTTTAAGCATGGTATCCCTGGTAATCACATTAATGGCAGCCCCCAGATCAATCAAGGTGTGAGGTATGATGGTGCCATTGATGTGGACATCTACTACAGGACTCCCAGGATCTAGGTACCTTGGGCAGATGACTTGTCCAAACATAAGATCGGACAGTTGTCCTAAGACATTGATGGTTGAAGCATCTCTCTTTCGCCTGCCTGGGTGTTTAAAACACTTTTCCTTAACCAGTTTGTTGTATATTGGCACATCCTTGATGGCTTGGAGAAGTGGTATTTTCACACACAACTTCTTGAGCTCTCCCAGAAGCTCATCCTCCTCTGGGTTGGGTTGTGTGGTGGCTGTTAGTCTCTCAAGAAAGGGTGGAATAGCCTTTGGTTCACTTTCCTGTTTATCTTCCTCATCCTCCGGGGGAGGAGGTTGGTGATCTAGAAGAGTCTTTCTAGATCGAAGATTGATCTCCTGGATCTCCACAGCATAGGTAGGACATGATGTTTCCCCAGTGTATACCTGCTGGGCCTGTCTATTGTTGGGGTTCGGGTTCGGTTGAGCAGGCATTTGAGGTTGCCTTGGAGGAGCAGGAGGTAATGGTTGAGGTTGAACTGGTGGTGGAGGCAAAATGGCGGGAGGAGTGTTATACTAGGGCCTCCACCCCGACTGAGGTGCATTCCACTGAGGCTGTGGCTGGGCCTGTGAGTGATATGAATGAGTAGTGGGTTGAGTAGGGTACTGAGGTGGATAAGACCATGGAGGAGGCATGGACCAGGAAGGATGAGCAGGGGGACCCCAGGAAGGTATAGGAGTCGATTGGTTGGGGCTGTAATAAGCTTGAGGTGCCCCTTGCATCCCCTGCTGGTAAGGTCTAGGTCCTTGTGGCCTCCTTTGGTTGATGAAATAGAGAGGTTCAGTGGGAGCTTCTGTCCCTTGGTACATGGCTTTGAATCTAGGTAAGGTTGGACATTGATTTATGGGATGGTCCTCCTCACAGAAGAAGCACACTTCAACCAAATGCAATGGGCATTCGTTCTTAGGGTGTATCCTTGTACATCTAGGGCAGAAGATAGCCAAGGCCCTCTCAGCTTCTTCCTTCTTCTGCTGGATCCTGAATGTGTCCAGTTGCATGGCGATGGTCTGTCTCACCTCACTCTTAAGATCTTCTAATTGATTTGCAAACTCATGCTTGGAGAAAGGAATACCAGCTGAGAGAGGGTTGCCTCTACCTCGTTTCCGGGCTGCCCTGGAGTTGTTTCTAAACACAGTCTTGATGTCCTCATAAGGCAGCTGGTAAATATCCCCCCCAGCTAACATGTGAAGGGTATCTAAAAGGTCTTCAGGGACTCCTTGGAGCAGAACCAACTTGAGGGATTCAGGGTCAAGTGTGCACCTGGCCCGCTTATAGCTAAGTTGGAACCTCTCCTCATAATCCTCTAAGGACTCATCATTTCCCACAGTCATCCGAAAGATTTCTCCCTTTGTTTCCTTGGACCTACAGTAATCCCGGTACTTGGTATTGAAAGCTTGCTGCATCTGAGCCCAAGTGGTGATACTATTCCCAGGTAAGCCCATGAACCAGCGTAATGCTGCATCCTTAAGAGTGGAAGGGAAGAGTTTCAGCTTCTGCTCATCTTCAGTATAGCCATAGGTTCTACAAAGGACAGCAAACTCAAACAGGAAGGTATCAGGATCTTCAGTAGTCAGTCCATGGAAGTGAGGTAAAGCGGAGGGGCTAATGTTCTTCATTTTCATCTCTCCATTGGTCTCTCGGATGGGGAAGGCACCTTCTATTCTCTCATCTTCTCTTCTATTGTCAGCCATAGCTTCAGATGGGATGGTCTCTAATTCTTCTTCTGCTATAGGATCTTTGTATATCTCAGGAGGTTCACCTATAGGTTCTTCTGGATCACTGTCACCTAAGAAGAGAGAAGGGTGACTTAGTGATGTGGTGGGGGTGTTGGGTAGGAATTTGCCTGCTTTATCTCGGTTCCTACGAGGCATGAAATGGAAAGACTTTTTTTTTTTGATTGCTTTTGTTTTTTCCTTCTTTGGTACCTGCAAAACTGAAAAAAATTGATCTACAACTAACTATCTTACTGAAATAAAGATGCAGAATTGAATTGAAAGCAGGAAAGAACTAATCTACTTTGCTCAAATGAAATTGCAGGAATGGAAATTCTAGTCTACGCTTGCAGAATTGAAATGCTAATCTACGCTTGCAAAATTGAAATTGCGGAATTGAAATGCTAATCTATGAAAGCAGGAAATTTCTACGCTACTTTTGTAGAATGGAAATGAAATAAACTACTTGGCAGAAGGCAAGAGTAGGAAAATAGAAGAAAAGCAACAATTACTAATACTCTGACGCTTCCCCGGCAACGGTGCCAAAAAGATTGTGGGCTCCAGTATTGTAGCAATAATGCTACAACTCCTGGAGCTTCCTATCTCTAATTTTATGAACCCGGTAGTTCGTAACAAACTTGGAAGCGACGGTGTTGTATGCACAAGTACTAGCTCTTGTCGCAGCTGTCACTTGGTCAGCTGGCACAAGTCCACTAGGGCTCAAGCCAACTTCTATATGTTCTCAGAAGAAGCTTTCTAAATGATGGATGAAGGCTATCTCAAAGGAAATTAACCTACTTTGCAAGAATGAACTGAAAGCCAACCAAAATATGGAAACCCTAGTAAACCCTAATCTGACTAGTTTAATCTCTATGATGCAATGGTGGGAGTGCAAACGTCTAGAAATGATGCCATTACTTATAGTGAGATGAGATGCATGAATTTAAACTACTTCCATTGAAGAGAACATGTTTTTATATTTTTGCTTAAGTGGTTGGAGTTATTATGATTGTGTTTCTGACTAGGTCTTGACTGTGCAGGGGTAGTTCAGAGGGAGGAAGGCTTGGGAAAGGTCAGGAGGGCTCTAAGAGGTTCCAGGGGATCCATCACATCATTCCACAAAAGTCCACAACGTTCAGGTGCTTGGCAACCGAGTTTGCAGGCTTCTACAGGATGTCTGCAGGGGATCCTACAGGAAGCTCGGGATTTCTACAGGAAGTCTGCTAACTTCTACAGGATGCTCTACAGTTGGAGTTTTGGGTGATGGAGGAGTTGAGGAGCTGTATGGGTGGATAGGTGGGATGAAAAGGAACTTGTGATGGCTCAGGGGCAGAGAGATGGGATGGAGAGAGAGTGCATATAGTTGGTTGGTGGATAGAAGGGTGGAAGCAATGGAAAGTCAAGAAGATGGAGCTACGTGGGCTGTAGAAGGGTTGGAAGGCAAACGGGCTGAACAACGGTTGAGTAGGTGGCTTAGGCGCGGTTGAGAAGAAGAAGAACACAATAAAGTGATGCTACGTAGTGTAAAAGAAACAAATCCTCTATGTCTTGCACAAAACCAAGAATTCATCCACCTATTCTAACTGTGTTATTAAACCAATGAACAACAATGTAAATTGTGGAGAGAAATTGTGCATGGTGTTGGAACGAAGAAGTATTGCTCAAGATCAGAATGCATGGATGGTTTTATGACTGAAATGATTGTGTTGCAGCTTGCATGAACGTATAAGATTACGTTTTTTTTGGTGGTTGGTACGGTCTACACCCCCAATCTCTAAACAGAGATGGCAGTGAGTGCACTATCAACCTTTTCTTGGAGCTCTAATGAATTCTAATCCTCCTACTCTAATCTAAACTGCTGACAACACTTTAACCATAAACTAATCCTACTCAATCACATTAAAGAAATTAAATCAGCAGACTGTGTTTTCCAAATGCATGTCAAAACAAAGAAATGAAGTGCTGAAAGGAAAGACAAGTAACAATACAAAGAAAAGGAGGTCTATTGCTCTCAGGTTGGGCCCTAACCTGAGAGTTATAGCTCCTCTTAAGAACTCAGGATTGAATCCAAATCTGCCTGCCTTTATTAAAAGATCATAATCATGAGTCTAACATCATGCAAAAACTGGCTTACAAAAAGCAAAAACCGAGTTGTAGCTCGTACTCAGGAATTGCAACAGTAGTTCAAAAGTTCAAAAAGCTCCTATCAAAGGCTACGGCCTCAATATTTATACATGATGAGGATCAAGCTGGCTTCCTCAATTAGTGGAGCTTGGCTGTCCAACTAAAAGTAAACTGTTGTTCCTGTAGAATCCGTTGGCTGCCTTCTAGTTCGGTGGGGATAGTTGTTGGAGCTCAGAGTTAGGGTGGAGATCACAAGGAAGGTCATTCAAGACTATGGACAACCTCCCTATAAACCCGCAATGCCACCTTTGCTGTCTCCTTGTCTCCATCTGCGTGGTCTTTGCTCTCTTTAATGCCAAAAAACATGAAATCATCATGTATTAGCCACATAGATATAATGCCTGCCCTTGTTCCTACAAATAACACGAATATACTAAGAAATGATGCATAAGTGATAAAAGATGAAGGGTTGAGCAAGGTAAGTAGGTCAAATGAGCCCAAATTGTTACCAAAAATTGGGGCTCATCAATGACACATGGAAAACATCATGGACTTTCCATGTCGAAGGTGGTGCAAGTTGATAGGCTACTAGCCCAATCCTATCAATAATCCTAAAAGGTCCAACCGTGGTATCAACTTGGCACATGATGAAATCTGCAAGGAGCTTTTCTTCACTTTAATGTGCAAATACACTTGCTCCCCCACTTGGAACTCCTCGAACAACCTATTCTGATCTGCATAGCTCCTCTTCCTATCCTTTGTTGTTTTCAACTTCTTCTTGATTACTTGCATTTCCCGCTCCATGTCTGCCAACATGTCCGGTCCAATCAACACCCTGTTAACTAGATCACTCCAACTGATGGGAGTATTACAACTCTACCCATACAATGGCTCAAATGGAGTCATCCTCAAGGATTCCTGATAGCCATTGTTATAAGTGAACTCTACCAGTGGGAGGTATTATTCCCACTTCTGTTGCTCATGCATCACATGCATCCTCAACATGTCCACCAATATCTTGTTGACCCTCTCTTTCTGTCCATCTATCTATGGATGATAGGATATAATGAAGGCCAACTCTTTTCTCAAACCTACAAATAACTCCCAAAACTTGGAAGTGAACTTCACATCCTTGTCTCACGCAATATTCTTAGGAAATCCTTAAATTCTGACCACATCCCTCATGAAGGCTTGTGCTACATCACTCACTGAGAATGTAGACTTCATTAGAATGAAGTGTGCTACCTTTATCAACTATTCTGCAAATACCATGATGGAATCATGCTATCTCACTGTCCTTGGAAAACCTGTGATAAATTCCATGGAAATGACCTCCCATTTCCACTCTGGAATCATAATCAGTTGTAGCAGTCCACCTGATGCTAGCACTCTAGTTTCAATCACTGACCATCCAAACACCTAGCCACAAACTCTGATACATCCCTCTATAAACTCAGCCAACGATAGAATTTCTTCACTGCTATCCGTGTCTTTTGATATCCTCGGTGACCGAAATATGGTTTCGCATGAAACTCCCTCAAGATAACCTTCTTGAGTTCATTGTTGTTTGGAACATATATCCATCTCTAAATCTAACCAATCCATCTACCATGAGACAATATTCCACATCCTGTACACCTACATTTAGAACTATACTTGTACCACTACCTGTACCTGTACTTGTACCACTACATGTAGTTGTACCTATACCAATACCTATACTTATACCTGCACCACTACATATACCTATACCACCACCTATAGTTGTACCTGTACCTATACCCTACTCTAACCTATGCACAATCTCCATATACTTGTCATCCTATTGATTTGACTGCAAGGTCCTATCCTGTAAATTTGTTCGATAAGAGCTCATGGTTGCTATGTATTTTACCTGTATCCTCCTACTAAGAGCACCTGCCACCCTATGCTCTTTAAATTTAATATACCTGATCTCAAAGTTGAATTCACTCATCCTTACCAACCACCGAGCATGCCTGCCTTTTAGATTTAATTTGTCAAATAAATATCACAAACCACTGTGATCACTCATCAATACAAACCTCCTGCCAAGAAGATAGTGCCTCCACATCTTTAATGCATGTGTAATCACTCCTATCTCAAGATCATGTGTCAGGTATTTCTACTCATGCTCATTCAATTTCTGTGACTCATAACATACCACCTATTCATCCTGCATAAGGACTTGACCAAGTCCTCTCTTGCAAGAATTTGCACATAATACAGAATCTTTGTTTGGATCTACAATCTTTAGCATTGTTGCATGTGTTAATAATTTCTAAAGCTACTCAAAACTGGTCACACACTCCTCTGTCCATTCAAAATTCTTACCTTTCCTCTGCAATGATGTGATAGGATAAGTAATGTGCGATAATTTCCTAATGAACCTCCTGTAATAACCTGCTAACCCCATGAAAGATATTACCTCATCCACATTCTTGGAAACTTCCCAGTCCATGATAGCTCTTACCTTTCTTGGGTCAATTTCTATGCCATCCTTGGAAACCACATGTCCCAAGTAGTGTAACTCACTCTGAAAGAAATGACACTTGCTAAGCTTAGCATAAAACTAATGCTCTCTGAACAATCTCAACATTGTTGCTAAATGCTCGACATGCTCTTCTTCATTTTTTTGAATATACCAATATATCATTAACGAACACAATAATAAATTTGTCCAAATACGGATGTAACACACTATTCAGAAATCACATAAAGGTAGATGTAGCATTAGATAAACCAAATGGAACTACAACAAACTCATAATGCCCATATATGGTCCAAAAATTTGTCTTGTGGATGTCCTCTTATTTAATGTGTACCTGATGATATCTACATCTCAGATCAATCTTCGAGAACATTGTTGCTCCCTTAAAATGATCAAACAAGTCATCAATCATCGATAATGGGTACCTTTTCTTCATGGTCACTTTGTTTAAATGAATGTAGTTAATGCACAACCTGAGAGTACCCTCCTTCTTTTTCACAAACGGTATCAGTGCACCCCATGGTGATACACTTGGCCTATTGTATCCCTTGTCCAACATTTCCTTCAATTGCAGCTTCAACTCTACCAACATAGGTATAATCATGTTGTAAGGTGCCTTTGATGTCAAAGCTACCCTTGGCACCATCTCAATAAAAAATTCTACTTCAGGTGGAAACTCTAAAATATCTCAAAGAGATACATCCTGAAACTGTTGTATAACTAGGTTCTTGCTCAAAACATCTACATCCTCAACTTCCTTACCTTTATCACTAGAAATGTGCATCCTAAATAACACACACCCTTTCCTGCAACTATGCTTGGCTTGCATAGGTGTCACCATTCTAACTAATGTTTCTTTCTTCTTATCTCGTAAGACTCTTTGTTTGCCATTGTCATCCAAGCACTCAATGGATTTGTCATAAAAATCCACCTTGGTTCTATGAATGTACAACCGATCCATGCCCAACAACATACTATATGATCTCAACGGTAATACATTCAAACGTGTTGAGGTAGACATACCAATCAAATCAAATGCACAAGATCTTACCCAATGGTGAACCCACTTCTTTATACATGTAGCCAACTGCAATAACAAAGACTCTAAATGCCCTTGTTTATTCAAACCACACCTATCCACTAGGTCATGATTAACATAACTATAATTAAATCCGGGGTCAATCAAAATAGAAACAACTTGATCACAAAGCTTACCATCCATCTAGATGATAGATGCTAGATGGTATGTATGTGTGTTATCCAGTGCTACATAGATCCTAGGAATAGTCTACCCAATGTCTCCCACTATCTGTGCCTCCTAAGAATTGTATATTTATGGTCCACCACCCTAATGTTGTGAACAATCTCTCCTATGATTCTCTCCTCCACAAGTCCAACATCGTAAAGGCTTACAACCTTCATCCTTATTCTTTTCCTCATATCAAAGTCCCTATCTTCTATCAAATGCATTGAACTTCTTAGATGGCGTTGCATTCTCTTTATTACCTTTACCCCGAGGTCTTGCTCACTTCTTGTACCATTTTCCTCTATTCTTTGCATTACCTTTCTAGTCCGACTTAGTATTAGATCTGCACTCCCATTTGTCATAACAATACTTTAGCTTTTGGATGGCATCCTCTAATGATCTAGGCTCATCGAACTCAATCATGTCTTTGAATGCAATCGGTAATCCACTAATGAATCTATGAACCTTGGCCTTCTCCTCCTTGAGGTAAGGCACATACCTCAATGACTCAAAGAAGTGTACTCCTCATCTGACATTGATCCCATCTTTAGCTCATAGAATTCTTTTTCCATGTCATCAAAGTATCTCTCTAATAGGTATTTCTTCTTGAATAGTCTCTCAAACTAATTCCAAGTCAAGTCCTCCTCATGAATGCCTCTAACATTCTTAACATATTCCCACCAAATATATTCTTTGCCTTTGAGACCGAATGTAGCTATTTTGGCTTTCATGTTCTTTGAGTAATCATGCAACCTAAAGAACTTCCTCATACCAAGCAACCATGCTTCTGCATCCTGTGATTTCTTCATCTCTCCATCAAATGTGGATGGATTTTCTTTCTTAAACTTGTCCAGAAAATATCCCCTGTCACTCCTCCTGTAAGGGTGATAACAATGCCAATCATAACACTTGTCAAAACCATAACTAGAATAGTACATGCGTCCATCACCTCTCCTATCTGGAGTATCCAAGGACCTGCCATCTTCGATCGTTTCATCTCTATCTAAACTATGCCCACCAAGAGACATGTTTCCATATGCCCCATTAGTTTTGTACTCCTACTCATGGTTTATCTAAAGTGGTCTCTATTGCTGTAATTATGACAAATATAAAGTATCACTTCATTTACCTCTTCTTTTTTCTCCTATACCTATATGATTCTGTCATTGTCTACCTTACGACTCCTTATTTCTTCCTTTAAGCTTCTTAGTGTGTTTGCCAAAGCATAAGAGTTCCCAACACTAGGTTGCTTATATGATCCATAGGGAGAGTCTTAGGAACTACAGTCTACCATATTTTTAGTCATCTTTGATATTCTTCATGCAAGGTATATCATGTAAAGTAAAACAAATCACAATAAACCAATGTACCTTAGCATAATTCAGGGAAGATACCTCATATGTAGGATCAACAAACATAATACATGTATAACATAATCATGAAAACATATAGAAATATAACACATAAGCATATAAGCATATAACCATCATTCTAGCTAGAGTCCAGTCATCAATGCATGACCATATCAACTACACATACCATGACCTCATGCATGACAACAACCACCACATCACTATACACTTGAACACATGTGAATAATAGTGTGCATAAGTAATGCACAATCAATCATACACTCATGGCAACACACTCCACAACAACACCATCAACTTCCCATGGTGAGCTCACTGCAACCATAACCCCTACCATACAAATGCAACAAGCACATGGTCTTACAACACAAGTAACACATATGCAACTGACATGAATGCATGACCAACACACAACCCATCCAGTAAGAGGGGTGAACCATGCTTTGGTACCACTCTGTAACACCCTCCTCCCACATCTACTCAGGTAGCTAACGAGCTAAGGTAAACATGTGATGAGAAGTTACTATGATATGATTTGACTCCCTATGTGTAAGTTAAGGAAGTGTAATCAGCGAAAACACACCATACGAACCTTTCAAATCAGTAACATAACTCCAAAAGCCATCCCAACGACTTAGTTAACCAGCCCTTGGGTTCCACTGAGTTTTTATACCATGAAACCCACAAACGCTCCCTTGATATGGACAATCATGCATCCAAGAGGCTCCAAACACTCCCACAACATGGCTATGAATGCATCTGGGGACTTTTCTCCTCAGACCTATGCCCGCAACTCCAGGATTTGTGCCACTTTTTTAGGCCCAGATCCGAGGTTATTTCCAAGAACTTAATGACAAGATCATAAATGAATTTACACAACATAACAATGATACGTTTTCAAAGACATTGACAAGGACTAGACTTGACCCCTGCTAGTTAGGACAGACGTTTCATCAAATATGTCACAACCATAAAAGCTACGGTCTTAATTGTAGAACTGAGCATAGGGGCTCATGCTTATCTGAGAGTCGCTAAGAAGCATTGATGCCTCAACACATTAGCTTCAATTTCATCTATTAGACCATAGATACATTGTTCATTCATTTACAAGTAAAAACATGATGAGAGCCAGACATAGCCATTGTCATAATACATGTTCATAACCAACATAATAAAAACAGAAATACCAAGGAACCAACATCCATATAATCCACATATAAACCAATACAATACTCATGAGATAACAAGGAGAAATAACCTCATATTAAAGATCCAAAGGCCAACTAGGTTTGGGACTTCCACGAACCACCCAACCATAGACATGGCTAAGCCACATCTCTCTTCAACCAGTCACTCCCATGCCATATTCCAAACTTGAATGTTGGATCTCATAAAACATATCAATTAAAACCATCAAGGGATTCTCAATGACAAACCACATCAACCCATCAAACAATGATTCCACCTCAGCTCGAACATCACAAACCATCAGAAAATTAGTCTCTACCCAAGCCTTCCAAGGCTCAATAACATTTGTTCCAACCAAGGCTCCAGGACTAGTAACTCAACCCACAACTTCCTCCGGGCTTTCAAAGAGTTTGTCCAACAAGGGCTTCCACGACTATTAACTCAACCACCAAAGGCTTCTATGATGTTGATAGTGGTTGCATGAAAATATCAACTGGTTTCTGAATGAAAATACAATCATTTATTGAGAAGTGAAGGAAATGGTTGTAGATGCGGGGTTCGAACCCCATACCTCTCAAATGCTAAATGAAAATTACGACGTTTAATGAGTGATGATAATGCTTGGAGACGCGGGGTATCGATCCCCATACATCTAGCGACCATCTGTGGTACATCCCCACATGAAATTATTCGAATTTATACATCCCCATCTATGGTACGCTTCTTAATATATCATTCTAGGTAGTGCCTCCGCCCTGTGGAAAACTTATGGGAAATAAAAAAACGGTAACAAAGATCGAAATTGGGTCACCCCAATGATAAAAATATTACTTAACCCTATACAACAACAAAATTTTAATCTCATTTACCTATTTAAGAAGAAATTAGGGACTATCCGATGAATTACGATATAAATTAGTCATATAGAAAAACCTAACGATTGTAAGTATAGGTCAAAACGGCTGAGTTGCTCTAAGGTGCCAGTTTTAGGCACTGGTCCAAAAGGGCATGGGTTCGATTTTGATTCTTAACAGTGCTTTTGCATTTGAATACTATTATTTATAGTTCTTTTCAGTTCCTAAAATCACTCATACTTGTCTGAAGGGTATGTAAACCTATCACCGGAAGTGAGAAACTTGCCATTAAGGCATGCAAGCTTCAAAGTACTGAATGGGGTGTCCCTAGATCAACTTCTTGGATAATGAGCTGATGTCGACAAGAAGTGATCTCATGACATTTTTCTGTGTCCACATCAGCTCCTACCTCCATGTCATATGCCTGTCTCATGGTCGCTGAAATTATGTTTTTTCCTATACACCACATTGATTTAAAACATGGTTTTTGAACCCATAAGAATTAATTTTACGAAACTTAAAGAGGGTTTTTCTGCCAACATCCTTATTAACAAAAACCTCTCCCAGTTTTGTAACAACTCTTATGGTTTGGGATATTTTAAAGAAACTTTGAAGACATTTGTTCGCGAAGTTTTCCTCTTTAGTCATATTTTTGCAAAACAGATTGTGGCCAATAAAATATGATTCTTGAGAAACTGAAGGAGGTTTTTGTTTCTAAGATGCTAGATTACAACAACCTACTTCATATTTTACACAACTATTACATAATAAGAGATACAAGTACATCTTCATAGCCTATTTGACGGACATTGTAAATTCATTTTTAGACATATTTTTGCGGAAAGTATTGTGAACAACTAGAGCCAAATTTTGGGAAACAGAGAGCTCAGATTTTGGGAGGAAAATTCTCAAAGACTGTTAGTGACTTGGAGGCCACCTCATCAAATATGAGTTGTAAACAAACTCGAATTTCTCTTCTTTAGAAAAAGAAATCCTCAAGGATAGTACTAGAACTCTTCAATTAGTTTTAGTTACATTTATTTGTGGTCTATTTTTCTAATAAAGTTTTCAGATATTAATAATAGCCCTTGATATTTTTATCAAGATATTTTGTAATAAATTTTATAAATACTTCATCAATTGAAGTAATAAGTGTGGGCTTTTGATTCCAAAACTCTTAGCTCTATAATAAAGCTTATGTTGTAGTTTTTCTAATGAAACCCTTACAACTCTAGTTTTGACTGAATTTTGTGCTTCGAGTATGCTTTTCCAGTTTTTCGTATCTTATTTATACACATGATAAAAGTGTTTATAGGAAGGTCTGCAAAATCATTATATTTCAAAAGAGATTTGTTTATTAGGCTGTTTTTTCATCATAACTCCTCTTTAACTGGTTTTTGTTTTGTGCTTTCAGACAGCCATTAAAAGAGATTAGCTTATTAGGATACTTTTCTGAAATAGCTCCTCTTCGAATTAGTTTCAATTTGGCCTTTTGTCTCCTTTTAAATCTATTTTGTTGGGTTGTATAAATCTTCTACACACATCCAAATCTTCCTAGTCGTTAAGTAATCAGTCTGGCTACTCAATTATTAGGAATCTCCTTCCATTCTTCAGTGAAATTCTTATACAAATCAAGTCGTTTTGTCAGGCTGGAAGCTAACACTTTCAAAAGGAACCCTGTGAGAGAGCCTTTAAATCATAAATAAGAATTGTCATTGATCGTCTACCACCACCAATTAAAACCATAAATTAGGCCATTGTGATTCAAAGGTTGTATTGGTTGCATGATTTTCACCTAGTGTCTCCACTTTATTGGGTGGTGATTCCACTAGATTACCAATCCCACTCTTGTTTTGAAATTTCAGCTGCCTTTACTGTTATGCGAGGTTTGTTGATACTTGCAATAAATAGTATATGTATCTCCCTCTCAGCCTTAATCAGAAATCTAAAATGTCAGTAGAGGATGTAGCTTTTAAGGGATACATGTGGGTATAGGTTTTCTATTGTAATTTATGTTCATATTGTATATATTCTTCATATTTTCATCTCTTGGCAATGTGGTTTGTTAATAAATCCACTCCGCACTTGGTTACATTGGAAAGCAAATTTCACCTAACAGTAAAAGCTTTTCCAATTTAGTTAGATAGAAGTGTGGGGATCATATTGATATTCAGAATTTCAGTATGCAGTAGATCAGTGTGCTCATTGTTTAATGAATGGTGTGATTTGAAGAGTATATGATAGATCAGCTTATATTTTCAGTCTTTAGAATGTTTTAGTTTTCAGAGTTGAAAGACGATCCAGATTAGTGCTGGCATATGGCTGCATTTCACAGTGATAGGTTGCAGTCTCCACTAGCAGGCTATTCAAATGACAGGGTTGATACAGGAAATTTGGTTATGGAAAATGATGGTTGATGATCAGGTTTACAATATGACTCGATGCCCAATGCTAAAGGCAACTGATCTACTTCTTCTTTGCATCCCGCAAGGGGATGCAATGCTCATTAGAGCTGATGTTGTAACATATTTCAACACACTGAAAATTAAAAAAATTTAGTGTGAAATTTCCATTCCTTCTGAGTTAAATATTGAGGACATATATAAATTTTATGCATTTAGATGATTTATCTATATAATTTAAATTTTTAAATAAATTATTTTTAATTAAAATATATAAGTTTATATTTTTGTTAAAAGGATTTGTTTAAAACATTAATTCTATGTTTAAAGTGGGCCAAGCTTTAGCTGTCGACCCCACCAAATCCCATTGCATTTAAATAATTAATGACGCACATTGCATTAAATAATTTCCACTAGCCCCACCGGCTATCCCATCACTTCATTAAACTCCATCAACTTTCCTTCCATCCCTCGCATCTCCCTCTGATCCAACGACCCATATTCCTCCTCGACCTTGCCTTGCCTTCTGAAGGTTATTAGCCGGGGGGTCCGATGTCGGCAGTTTTGGAAACTGCCCTCCAAAACTGCTTCTCACCCATCCTATTCTTTCGAGACTTAAAATCCTAAAACATCTTACCACACGAGCTTACTCTTGCACGTGGTTTTCATCCAACCATTTATTGTCCCTCCCAGGTCATCTTCCACATCTGCTCCCATGTCACTTCTTCTGTCTAATCAACCACTGCCACTTATCTCTCCCTACCTCATCCTGCTCCCACTTACCATTCCATCCCACGCCTTCATTCTATGTCTACATCAGCTCCTACCTCCACAACATATGCATGTCTCATGGTCGGCTGAAATTATGTTTTTTCCTATACACCACATTGATTTAAAACATAGTTTCCGAACCCATAAGAATGCTTTTTATGAAACTTAAAGAGGTTGTTTCTACCAACATCCTTATGAACAAAAACCTCTCCCAGTTTTGTAACAACGCTTACGGTTTGGGATATTTAAAAGAAACTTTGAAGACATATGTTCCCAAATTTTTCCTGTTTAATCATATTTTTGCAGAACAGATTGTGGCCAATAAAAGATGATTCTTGAGAAACTAAAGGAGGTTTGTGTTTCTATGGTGCTAATTTACAATAACCTACTTCAGATTTTACACAGCTATTACATAATAAGATATACAAGTACATATTCATAGCCTATTTTTCAAACTCTGTAAATTGCTTTTTAGACATCTTTTTGCAGAAAGTACTGTGAACAGGTGAAGCCGAATTTTGGGAAACAAAGAGAGGATTTTGGGAGGAAGATGCTCAAAGATAGTTAGTGACTTGGAGGCCCCTCATCAAATATGAGTTGTAAACAAATTCAAATTGCTCTTCTTTAGCAACAAAAATTCTCAAGGATAGTACGAGAACTCTTCAAATAGTTTTAGTTACATCGTTTTAGTTACATTTATTTGTGTTCTGTTTTTGTAATACAGTTTTCAGATATTTGTAATAGCCCTAGATATCTTTATCAAGATATTTTGTAATAAATTGTATAAATACTTCCTCAATTGAAGTAATATGTGTGGGCTTTTGATGCCAAAACTCGTAACTCTCTAATAATGATTCTGTTGTAGTTTTTCTAATGAAACCCTTATGGCTTTACTTTTGATAGAATTCTATGCTTCAAGTATGTTTTTCCAGTTTTTCATATCTTATTTCTACATATGATAAAAGTGTTTATAGGAAGGTCTTGAAATCATTATCTTTAGAAAGAGATTTGTCTATTGGACTGTTTCTTCATCATAACTCCACTTTAACTGGTTTTTGTCTTGTGCTTTCTGACAGCCATTAAAAGATATTAGCTTATTAGGCTATTTTTTTGAAATAGATACTCTTAGAATTGGTTTTAGTCTGACGTTCTGTTTCCTTTTAAATCTGTTTTGTTGGGCTGTAGAAATCTTCTACACACATCCAAATCTTCCTAGTCATTAAGTAATCAGTCTAGCTACTCAATTATTAGGAATCTCCTTACATTCTTTGGTCAAATTCTTCTACAAATCAAGTCGTTTTGTCAAGCTGGAAGCTAACACTTTCAAAGGGAACCCTATGGGACAACCTTTAAATCATAAATAAGAATTGTCATTGATTGTATACCACCCCCAATAAAAACCATAAATCTGACCATTGTGATTCAAAGGTTGTTCTTTAGTGACAGGTGAACAACATTAAATAAAGCCTCGTAACACTAAGGGAGCCCCCTCTGGTTCAAGGGCCAACTTGAGCTTAAAGGCTGGTTGAGTTGGTTTCCTAGCAGAGTTTTTGCAGCCAAGGACTGTTGGGTTGTGTTATATTCTTTCCACGACTAACCAACGTAGTTAAACGGGGGGTTAGAGGGGGGCGGTAGCCCCCCTTCGTTGCGCCGATTGCGCAGCGGGGGGGTCACAGGGGGGGCGGCAGCCTGATGTATGCAATGGTCTGTACTAGACCAGACATCGCACATGCAGTGGGAGTATTGAGCAGGTTTATGTCAAGACCTGGGAAGGAGCACTGGACAGCAGTGAAGCGGGTTTTCAGGTATTTGCGTGGCACCAGTGATTATGGTTTGTGCTACCAAGGAAGACCAAGATTGGACAGAGTGTTGGATATTCATGGTTTTGTTGATGCAGACTGGGCTGGAGATCTGGATCAGAGAAGATCTACAAGTGGGTATGTGTTTAACCTATTTGGAGGTGCAGTCAGTTGGATGAGTAAGAAACAATCTGTAGTGGCACTATCAACTACAGAGGCAGAATACATGGCAGCCACTCATGCAAGCAAGGAAGCAGTTTGGTTGCAGAGATTGTGTTCAAGTATGGGGTTAGTACAGGGAGCTATAAGAATAGACTGTGACAGCCAAAGTGCAATTTTCTTGGCAAAGAACCCTGCTTATCATTCAAAGACAAAGCACATTGATGTTCAGTATCACTTTGTGAGGGATATGATAGAAGACAAAAAGGTGTTGCTGGTAAAGGTGGACACTTTGAAGAATACTGCAGATGCATTGACAAAATATGTGAGCTCTGAGAAGTTCTCTTGGTGTAGAGAAACAATGGGTGTTTCAGGGCTGGAAAAATGACTAAGCTCTCCTGTGGCCCCTTGTGGAAAGAAAACAACAAGTGGGAGATTGTTGGGTTGTGTTATATTCTTTCCACGACTAACCGATGTAGTTAAATGGGGGGTTAGAGGGGGGCGGGAGCCCCCCTTCGTTGCGCCGATTGCGCAACGGGGGGGTCACAGGGGGGCGGCAGCCCCCCCTGTCCGGGGGGTTTGAGGGGGGAGGGTAGCCCCCCTCTACGGGGTCCGGGGCAGCGCCCCGGGGAAATTTTTTTTGGACCCTATATTAGGTTGGGCGAACCTACCTATGGTTTTGTGCATGATTTTTGCACATGGTATTGGACGCGATGGTTTTTCAGTCCATGGTATTGAATGCTTCGGCATGTATAAATATGTATTGTACGATTGAAAGGAACATAATGAAAAATCAAGCTGGTAGTCCCGGTTTTGGGATGCAGGGAAAAATCTCTGTGCATATGTGTTTTATGGGTTATGCTCTCGCATTGTTTATTTTCTTTGTTTAAGAATTCGTATGCAGGTAATTTCTGTACAGGGTTAAAACCTACAAGGACTACCTACAGGAAACATGTACAACATTTGGTGCCATTGCCAGGGAGAAAAGTAAAAATATTTCTCTGGGGAATGATAAAGTTTAGATCTATTTCTTACTAGTGAACAAGGAATAGGCATTTGTATTGGTTGCATTACTTTTACGTAGCAACTCCACTTTGTCGAATGGCCATTCCAATGGATTACTGATACCACTCTTATTTTGAAATTTTAGCTACCTTTACTGATATGCAAGGTTTGTTGATACTTGTAGTAAACAATATATGTATCTCCCTCTCAACCTTAATCAGAAATATAAAATGTCAGCAGAGGATGCGCATTTTAAAGGATACATGTGAGTATAGGTTTTCTATTAGAATTTATGTTCAAATTGTATATATTCTTCATATTTTCAGTTGTTGGCAACGTGGTTTGTCAATACATCCACTCATCACTTGGTTACATTGGAAAGCAAATTTCACCTAACAGTAAAAGATTTTTTAGTTCAATAAGATAGAAGTGTGGGGATTGGATAAATATTCAGAATTTCAGTATGCAGTAGATCATTATGCTCATTGTTTAATGAATGGTGTTATTTGAAGAGTATTTGATAGATCAACTGATATTTTCAGTCTCTAGAACTTTTCAGTTTTCAGAGTTGAAAGAGTATCCAGATTAGTGCTGACATATGGTTGCATTTAACGGTTACATGTTCCAATCTGCACTAACAAGCTATTCAAATGACAGGGTTGATCCAAGAGAGTTGGTTATAGCAAACGATGGTTGATGATTAGGTTTACAATATGACTCCATGCCCAACGCTAAAGGCAACTGATTTTCTTGTTCTTTGCATCCCAAAAGGGGAAGAAGTCCCCATTGGAGCCGATGTTGTAATATATTTCGACACACTGAAAATTAAAAATTTTCAGTGTGAAATTTCCATTCCTTCTGAGTTAAATACTGAGGGCATATATAAATTTTATGCTTTCAGATGATTTATTTATATAATTTTAATTTTTAAATAAATTATTTTTAATAAAAATATATAAGTTTATATTTTTATTAAAAAGATTTATTTAAAACATTAATTTTATGTTTAAAGTGGGCCAAGCCTTAGTTGTCGACCCCACCAAATCCCATTGCATTTAAATAATTCATTACCCACATTGCATTAAATAATTTCCGCCGGCCCCACTGGGTATCTCGTCACTTCATTAAACTCCATCCACTTTCCTTCCATCCCTCGCATCTCATTCCGGTCTCATGACCCATATTCCTCCTCATCCCCCCCTTGCCGTCAAAAGGTTATCAACGAGGGGGGCTGAAGTCAATAGTTTTAGAAACCACCCTCCAAAACTGATTCTCCCCCATCCTAGTCTTTTGGGACTTAAAATCCTGAAACAACTTAGCACCCGAACTTACTCCTGAACACAGTTTTCGTCCAACCATTTACCGCCGCTCCCACTACCACTTATCTCCTCCTGCCTCATCCCACTCCCGCTTACCGTTCCATCCCATGCCCTCTTTTTGCATCCACATCATCTCCTACCTCCACGTCATATGCATGTCTCATGGTCGGTTGAAATTATGTTTTTTCCTATAAACCATATTGATTTAAAACATGGTTTCCGAACCCATCAGAATGAAATTTACGAAAATGAAAGAGGTTTCTTCTGCCAAAATCCTTATTAACAAAAACCTCTGCTATTTTGGTAACAACTCTTATGGTTTGGGATATTTTAAAGAAACTTTGAAGACATATGTTGCCGAATTTTTCTTATTTAGTAATTTTTTTGCATAACAGATTGTGGCCAATAAAAGATGATTCTTGAGAAACTGAAGGAGGTTTGTGTTTCTAAGATGCTAAAGTATGATAACCTACTTAAGGTTTGACACAGCTATTACATAATCATAGACACAAGTACATATTCACAGCCTATTTTTCGGACTCTCTAAATTCCTTTTTAGACATCTTTTTGCAGAAAGTATTGTGAATAGCTAGAGCCAAATTTTGCGAAATAGAGAGAGGATGTCAGGAGGAAAATGCTCAAATACTATTAGTGACTTGGAGGCCACATCATCAAATATCAGTTGCAAACAAATTCGAATTTTTCTTCTTTCGAAATAGAAATCCTCAAGGATAGTACCAAAACTCTTCAAATAGTTTTAGTTACATTTATTTGTGCTCTATTTTTGTAATACAGTTTTCAGATATTCGTAATAGCCCTTGATATTTTTATCAATATATTTTATAATAAATTATATAAATACTTCATCAATTGAAGTAATAAGTGTGGAATTTTGATTCCAAAACTCTTAACTCTATAATAAAGCTTATGTTGTAGTTTTTCTAATGAATCCCTTGCAACTCTAGTTTTGATAGAATTTTGTGCTTCGAGTATTTTTTTCCAGTTTTTCATATCTTATTTCTACACATGATAAAAGTGTTTATAGGAAGGTATGCAAAATCATTATCTTTAGAAACAGATTTGTTTATTGGATTGTTTTTTCATCATAACCCCTCTTTAACTAGTTTTTGTTTTGTGCTTTCTAACATCCATTAAAACAGATTAGCTTATTAGGCTATTTGTCTGAAATAACTCCTCTTAGGATTGGTTTCAGTATGGCCTTTTGTTTCCTTTTAAATATGTTTTGTTGGGCTGTAGAAATCTTCCACACTTATCCAAATATTCCTAGTCATTGACTAATGAGTCTAGCTACTGCATTATTAGGAATCTCCTTACATTCTTTGGTCAAATTCTTATACAAATCAAGTCGTTCTGTCGGGTTGGAAGCTGACACTTTCAAAGGGAACCCTATGAGAGAGCCTTTAAATCATAAATAAGAATTGTCATTGATTGTCTACCACCCCCAATTAAAACCATAAATCTGGCCATTGTGCTCCAAAGGTTGATGTTCAGTGATAGCTAAACAACATTAAACAAATCCTCGTAACATTGAGGGAGCCCCCTCCAGCTCAAGGGCCAGCTTGAGCCTAAAGGCTGGTTGAGTTGGTTTCCTGGCATATTTTTCGTAGCCAACGACTACCTATGGGAAACATGTACAACAACAAGGAAGAAATATAGCCATCTTATAAAAAGAACGAACCACTACCCAAATGGCATCATGTTTATGGAAATAGCAGGAATACCACTCAAAAATTCCATGGAAATGGATTCCCAAGGATGAGAGGGCAATGTAAAGGCTAGTACATAGCACGCTTACAATTTGATGGCTTACTTTGTGAATAGAGTGAACATGCTTGAGTGTATTTTTTTTACCTTCTAGGGTAAGGCAGGCCAATAAAAGAGTAACTAGAGATTGAGAATGGTTTTGTTTGTTCCAAAATTCCCCCTCTGTGAAGAATCATGTACATCGCGGATGAGAAGGAAATGATCATTAGTTCATGGCACACATAGCTCACTAAATTGATGTAACCCACCATCATGAATGGTATAATCAAGAAATAGGGTTTGGCTAATAACTATAGGCTATTGCAAATATTCTGATATCTCACCAAATATTGGATCTATTGCATAGATGTATTTCTATGCATCAAAAGTGGCACAACGAACCTATATAATGTGTAAGACCTAAGTAGGAGGTTGGATTAACAAATAAACCATTTTATTAGTTGTACCCTTCTTATATTTAATCACAAGATGGAATTGTTGAATGCAAGTAGCCCACTTCATATGTCAGTGCTCTTGAATCTTGATCTATGTGTTGATGAAGATCATTGGATAATGATAGGTATGGAGTATGGTTTATTTCCCAAGAATATAATGGCACCATTACTTCAATTCATGCACTAAGTTTTATAATTCCTTCTCGTAGGTGTTGTACATAAGCTTGGCCTCTACAAGAGTATTGAATGGTATGTTACATGGTAACCTCCCTATTTAAGAACAACCATAATGGAAAATTGAGAGGCTTTAGTTTCTATTTCAAATGGTTGATGAAAATTTGGTAAATGGTGAGTAGGAGTAGAGCATAAGGAATTCCCGAGCTTAGTAAAATGGAGCTTAGCCTCAATATTCCGAAGAAAATTTTCTTGATTACAAAATTGGTTTAAAGGGCGGGCTAATTGGGAAAAAAGAGAGACATTTTTTGTAGAAATTAATACCTTCCATGAATCTCTTGAGGCCATGAGCATTGGAAAGAGCTATCCATTGTGCCAAAACTTGTAACTGATAGGGATATGATAAAATTTCTCTTGAATCAAGTATGAATCCCAAATATTGAACTAATGGTTATCCAAAATAAGGTTTCTTCTCTTTTACGTGAATCTTATGTGTGTGTAGTAGCTCAAATGTGTTGCACATGTGGTGTAGATGCTTTGACCGAAATTTTCTGAATACTAAAATATTATCAACATAAATGACCACAAGATTACCTAGGTGTGGCCAACCATTTAAATAGTTCAAAATTTGACATGGAAGCATCTTCCATGTGCCTATTGCATGCATGTGAACTTTTTCTTAACCAGATGCCAAATATATGCTTGTGAAAAAGTAAGCCCCTTGTAAGTGGTCCAACAAATCCTTAATTCAGGGCAGGGGATGGAAGTTTTTAATGGTAGCTTATGTTAAGGTCGTGGAATTTTGTAACTAGGAACCACTCAAAATTATCCTTTTTTGGAATAATGAAAGTGAGAAATACACATGGGGAGGATGAAGGTTGAATATCGTCTGAGGTTAGTAGTTGTGAAAGTTGGTGTTTTATATCAGCTGCCTCTTGAGGAGTAAGGTGATAGGATGCAGCACTGGGACAAGAAGGATAAGGAATAAGGTCAATTGTGCATTCAATAGAGTATGTTAGGGGTAGGCACATTTATTTTCTAAATAAATTTGTGAATTATTGAAGTAGGGGAGCCATATCAAGGCGTACCGGATTGGTGTGGTTATCTAGTTTGACGAGGTGAACCAAATAAAAAGAAAGATATTGGTTCAAAGTGACTTTCTTAATGGGATCCTTTCCAGTGGGAGACTGTGTTTGTTTAAGCAAAGAGGATGTGAGGACATAGGTTTGGCCCTCATGTTGCAAGTGGTATTGATTTTATTAAGCATGATAAACAACATGCCTAGCCTATTGATATGGAATTTTTAGTAATAAATTGACACAATCAAGGGGAGAAACATCACAAACTATAATATCTCTAAAAGCGACAATAGAAAATGTCACTACACAACATTGGGAGATAGTAAGACAAGGGATTTATTTTTGTACCCAACCAAGATGATATGTGGCTAGGTGTGGAGTGGTGGGAAAGTTAAGTCATTGAACCAAGTCCCATGCCACAAGATTCCTTTCACTCCAACTCTTAAGGATGGGGGTATCCAATTAATGTTTGACTTGAAAATTATGGGTAACAAAAAGTTCCAACATCACTACCAGTGATGATGATGAGAGAGGGGCATTATTTGGTTATATTTTCTAGAGAAACAACTATAAGAGAGGGATGGAAATAAGGTTGCTAGACCTCGGTAAAATGAATATTTTCGGTGTGCATATTTTAAGTGCTTGAAAATCATTATAAGTATGTACTAAATTGGTCTTATGGAAGATACACTAGGGGTTATTGTGATGTATGGAGGATGAGGTAGGGGTCATAGTATAAGGACCAACAAGAGAATTACTAATAGGAAATGGACCATATCAAGGCTCGGGAGATCATATTCGAGGATCCACCTTACATTCCACATCAAAGGCTCGAAGAAAGGCCTTGTCTAAGGAAGGACTATTGAACAATTCAATTTCTCGATGAGAAAATATTAACAAATTGGATTTAAATTTGACAATGAGTGCCTCTTCCATATTGAAGTTATGTAAATGAATGTGCAACTCAAAGAAGACCTTAATGTAGGATTATATTGATTTATTCATAGTTAGCAGAGCTAGAACCACTTCGCAAGGAGATTTTGTAGATATCCTAGGGGATAGAAGTGTGATCTTAATGCCCAACATAAATCATCCTAAGATGTGATGTGAGCAAGGCTAGTCTCTTTTATCTCTTTGATCTTAATGACTAAGAATATATTCTGTAAATGGGTATCCCTGCATACTTACATCATGCCATCCAATTGTAGGATAGTGATTTGAAGCTTCATGTCCTCCGCCATCTTGGGACATGTTTTGAAACAGGTGGAGAGATTATGGATCTAAGAATCGACAACCTCTCAATTCATTTGGCCTAAAAATTTGTGAAATTAAAAGTGTGTATCCAACTTCATGTGTTATGGAGGGCATCTTTGTTACTGTAGATTTACTAGATCATGGAGAGCCTTTGCCAAATCTCATATTGGTGAGTCCTTGTTTGAGTCCTTAGATGTCATTTCTTTATAAGGTAGCATCATTTTTAACCACCCAAATGGATTAAAATATAGATTTTAGTGAATAGATCACTGCAATCGCATCACGGAAGGTGCACTCGAAAGGAAATTGAACAACGAAGGGATTGGAACTGTTGAGCCATGAGTCTATGAAAAAAAAATATTTGAATAGATGGATGGCTTTGTGTCTACTCTTTGATGTTGAGCAACAACGTGTTGAGGTCCCCAGCTCAGAATACTAATTGATCTACATGCATATTTGAGAATTATTAATCATACATGAGACAATGAAACAACAAATACATAAAAAACAAGATCCTAATAAGAATACCACCATTTTATTACAAGGGAGAGGCTTCCTTTTATACTATAAGCTAGACAACTTCTTATTAAGTTGATTACAAATAATTTTGCATGGTAACGACAAAACATTATTTAGAAATTTCCTTCCTTTATTAAGTTGCTCAACTAGTTTGCATGAGAAAAAGGAAATACATATTTTAGAAACATCAAATACTTTATTTGATGTTGCCTTCCTCGTTATGAGTTTCTTTCAAGGGGTGCACCTCTCAAATTTTCCCACTTAACCAATTCAACCCTATATAATATCAAATCAACATAGTTAACTAGGGCTTCAATTTACTCAATTATAAAGATAACATACACTAAAATCAAATTTGTGCATACCTATAATTTGGACTAATAAAAAACTCATATATAGAGAGAAAAATTAAAGGAAAAGTACATACCACAACACTATCACAAATATGGTACAAGTGAAGATCTTCAAATCCTAGCCAAGGAAACTATAAGAAACCTCTAGCCATTAATTTATTCTATTTGGGAAACACTATCAACCAAACTTAGGATATTCATTCCACTAAATATCTTCTATAAGATAGCAACAACATTGACAAGTCCTCCTTGCACATACACTAATATTGCATCACAAAATCTCTCCACATGAGTGATCTACTTTTACTTAGGGTTTACATCCCTTATCCATGTTGTACCACACAAGTACTTAGTACATAAGAAAGAAACTCTAGCAGTAGGCTCTAAGTCTACATGTCCATCCTAGCGCTTTTAGTTTGTGAACCCTGGGCCTTGAACTCGTGAATCTGAAAAAGCACTAGAACCTACATGGAACATAAAGAATAAAATTTAATCAAGTTTCTTAGAAAGAATGGCATCACACCAAGATTAAATTGGTCATGCTAGTCTCTCCGTCATCTCAACCTAGCCTCCATGTATTACATAAGAAGAAGGACCCAAAATCATAATGTTTTAATTCTATTCTCCATGTCTTCTCCTAGAATTGAAATCCTAGTGATACAACAGGAGGCATAAGAAAACCACCCTCTCCAATGTTATGTTCTTCTATAGTGTTTTGTTGGCATGTGAGATTCTATTAGACCTAGATTTGCTACGTAATTAGCCAACAAACCCTCTCAACATCGTCCCTTTCAGCATAACCCACAAAGTGGATTCAGTCTCACTCGAGATGCTAATTGGGGGACTATTGGAACCAAATTTCCGCAGTCTTATGGGATTGCGAGAATCATGAAACATTATAACCCTAACTTACAACACATGACTAAGGTAGTTATGAAACAAACTCATAACAATCATCCAATACTGCCCACTGTGCAACACGTCATTGGCTCTTGGCTTGATGGTTAGCTCGTAGGTCACGATTGGCACTAGGACTATGAATGACATAACTTACACCTTTTGTCACTCTTGTTGACATCACGGGAGATCCACAAAACATTAAAGGAAATTTCAGCCTAAAAGTGGCCTCCTAATGAAAAATAATGAAATAAGAGTTGTGTATTGTGGAGCGAAAAGAAGAAAACTAATTTTTTTATTGTATCTTTTACTTATCTCCTTATAGGTTTACTCAAATTTCAGGTGTAGAGAGTCATTGGATGCAAAATTAAATTCCACATCCAACGAGTCTCCATTATGCATACTTTTGAGAAGACCCATATTAATAAAAATTGAAGATACATTAAAAAAATGTGTTGAACACACGTTTTTAATGTATCTTCATTTTTTGTCAATATGGGTCTTCTCAGAAGTATTCATAATGAGTACTTGTTGGATGTGAAATTTAAATCCGCATCAATAAATATCTACATTTGAAATTTGAGTAAACCTATAATAATATAAGCCAAAAATACAATTAAAAAGAGTAGTTTTTTCCCCTCCAAAATATTTACTTGTACCTATTTTTAAATTTAAAGGGTTTTTATTGATTTACATATTACTTACGTGAAAATTTCATGGGAAATTTTAGGTTGAAATTTCCTCTAATGCGAACCTCTAACATATCATATGTGTTCATGGCGAACCAAACAATACCTTTATTCTCACTACATATTGGAAAATACCTCTAAAAATCATATCATTTAACACCTACCAATATGAACCCAATACACCTTCCCAATTTAAAAAAAGTGACATTCACTAGGTATACTAGGTATCCATTTTTCCATTAACATTCTTTATACCACTTTATATTTTTTCATTAACTTTGAGCTCCATTTTTTATACTCATCGATATAAACACTCTTTACCCACTTTATATGTCCAATATATTATGTCATTTTTTCTTCAAAATATATCCCCCAATATGAATGCACATGGTATGATATTGCTACCCTAGTGAAGCCCCCATTGTCGACATCAACATAGTGAGACACCGTTCATAATTTGAATGTTTAATCATGGTAAGCTATTACTAAGCCATCAATTTACTTATCCATTTGATACATTGAATTAGTTCAATAAAAGATCAGTATACAAACAATAAACAAACATATCGTAAAAAAAGAAATATACATATGCATTTAATAGTATAAAGGAGACAACCCATCTTTCTTTTTATTACTTCATTGAAAAATAAATGAAGGCCTGAGCCGCTATAACATGGACCATGTATACCCTGACTCACCAGCCTTCATTACTTGCTCAGAATATAAATGGGACCATAAATACAGTGCAAAATCATACAAACACCACCATATATGATTTCCATTACACTTTTTGCTACAAGGAAGCTATGAACACAAGCACTAGTAAGTGGAACTATTGTAACAAGAAGACACATCTATAACAATTCTCTTGTCTTTGGAAATCATGCTCTGATCATCCAACCATCCAACCCATGATTCTTGAACACGTTGCTATATTATGTCCTAGTATCTTCTTGATCTCCTTTGGCTGACTTCTCCACTACTCTAGTTGTCCTCGTGGCTGGCTAACCATTAGGATATTTTCTGACATCCTTTCCTTAGATGTCCCATGCCTCCTAACCATTTGAGAAAAATATCTCTTTCCCACTCATCCCACTTCATCAACCTTCATATACTTGAAAATATCCTTAACATCTCCTACCATGACATTCATCTCTTCCTTCACCACCAACTACAAAATCCTAACTACCTGATTTATTGGCACGCATCTCCGCTCTATGGAAATTGTCATCTCGTTTTTGTGTGATGCCTCCCTATGCCACACCTCTTCTGTTTGTGCCAACTATCACTACTGTGCACATACTACTTCTCTCCCACACTCCTCTATCCTCTGTGTGGTCACCCTCATATCACACAATTTCAAAAAACGATGGCCCCTAATAAGCTTGCATCACAAAAATATGGTTCATCCTGAGCCACTCAATCCTTCTCCTATCACCAAAATTTCAAGAACCTCTCTATTCATTGAGGCTTTCTTTATACTACAGGTATAGAAGTTTGCAAATATAGTCAGGTAGTCTGGTTTTCCTGGAACTTCGACATGAGATAGGAGGAGAGTTTCATGTTCCATCTCTCCATAGTGGTTCTCATAGAAAAAGAGCTTAAGGTACCACTGCTACTCCAAGATTGAGTTCTATATCTTCACTAACCACTACCCTCTTCTTTTTTATATACCATCACCTTTCCTTCATGGGTATCAGAAAGAATTTGAAGTTTTTTCCTTCTTCATGGTACCTTGAGGGCTAGTGTAAAGAGTGACACATCCTTAGTTAGATGACCACTTCCATGCCCTTGTAATAGTCATTGCCCTATCTACCTTTGAAGGAAAGGGTTATTCTATGGGGATCCTCATTCTACCCCAGCATGCATGAGGATGAAACCCTACTCCATTACTATATCCTCCCTAGTAGGGACTACCCCGACACATACCTACGAAATATACTCAAAGGGCCCTCCTATAATCCATATCGGGTTGAACTAATTGGGGCAACTATAGCCTACGATGTAAACCATGCTTTTGAGTGAAAGGGGCCATCCTTTTTCAGGCCTACTTGGTGCAACCATGCCATGACCCTTCGAGGAATATCCTTATCCTCTTTTATCCATCTTTGGATATTTCTATGCAATCTCATCCTCCATAAAAGATTCATCTTACATCAAGAACCAACATGGACACTTCCTATCTGGATGTCTTCCATTATTCTCATTTATTCAACTCCTCTCTCTCATGTTATCATAGAAATTCCCTTTCCTCATATCATTCTTGCATGTCTCTTTCTCTTCATGCATGGACTACTCTACTGCTCTGTACTCTCTTAAACTCAGAGAACTCTTTAATTAATTCTTCTACCAATGCTTGTTCCCTAGGTGGTGTTATATAATCCTCAAATCCCTCTATCTCCCTCATTTATGAACATTACAGTAGTTTCTCCAACATTACATGGAAATTATAATCACTACACCTCTTAGTGGAGCATAAGTCATGTTCTCTCCATTTCGATTTGAATTGATGGCATACACATGCCACCTCTCACATTCATACTAATTCATGCCCCCTTTTATTTTTTTCACCTCAGCATTATCCTCTTTTGATTGTATTGTCCTAATACCCAATGGCATGAACCATTATGGGAATTTTGAGGTCTAAAATGGGCCTCCTAAGGAAATTATAAAATAATAGTGGAAATAATAAAATAAGATTAGATTACATCATCAAATTTTAGAGGGAAAAAAGAAAAAACTATTTTTTCAACTCGTATTTTTAACTTATCTCCCTATGGGTTTACTCAAATTTCAATCAGAAACACTTTTTGGATGCAAAATTTGATTCCACATCCAAGGAGTACCCATGTTGCATAATTTCTATTAACCCTACTACATGAAAAATTAGAAATACATGAAACAAGGTCCTTCGAAAGTATGAAACATGGGTAGTCCCTCGATGAGGAATTAAATTATGCGTCTAATGAGTATTCCTGCTTGAAAGTTGAGTAAAACCTTAGGGATATAAGTTGAAAAAGTAGTTTTATTACTTTATTATTTTTTAATCTTTTTTACTTTTTTACTCAAAAAATGGTGAATCATCCCCCATGGTTGACATCATCACCTTGAATCCTATTGGTTCTTAGATATTTTATTTTGGTTGTACATTTTTCTTAGGAGACCCTTTTTAGATGTCAAAATTCCCCTAATGTGATGGTTCACATGATCTTCCTACTGTAAAAATATAATTTGGTGATAATCCTAGCTTCTTTCTTCTATTTTCAGTCGTTATTGCAATACTAGGTATAATAAGTTTGGCATATTCTCACATGGTTCTACGCACATTTCTAACCGCTATTATAATTTTTACTTTAGTATAATTAGTCTATTGTACAACATCGATAAGGCATCAAGGATTAAAACATTAACTCTCGCCAGACCATTGAATATTTTTGCACAATATTTTTGTCATTAGGTCGCCCCCAACAATGTGTGTTGTCTAACCTTGCACTATCCTTGCAAAAAACTCCCTCTGACACATTTTTCTCCACCTTAGCCCACAGTGGAATTTTATTCCATATTGTCTAACTAGCACATTCCAGACCAAATTTTGTTAACTAATACCTCTAGAAACTAATCAATGACTTAAATTTAAGATATAGACTTGATACAATTTATTTTTGTACACATGAATATAGCTCCCTTCATCAACTTATACTTGTACCACTTCCTTTCTATAAATCTAAACAATTTATGATTTCACATGTTGTCTCATTTAGGGCCACCATCAAATTTATCCACTCAGACTCTGCCACGAGTTAAATAGTCCCTCCTTTCAGCATCTTATCCAACTCCCTCTTGACCTTACCATTATAGATTGGATTCATCCGATATATCCACTACGCCACAGGATTCACATAGGGCCTCAATGGAATCCTCATCTCACTTAATGCCCAAGAATCCCTCTCATTTCCTCAAACATGTTGGGGAACAAGTCCTGTTATTCACAGAACAAGTCTGCAACCTTCTCTAATATCTTATCTTCCCAATAATCCACTATGGAAAAAAAATTTGGATTCTCCTCTATCCCAATGTTTACTTTTTGGTTTTTGATAGGATGCACATGCTCAGCACATTACAACTTTGGTGCACCTACTGATAGCTCCCCTTCAACCTCTAGAATTTGTATATTCATGGGATCATTCACCTCAGTCCCTATCTAGTGCACTACTCTGTTAAGGTGTGTGCACCTCCAAGTGCTGAACTCGTGCAATCAATTTTTCTAGTTCTCCAATTCTTATTCCGATCAGAGACACATGACCCAATAATTCATCAACTCAATATTCCATCTATGGTAGGGTTCACATGAACCTTCGGTGATGATTTAACACCTTGTATATATTCTCAAGCTCTTCCATACTCAACTCAACTTAAGAAAATTCAATATACCATTCTCCTTCCCATGGGTCTAGGGGCGCTATCACATGAATGTCCCCACCTTCAAAAATAATTTGCCTCATATTCAAATTAATGACCAACTAATTATCAAATGCCTAATCAATTCCCAATAAAACTCGGTATGGATCAGTGTCATCGAAAAGCTCTATGAATTCATAGTCAGCAGTACTTGCAACTCAATCAATATCTATTGGCACTCTTATCAACCTACCAATGGGGAAAATACAATGTTGATTCACTAATCTTAACTGAATGGGAGATGAGGCTAACTTTGGTTTTCCAATAATCTCACAGGTACTCTTGCGAAAAATATTTACATCAGACCCTAAATCCAATATGATATTGTAAATTTCATATTCTCCAACCGGCATGCCAAATTTTAATTCCTTACTTGTCCTCTTCATGTAGGCCACCTGATTTACAATTCCAATATATCTTTGTCAAATAGCTACTTGAGATTCATTAGCACAATGTTCCACTAGCTTCCTAAATTTCTCGAGTGCATGTGCATCCTTCACTAACTCAAGGTAGATTTGGAGAAGGTTTTGTACTGAATATGCCTTGTCTAAGGCTACCTATGGATAGTATCATCATGGATAGCTGGCATAACTACTTCACAGACTATTTCTGGTTTGTCCCATTCTACAACAACTATCTCCCTTCACACCTCTTTATAGATTTCCTTTTACTAGATAAGATCAATATTCGGAGGCGGGTTGTTGGTGGGAAAGATTCCTGACAGCCAGGTTCAAAGTCCCAACAATGCAGAATAAGAAAACAACAAATAACTTTTAGGCAAGCATCTCAAACATTCAAATTCATAAAATATGGATAAGAGTCGTACCTGAGGGTCCTACATTTTGAGTAGACCCCATAGGGTCTAAACCCTCTACTTCCTCCCGGAGTGTCGACCTCCAAGTCAATTACAAAAACATAGATAGATAATATAATTCAAATAACATTCATATAGATATGTTAGATCATCATAAATAGCATTCGTATGATGACAACACATTTCAAGAACAAGGCATGAGGCTATATATTAATGAAAAGCGACACGTACAGGAAAGCTACAACCTGATCCAAAAGAAAGGTACTAATGAAACCTTCCCTGAATCTATCTAGCTTGATCTGACATAGAATTCCTCTCTAATAGGTGAAAGGATGTGGTAGATAAGGGAATTGAACATCTCTACAAGGAAACAAGAGTTTCCTATAGACTCGGAGTGCAGGAGGCATAGGAAAATGTAAACTTTATTTGGGGGAATTTGGGTATAGTATTGATACCTCTCATATGATATTCATTAGGCCTACCTAAGGGGTTTATATATGCCACCTCAAATTGGTTATTTCAGTTAGGGAACGGGCTCCTGTAGGTGGGATTTCGGTAAACCCCGTAAACCCCACTCGAAAAATAACTTCTTATTTATTTTTTCAAATTTAAAATGTTGTACGTGGATATAGTTTATAAGAACCATGTATGTACGCATTTTTGTGGTGGGAAGAATTGCATATGGATTTTGAAAAACACTTTTTCTAAGATCAAGTCAAATCTGCAAGAGAAAAGGAGTTGTTGTTGAAAATGCAACAAGAAAATATCAGTTTGACTTTCCTTGGTCAAACTAGAGAAAATTTGAATTTCTATTTCAGTAGAAATATTGGAGGTATTTAACTGACATGACATGGAACTTTCACTGAATTAAATCAGTTAATTCGAGTTGGGGAATCTTGAGTTCAGTTCAGTATGATTGATTGCTAATTTGTAGCAATATGTTCCAGCTAATTTGAGTTATTGTTAGTTAAACTAGTTCTAATTGTTAGAAGAACTAGTGGAGGTCAAGTTGTGGAAGTGGAACTTCAACCACACTTAGTGACCGACTAGTTAACTGATCAGTAAGCCTAGAATCATTTTTGCATGTCGATAATTTGAGTTACCCATTTGAGATGGATATTCCAAGGGAGTGTAATGTGAGTTTTAGACTATTCCCATGTGTACACTTGGTGCATGCAGTCAGAAGAAGGACCTAGAGGAATTGAGCAATTCAATAGTGGGGATTTTTGAAATAATAGGGGCTAATTTCCTCAAGGAACAGTGAAAGGAAATAGGGGCTTGGATGGATTGAAAATTGGCTAAGTATGGGATAGAGTCACTCAGGCAGGCATAGGGATAGACTGTACACTTGCAGGGTGTGCTTAGGCTTGAGAAAGCATATGCATTTCATATCTATTCTCTAATTAATGAAATACATATAGGAAGGCTCTTTGAGTATGATATCGCTTAGAGAAAGCCCTGGATGTGGGGAAAAACTCTAAGGTAACCTTAAAACTCTTTAAGGTTGAAAGTCGGCCCTTTAACCTAGAGAGGGATCTCTCCCTAAAATCAACTACCCAAGGTCATAGTGGTAGAAGGTACGCAATATGTTCTATGGATATATTAATTGAGAAAAAAGTAAGGTCGGTTGGATGGTAGGAAATTTGACTATTGGGCATGAAGTTATACCTAATCATTTTTATATAACCCACAAGTTCAATGAGCAAATATTAGCAAAATCAAGATAGTAACAACTCCTTTGACAAGTTTGGGAAATAAGAGAATAGTTAAGAAATTAGTGGTGATTTTTGGGTGAAAAATAAACAATAAATATCTGAATAAAAGAATTAGGAGCACAAATATATGATTTCGAATTCAAAACCCTAGTATTCAAATATTGAAGAACATAGGAAACTTAGAAAACATAGAGGGAATTGCAAACACGAGATTTTTTGCAAAATGCTCACATAGACTACTGTAATATTAGTTGATTACATATACTCACATTTCACAAAAAAAAACTTTCCTTAAAAAGATTCCAACCCTTGTTTATTACACAGTCCCCGTCTTTATAAGAAGATTACAAACTAAATACATTACATTTTCTCCATCATAAGACAAAAGAAATAATATTTTGTATCTGAAGGTCATGTTATTATCAAAGTCATGATTGAAACTAAGGATCCCCAAGTCAAATTTGATGATGTGGCTCTCTAACTGAAAGTTGATTAGGCATTTTTATAAAAATAGAAAAGATTAATTCTCACGAATTCTTGAAAAGTAGGCTTCAAAGATCAGTTTAAATCTCTCAAAACATGATAAATGTACAAAAATTGAGAGAGGTTTTTGTTAATGAACCCATTACCAACAAAATAATCTTTGGGTTTTCAAATATTCATCCCGAGTTGTTCGTAAAATGATTTTTAAAATAGTGGCTAAAACAATACTGCAAAATCCTTAAAAAAGGCTTTAAAGATCCCTTCGAATATTTCAAACCGTCACACCTATGTAAAAAATGAAAGAGGTTTTTGTTAATGGGCCAATTTTTAACAAAGTCTTATTTCATATTTCAAAAATTCATTTCCATATTCTCGGAAAACACACCCAAATTTACCACCTTTTATGGAAAAAATAGAGTAAAACAAAGTTTTTTGCTGACATCTACTTAGTCAATGCTCATTTCATATATTATCTCTCCTTCGCTCGCATGTGCTCCATCGGAGCTTTGCTTGGGGCATAAAAAATTTGAATTTTTGCATTTGACTCTAAAACTCTAGTTGTCAGCATTTAATTAACCATTTTTACAAAATTTCACTCATACTTTGGTTGTCAGGGCATTAACACTCTTATTTACAAATCAATGCTAGCTTTGAAACTGTCAGCGCTTTTAAAATTATTGACTAAAATTGTGATAACAAAGCAGTTGTTTTCCCTTTGATAAATCTTTGTGCATGTGTGATGTTTCCTCTCGCATGTCTATGATTTGTGTTCTAGAGAGTGAATTGACTTTCGCAGATCAGTAGAGTAGCTTTGTGTCTTGGGATTTAGTAAATTTCATAAGAATTTTTGAATCTACACATTAATTTCTACATGGTACCAGAGCATGATTCACAGTAGAGCAGATATTTCGAAGTTGTCATTGCTAGAGGATCAGATTTGAAGGATCAATTCTTCAAAGCTAGAAGGATGGATTTCTATGGACTAAGACTCGAGTATGCCCTTGAGGGGAGCTGAATTTTTTTTTCTTGGAAAGATCACATCAAGGAAATGCTGGAAGATAATGGATTGAAGGAATTCATCGACAATGATATCGCGAAACCAACAATAGTTGATGCCTAGGATCCAACAGAATAGGAGAAGTTTGTAGCCAAGGAGAGGATAATCATATTTGAGGGAGTATGAGACCATATTGTCTCAAATATCCATGGGAAAGAGACTTTGTATGCAGTGTGGGAAGCATTGACAGATCTATTCCAGAATAGTACTGACCACAAGAAGCTGGAACTCAAGGATAAATTTCGAAATATCATGATGTAAAAGAACTAGACTATTCCACAGTACTTGTGTAGGTTCACACAATGTTATGATGAACTTGATCAAGTTGGTGTTACTCTAAAAAAAGATGATTCGGTAACCCTATCCCTTCTAGGTGTTCCCAAGAGTTTGTACAATTGCCAAGATTTGATGAATGGGAGGGAGAAACTACAAAATTGGGAACGCTTGTGGTTTGATTTGGTATAGGAGGAAATAAGGTGGAATACCATAGATAAGACTTCATCTAAGGGTGAGGATGAAGAAAATTGTGCCTTGGCTAGAAAAGAAAAGAAAGGGAAAGGGAAGAAATAACAGTTGAAAGCAGAATCTATTCAAGGGGGTAAGAAGAAAGCCTCATCTAGAACATCTGAAGGTGGACCACCACACTTTAGAACATATGCTTCTTTAAGCATCTAAAATATGTAATTTTCAACATATTAATAAAAATTACTATTTTTTCTTGGGGAAAAAAAACATAATGTAAATATTTTATATCTATTTGGACTACTCTACTACATTGAATACATAGTGAGTGACTTCCCAATGCAATCAATGGGAACCCTACTAAGGAGGACGATCTCACTTCATTGTGGAAAATAAATGTGTAATAAATTCCACCCATAGGCAAAGCCCTACTTTTAAGAGGAAGAGAGGTAGGTAAATAACCTTACTTATGTTGAGTGAACCATCTAGCCGAAGCTAAACATGATGAAGGATTTGTTGCCTAGCTAGGCAAAGCTATTTATGTTTTTATTTTTTTAGTCTAATTTTTTTTATTAAATTTCATTTCTTATTTTTTATTATTATTTACAGTGTCTTTGAAAAAGTATAAATAAATTTAATATTTTCAAAAAACTTGACAACACTTAAATTATATTGATTTAAAAGACAAGCTTTTATTGAATGAAAAAGAAAATTAAGTAAATCAAAATATAAAATAATTAGGTTAAATTTTGAATCTAATTATAAAATATAATCTATAAAACTTTATTCAATTTTAAAATATACTTTAAAAAAATATAAATTAAAATAAACAACCTTTAAAATTGTCGTATGGAAGATGATTCATGAATGCATTCTTTTTATATGGGTAATTCCAATACATTAGGACGGGTTAAACATGGCATGATTCATTTTTCAAAAATATAATATGTTAAAAGATATTGTTATTATATATACATTTTAGTATATTTTGTTACTATTTAAATAACTAAATATATCAGTATTTTTTTAAAATGTTATCATATTTTTTAATGTTAGAATTTTTTATTAATGACTAATGTAAATATTTATATGGTTATTTTTTTAAAAATTATTGGTCTCACTCTCACAATGTTTGTTGACCATTGCTACTAGATCATGACAAGCTGTCCAAAAAAGACACAAACTAGCCAACCATAACTTAAGAGGCAAAAAATATCAGAATATTTCGAGAGTAAATAAGACATCAATAGACATGCTCAATTGTTGGATTTGACCAAAGTTGGGTTGTCTGGCCCCATTCCTAGTGGAGGGGTAGGAAGAAAAGGGTAGCTGACATGTTGCTCTAGGTGAGCCAACTAGGCCTCAAGATGCTCCAATTTTTCCATAATGGACATATACATGCACCATATCACCACCGCTTGCTCCCATAGGTGACATTGGAAATATTGAATTTTAGGCCTCCATCACTGCGTCAGGTTCCTCACGATGATTTTTCTCACAAGTCTCCATCTGCATTTTCATCTTACTGCCTCACTCACTTGTGTTGGGTCTACAGGAGGGGAGTTGCCTCTCCTCCTTCTGGTTCGGTCAACTACCTCGATGAGGGTTTGGAGTGCGTCCCCTTGCAGCTATGCTTGGGCCAACAAACTATTTTTTCTGATATGGACGTTGAGGCTTGGGTTCCAAGGCAAATCCCCTAGCTGGACGTTGAGGCTTGGGTTCCAAGGCAAATCCCCTAGCATGGGTTTCGAGATGGGAGCTACAAGGTGGAGGCATATGATGGAAAATCAAAGGTAGGTGCTCTTGCAATTTCACCCATGCAACCACACAATTCACCCCTCACAACAATGCACTACCTCTTCCTACCTTGACCGCAACCACCCCTTAGACCGCCTGATACTCCTTGTTACACAGTCAGCTTTGCCCAGTCTTCACAGAAATCACCAATGGCTCTATCACTGACCCCAAACTTGCCCACAAATGTGTCAATTTCTAGCTATAGTGCACATGGCTCTCCAAATCCAAACCTATTGCACCCCAAATTCTAGCCACCCATGTCTAGTTCAGCTTTTGAGGAATGAACCACCATAAGAGGAGATCCTAACACCTATAAGAAAATACCCTTCCAAGGTCGCATACCATTGCACCAGTGGGTCGTAGAGTCACAACATAACACAGAGCAAAAGAGATGAGAGGCAATCAAGAGAAAATCCCACCCAATTCCCTATTCACACTCCTACCAATTCCAATGATACCTTAGAGAATAGGCACTACAATAAACTAGGTGAATTCCTAAACCAAGTTGGGAGCAAGTTGCTTAGGAGTCTAGACGATGCCATAGGGAGCGCAAGAATAAATAAAGGATTGAATTGCATTGGGATCACTTCTGCAATCTCATGCCACCTCTGTCACATTCCAAATTATATCAAGTTTCCTTTTCATATCCCTTTTCATATACCCAATAACCATCAATGAGATAGAGGGATGGCTTAAATCATTTCACTTACCCCAAACTAGTATAACCATAATATCGTTAAGAAAACCATTGTCCATCTTATGAAATCTTAATCCCACCTACATTCACATACTTTCTCCTAAACATTGATGGTTGATTTAGCACAGCCTTGCTGCTGCATATCTTGCCATGCAACGTTCCTTCCTTTCACATGCATGGAGAGTGTTATCACTGAAAATTTGATTGCCAAAATAGCTCACACTAGCTTGAGGACAAAGTGTTTTGTAGCACATAAATCCTTTTGGCAGTTTCGCAGCGCAACATGTTTTAGGTGATTTCGTAGCGCATAATTCATATTTTGCACTGGCTGCGCTACGAAATTGGGGATTTGTTCGGATCTATAGTTATTCTTTCCCAGCTGTCATGTTTATCAAAATCCATTGGGTTTGCATCAACAGTTGTCAGTTTGTAAGGTTTTTTAGTACCCCAGCAGATGGTGTTTCATTGGGTTTATCTGGAGCACTCTTTCCTTGGAAGAAGCCTTCTGTGGTAATCAGTGGATAAACAAGGGATCAGACTGTGGATATCACATCATTTATTTTGGCACTGTTGCAAGTGCAAGGGGAACAGACCATTGTTTTCACATCTTTTGTTGTTTCTACCCAGAGGTTATGTACTTTATTGAACTGTTTCGAAGGGCTGGTCTTAAGGATGATTGAGTATTCAAGCCTACAACATCAATATTCACGAAGTAAAGCGTTGGATGCATTTAGAGCAGGAGATGTTGAAGTGCTAGTTGCTTCTGATGCAATTCCGGTAGATGTAGCAAAGCTAGATCAAGACATTTGCAAAATTGTTGATAACTGCTTCACAAGAGCAAGACTTCATGTTGAAAGATTGATTTTTATACAGTCATCATATTTGTCATTTGAACTTCTCAATCTTGAAAACGATCCAGCTTGCTTTTCTTTATGGAAGGGCCAGCCTATTGATTCCAGTCAAAGAAAATGGTTTTTGCGGGCAACACACTTGGGTTTATTTCTAGAGACGGGAAGCCTTGATGATTTAGCCCAGAGTAAAGCCCAGGCTTGTGGAATTGTGTTGAATTGCATGAACCGGGCATAGAAGGAGTAATGGTGATGGGGATGGTAATCCATTGATTACAGGACCACTTTCAGGTGGTGTGGTTCAAAATGAGAGATCTCCATACTGGTACACTGGCTACAACTGCTGTAGGTGATGTTTGTTACAGGCATACTTCTCTGTTTTAAGCAGTTAGCTTCCAGGAGGTATTTAGCACGGCTGAAAGAATATTTTCGAAAACGGAAAGAGGTTTTTATTCCTAACATACTGAACTAGAAAAACCTCTTTCATTTTCTTCAGATTGATTATGAGCTGGGAGAATCGAGTGACTAAAGTTGCGCTACGAAACTGCTGTAGGTGCAGTTTTTTAATTTCCTGTGTTACACCTCTTTTTCAAAGACAGATTCTGGGCAGCTGGAGAAGTGTTTTAAAAAACAAAAAGAGGTTTTTGTTAAAAACGGATTGGTTTACAGAAACCTCCTTTAGTTTTTCCAAATACGTTTTCTGTGAGAAGATATGAGCTCTGTCCCGAGACCCATTTTTCAGGCAGAACAACAGTTTCGTAGCAACTGGAGCTAAATAATTCAATCTCAAACTAGAATTGAAAACAAAAGATTCAGTGTCTGATGCATATTTGTGGACAGTACCAGCCCTTAAGCAAGCAAAGATCATGAGAAAGCTGAACACAAGCCTAAGAGCAGAAAACAAGGCTTTGAAGAAAGAGGTTAGCAGTTTGAAGAAGAAGCTAGGTAAACTAGCTCATTGATCCAAGGAGAAAGTTGCTTTTCAAGTTTTGGTAAATTTTGATTTCCATCGTTTTGTAACCTTTTTGGATCCCTAACACCTGTACAAAGTAGCTGAAGAAATCATGAAGTTAAGTCAACAGTGCTTTAAGATTCATATGTTCTGTTTTGATTATCTACAGCAGTTTCGTAGCGCGCTACGAAACTGCTGTAGATGACTGTTTTATGAGAAAAAATGAAATTGATGCTGAGGTCAGCAAATCTTGAAAAGGATGACTCAAGGCCAGTAAGGAGACTATATAAAGCTATCCAGGTATTCAAAGGGTGACAGGTGTGAGTGTTGAAGAAAAAGGTGAAACTTTTTGTTTTTTGCTAAAAGTCTTCCTAAAGTTACTTTATGACCGAATTGTTAGGGTTCTGGTAGGGTTACCGAAATTTTGGGTGGTACACCTGTTCAGTTCACAAAGCGTCCAGATCATGAGGCATATTGGATTATGCGTGGTTATTAAAGGTATTAAATGGCTTGGAGCATAGTCTTTTAGTACATGAAGACTAATGGAAGGCAGGAACCGTGAAAACAGGGCACATATCCTCATCAACTAATGAGTCATCCACACAGCAAGTATCCGAAGCTGCTCGTTCAGTGAATGTTTCTCCAGCATGTCTTGGCCACTACAGAAATGGTACAGGTGTCAAAGTTCAAGAAAGCATCAATGCACACGAGGAGATAGAATTAGAGTTTCAATAGGAATGGGACTCTATGTATTCACAGCGCAATACCTTTGTATTTAATAAGTTTGTTTAGATATAGATAAGGAAATTAATGATAGGATTTCGAGCTCCCCTCATGCTGGAGGAGGAGTCTCAAGTAGTAGTAGTTTTGTTTTCCTATATATAGGAAAAACTCTGATGTAAAAAAGGTTGGAGATTTATGAAAAAACAGAGTTTTTATATCAGCTTATGTAAAAAAGACTTTTGACAGTAATATGAAGATTACTTTTTCTTCCCAAGATTCATCATGTGTTCAATGCTTAGGATATATGTGGCTTTGTCTTTATCCTTTTATGTTTTACAGCTCACTAAATATGCAATCACTCTGAATTCACCTAGTGCTCAGACTTCCTGTGTATATTTATGAGTTGAGGTTCCTTTTGAGAAATGTTCTGAGTGTTTAAACATTATATGCCTTGGCTTCCATGATTAAGTAGTTAATAGTTTACTGCAGAGGTGTTTGACTCCATGAGCCCAATGGAAGAAATGTTATTTTGTTGTTCCAACCAGCTTATTTTCATGTACTGTTTGAAGAGTTAGCCATCTTCTCTTGTTCTTAATTCATATCAGAAATCTGTGAGAGAGCCCTCTCTGACTAAGGAGGCTAAGCCTTAGTCTAAAGCCTGGTTTGAAATAGTTGCATGAGATCTTGCTAAGTAGCAGCCCTTAGTACACGATTTTGTGATAACAGAGAGATTGGAGGGAGGCCAAAACATAGCTCCAAACAACCTTGGATTATCCGCCCCATTGAGGTTTAAAATGCTACTATTTAAATAACTAAATGCATCATTATTTTTTTTTAAATATATGTCTTGATGTTTTTGTATTTGTGCTTGTTAAAATAATAGATTTTCAAAATCTATTTCACAGACAATATTTAAAAATAATAATAAATTACAATATTTCTCTATAAAAAAAAAAAAATCAATTCACAATTTTATAGTTTTTTAATATGTATTAAAATAGTTTTAATATGTGTTATAATTTACTCATAAAATGTAGACTAATTAATTTGTGTGAGGTTTAATCTCTCTATCTTACTCAAAAAAAATAAAAAATAACCTGATATTATTATTATTATATGAAAGCATTTTTCATTTTCAGTGTATGTATCCTTCATTATTAATGATGTAGTATTGGAACCGTAAGACTTTTTAAAACAAAATATTCATACGACTTTTTCAAGAATGACTAAATAAGAAAGAACACTATGAAATTTATATGTGTACAGAGATTTTCATTTCTTTATTATTAAGAATTGAAATACCCATTAAGATTTTTTTTCAACTTAAACAAGTATTGATTAATTATAAGGCAATTCGTTGTATGAAATTTATATGTGTATAACGATTTTCAACTTAAACAGGGATTAATTAAATATAAAACAACTATTCCTAGAAATGCTAGTTAAATATAAAACAACTAGCTGTATGGAAATTCCTAGAAATGCTAAATGGATTAATGAATATGAAATTGAACATGGAGAATTCGTTGTATTAAACAGGGATCAAATGTACAATTTTATTGGGAAATAACAGAACTCCTCTAAATGCTAAGTTACTGTCAAGATGGCCGAGTTGGTCTAAGGCGCCAGTTTCAGGTACTGGTCTGAAAGGGCATGAGTTCGAATCCAAATTCTACAGCTCTTATGTTTTGTATGGCATGAGTTCGAATCCAAATTCTACAGCTCTTATGTTTTGTATGGCATATTAGGATAATTTTGAGTTGGAGAAACCTAATCTTAGGTTCGAATCCCATTCTTGACAGAGTTTTGTAGCTAATCATGGGTTAGAATCCAAATTCTACAGCTCTTATGTTTTGTATGGCATATTAGGATAATTTTGAGTTGGAGAAACCTAAGCTTACTTAATAAAAAATTGTTTTAATTTTTTATATAAGTAAGAAGTAAATGATTAATTTAGTTTATTTGAAGGGTTGATTCTCACAAATAAGATAAAAATGTAAATTATATATAAGTTAAAAGAAGTAAATTATATAAATTATAATTATATATATATAACCATTCAGTTTATTTGAAGGGTTAATTCTCACAAATAAAACAAAAGAAATAAATTATATTTATATATATATATATATTAAAAAAATAAATTATATAAATATAAATATGTAAATTATATATATAGTCACTAACGGGTCCCAACATTAGTTCCTTTACATTAAGCGAAGGCTTCTCCTTTCCATTCATGAAGATCATTGAGCTGATTCGAGTTTAGTTCCACTTTTTGTGATAAGAAATTAGGGTGTTGTCTTTGCCTCTTCTGAAATTTTGAAAAGCAGAGAATTACACTTTATCTCATTTATATCCATTGTTTGAAAGGTTGAATCTCTTTAGTAAATTAGAGTATTTTTTTTATATTTAAGTTTAATTATAAATATTAAATTATTGAATAAGAGTAAGCTAGTTTTATTTTTTAAATTATTTAATTAATCTAATTAGAATTATCTATAGTTATATTTTAAATTAAGTTAGTATAAATAATAAATTTTTACAATTTATTTGATAATGAAGATGATATATATTAAAAATCAAATTTATAAGTAAACAAAACTTGGACCACTTTAAATTTATACAAATTTGGACCACTAAAGCCAAATACATATCACAATATTATCACAAACATGGTACAAGTTAAACTCTCCAAACCCTAGCTATGAAAATTATAGGAAAACCTTAGCCACCAATTCCTCCTTGCTAAGAAGTGCTCCCGACCAAAATTCTAAGTAACTCCACGAGAGGTCCTCAACAAGTTATTATTGATATTGCAAGTTGTCCTTCGCACATACACCAAGCTTGTATCGCACATGCTCTCCATGGTCATGTTGTTGTCTTCCTTAAGCATTACATGCTCAATCCATCTTCCATCACACAATTCCATGGGAAAACAACTCTATCACTAAGTTCTAAGTCTATTGTCCTAAGGTATGAGTCCTTGAACCCTAGGCCTTCAACTTGTGCATCAACAAAAACAAAACCTACATGGAACATCAAGAATATAATAACCAAGTTTTCTTTCAAGCAAGCAATCACACCAAGCTCAAGATTGAGCAAGCTAGCCTCTCCATGATCTTGACCTAACCTCCATGCATTACATAAGAAGAAGGATCCAAAATCATGCAAGGTGTTAGCTCCACTCCCCATGTCTTCTACCACAAGAGAAACTCCAATCCTACAACAAAATTCATAAGAGAATCGCCATCTCCAATATCATGTTCTTCTCTAGACTGTATATGTAAAGCATAAAGCATATCATTTCACAAAAGAAAGCCATAGCACTTTAAAATAGGATTCTAATGTGTGTTTAAATTGGTGGTACATTGCATTAATAAGCAGTTAGGCTATATTCAACTTTGTCACAACATTTATAAGATTGGAGTAATGTGCCCCACATCACACTAAAAAATGTTTGGATGCAATATCTTATTCCTTTCTTTTATAAAAAATTTAAACACGATATGTCTCACTTTTCACAGTTTTATTTGTGATAAACGTTATGTGAATAAGTCATATGCTTTTTGCTTTTGTTGTGTGATATTTTAAATTTTATATATGATACACCTTGCGTTGCACTTTTTTTAAACTTTCATCCTATACACTTTAAACATTAGAAGAATATGTGATGAGCATGGTTGTTATGAAACCAGCTCAAGAAAAGATAGAAAAGATAGATCAACGCCTTAGAATTTAGCCTCTTCGAGGGGGCAACCTCCTTTACATTACATAAATGAACAATTCTTGGATGATTCAAATGACATAACCTCCTTTCTATATATAGGAGTCTAAGGAGTCACAATATAATCTAGCCGACCTAACAATAATAATATAAAGCCACAAAAATAACAATAGAGGGATTCTATGGGGCACAGTAATAACAATATGGGGGCAATAGGGGCACAACAACATTAATAAGGGGTATAACTACAATAGTAATGGGGTAATCACTAGTATTATAGGGACCCAACATGCCTCTCTCCTTTGAAAAAGTGTTGTCATCAACACTTGAGTAGTTCTGGATACTTCTGCATAAAATTCTCATCCTCCCATGTGGAATCTTCAGCGGATAAGTTCTTCCACTTGATAAAAGACTCTGAAATTGAACGATTTCGTAGCTGTCGAGTTCTTGTTTCTGTGACTGCTTCCAGTTCCAATATAATTTTTCCTTCCTCGTCAAGTTCTGGCAATATTGTTTGAACTCGGAGCTTGTTGCCTATAACCTTATTTAAACATGAAACATGGAAAACTGGGTGCAATCAAGAAGCTGCAGGAAGCTCCAATTTGTATGCCATAGTACCAATCTTTTGCAACACCTTGTACAGACCATAATACTTTGGTGATAATTTATTATCCTTCTTAGCTTGCTTGAGGGACATTTGCTTATATGGTTGTAGCCATAGGAATACCCAATCACCTACATCAAAACTTCTTTCACTGTGATGTTGATCTGCCTGTTGTTTCATTCTATTCTGTGCCACCACGAGGTTATCCTTTAAGAGTTGGAGGACTTGTTGTTGATGTTCGATGTGATGTTCCACTACCTGAACCTTAGAATTTTCTCTTAAATATGATGTGATGAATGGTGGTTGATACCCATAAAGTGCCATAAATGGGGTCATTGTTGTTGTTGTATGGAAGGAAGTGTTATACCACCATTCAGCTACATGCAACCATTTGACCCATTGTGTCTGTTTATCAGATACAAAGAAATGAAGATATCCTTCCAAACATTTGTTTACTATCTCAGTTTTCCCATCAGATTGAGGATGATAAGATAAGCTATGAGCTAACTGAATACCAAGACAAGAAAATAATTCTATCCAAAAATTTCCAGTGAAAATGGGATCTCTGTCACTTACAATAATCTTTGGGTTTCCATGTAGCTTTTGAATTGTTTCCATAAGTGCAGTAGAAACTATACTGGCTTTAAATGGATGTGATAATGCACAAAAGTGTGCATACTTGGTAAGTCTGTCAACTACCACCATGATGACACTCTTTCCCTCAGACTTGCATAAACCTATGATAAAATCCATTGAAACCTCCTCCCAATGTTGGCTTGGAATGGATAAAGGTTGTAATAGACCCGGTGTCTTAATTGTTTCAACTTTATTTTGTTCGCAAACCAAACATTCAGCCACAAACTTTTGAATATCTGATTTAAGGCCATCCCAAAAAAATTCCTTCTTAACCCTATGGTAAGTTTTTAAAAATCCTGAGTGCCCTCCTAAGGGAGAAGTGTGCAATTCCATAAGAATCTTTTGTTTTAGCTGGGAATTCTTGCAGAGGTATAAGCGATCTTTGTACCATAATGAATCATTTTGCCAGCTAAATGTACCAGACGTACTGGAATCTTGTTGTAACTTTCGAATAAGTGCCCACACTTCTTCGTCATTCTTCCATTCCTCCCTTGCTTTGTTTATCCAATCTGGTTGGATAATAGAAATGGCGCACAACAATGCTTCCACATCCTCATCCTTTCTTGAGAGTGCATCTGCCACCACATTTTGCTTCCCTTTTTTGTAGATGATTTCAAATTCATAACCCAACATCTTTGTTACCCACTTTTGTTGCTCTTCAGAGGATAATCTTTGTTGTAAAAAGTATTTAAGGCTATCATGATCCGTTTTTACCTTGAAGTGTCTACCCATTAGGTAGGGTCGCCATTTCTTAAGTGCATGGAGTATTGCCAACATTTCCTTCTCATAAATAGCTTTGCTTTAAAACTTTCCCTTGATTGGATGACTTTCAAAAGCAATGGGTCTTTCATCTTGCATTAGAACAGCACCAATTCCATTTCCTGAAGCATCACATTCCACAATTAAGGTTTTTGTGAAGTCCGGTGTAGTTAAGACTGGTGCTTGGCACATTGCCTCTTTAAGATGTTCAAAGGCCTTTGTTGCTTCCGGAGTCCAAGAAAATGCATCTTTCTTCAATAATGTTGTTAGAGGTGCTGCTATTCTCCCATAATTCTTAACAAAATTGCGATAATACCCTATCAACCCGAGAAATCCTCGCAGATGCTTTATGGATGTGGGGATTTTCCATTCCTTAACGGCTTTAATTTTGCTAGGGTCTACCTTAACTCCTTCATGAGATACAATATGACCCAAATATTCCACCTCCTGGACTCCAAAGAAATATTTGGATCTTTTTGCATATAATTGTTTCTCCTTCAATAGTTGTAGCACCTTGTCAACATGTTCAACATGATCCTTCCAAGACTTGTTGTAGATTAGTATATCATCAAAAGATACTAACACAAATTTTCTAAGGAATGGTTTGAAAATTGAATTCATCAAACCTTGAAATGTTGAAGGTGCATTGGTAAGGCGAAAAGGCATGACGATAAATTCATAATGACCCTCATGAGTTCTAAATGTTGTTTTCGGAATGTCTTCAGTCTTCATTCTGATTTGATGATATCCTGAATGAAGATCCAACTTGGTGAAGTAAATTGATCCATGCAATTCATCCAGTAATTCATCAATGACAGGAATGGGGAACTTATCTTTAATAGTGAGCTTGTTGAGCTCCATATAATCCAGACACATGTGCCATGATCCATCCTTCTTGTGCACCAATACTACTGGAGCAGAGAAAGAACTTTGACTTGGTTGAATTATACCAGCCTCTAGCATTTCTGCAACCATACGTTCAATTTCACTCTTTTGGACATAGGGATATGTGTACGGCATGATGTTTGGAGGAACACTTCTTGGAATCAGATGAATAGCATGATCATGATCACGCATAGGTGGGAGACCTTTGGGAGTCTCAAATACCTTGGAATGATTGTCCAGGACTTTTTGGAGATCTGGAGAAATAGATGATTTCGATGTGGAAACATCTAGCGAGCATAATTGTACAATTACACCTCTTTGCTCCTTTTTAGAAGCTTTTTCATACTATTAGAGCTGATTATCTTTCCTGGTTTCCCTGCAATACCCCTTAATTCAACTTCCTTTCCTTTCGTAGAAAATTTGATGAAAACTTCTTGAAAATTAAAAGCTATTGTACCCAGGGATTGTAGCCATTGGACTCCAAGTACCACATCAACACCTCCCATCGGAATGGAAAGCATTGGGCTAGTCAATACATATTCTCCCATGGATAGCTCGATATTATGGCACTTTCCAAAGCAATTTAGTGTTCCTCCATTTGCAATCATCACTTGACACTCTGGTGTTGGATATAGGAAGCAATTAAATTCTTTTGCTACCTTACAATGAATAAAATTGTGGGTGCTTCTTGAATCAATCAACACTATTACCTTTTTCTTCTTGATTTGTCCTTCTATCATGATGGTTCGAGGAGTGGTAATTCCTACCAATGCATTACAAGATATGGTTGGAGTTATTGTTTCTTCATCTAGGCTTTGTTCCTCGAGTATATCCTCTTCTTTTGACCTTTCTTGCTCCTTTTCTTCTTCCTCTTCACAATCTATGTAGAATAATTTCTTCTCAGCACACTTATGACCTTTAGTGTATTTGCTATCACAACTGCAACAAAGCCCTTTTTCTCTTTTCTCTTCCAATTGTTATGGTGTCAACCTTATAGGTTGTGGAAGACTAGGGGCAACAACACTTCTGTCTTTATAGTTGTGAGTGGTATGCTTCCTGGTTTCCATAATTTTGCTTTCCATTTTTCTTGCTAACCTGAATGCCTTCTCTAATGAATCAGGTTCCCAAAGGCAAACACCATGTTGGATATTATCCTTTAAAGACCCTATGAACACATCAATCCTATGCTCCTCTAGAATATCTTTTACCCTTATGTTGAATTTTTGGAACTCCTCAATGTGCTCCATTATTGAACCCTTTTCTTTGAGACTTATCAATTGGCTAAAAATGTGTTGCTTTTTGTATCCTCATAATGTGTTATCAATTCTTCCTTAAAAATTGCCCAAGTGATAAATGGTTTACGAATAGCAAAGCCATTAATACCATACAAACTGATTTGGTTCCAAATATAAAGTTGTCATACGTACCTTTTGTGTGTTTTGCACATTATTGAGATCGAATAATTTCTCCATCTGTAATATCCATGTGGAAGGATCATTGCCATCAAACTTCCTCATATCGATTTTTGGAATATGGTGAGTCTTCGATCCAACATTAGCATCTATGGAATCATGATTAATATTTCTTTTGTTATCATCATGAGTTTCCTTTAGTACCCTTTCACCCTTAGGGACCATTTCTTGTAGCAACTTATTCATATTTATCTTCAATTCGTCCATGTCTGTCTTCAAATCTATCTTCAAATCATCCATCTTAACTTCCACGTCAATCATATTAGCTTCTACGCCTTTCTTTAAACAGTCCATCTTAGCTTCTACACCTTTCTTTAAACCATCCATCTTAGCTTCTACATCTTTCTTTAAACCATCCATCTTAGCTTCTACATCTTTCTTTAAACCATCCATATTAGATTCTATTCCTTTTTGTGCAAGGGACAGTTGTTGCACTTGGTCTTGTAATTTTGATATATCATGTTGCATTTCTTCTTCTTCTTCATGAGTCATGCTAGAGCTTTCAGGTTCCTTACTAGGTGCTTGCATTTTCTTTCCTCGGGGCATCAATTATCGATAATAATTCTCTACTATGCCCTTTGAATTCCTTCAAAATAAATTTTCAAACCAAGCTTAAGCAAAAATTTAAGAAAATCTACACACCTTTTTTCACTTTGTAGGAGCTCGATATTGCCTCTGATGTATCTCTGTACTTTCCAATCATTTAGTTCTAGATTTGTGAGCTATAGTAGCCCTCTGTGTCCTGTTTCCAATGCTACAAGTCTGAACCAAATTGGATTCTCCGAGAAAGAGTTATGTGAAATCTCCCACAGTGACTTGCTTATAGACTAGTTCAGTAGAGCGAACTTGTACGACATGCCACAAGTCACTGTTTCGACCTTTGGATCTGAAACATGCATAAAAGAAACTAAAGTCTGTTCTCTTTCTGTACCTTCTTATGAAATTTGAATCCGATCACCAGAGAGAAAGTTATGACGATTTTCCCCAGGTCACCTGTTTTGAATGTAATTCAGGAGTCTGCAAAAATACCAACTTCCTCACATCATATCTCCGCAAATATCACGCGAAAATCTCTGAAATTTGGACCCAAGGTTCAGCACGATTTCTTCTAAAACGGGTTATTTTTGTGACTTCTGAAACGTCACAGAAAAAAATTTATAGCAAAAATGCCACGATGACCTCTTTGGAGCAGCAAAACCCTAGAATCCAAAGCTTTGATACCAAATGTTATGAAACCAGCTCAAGAAAAGATAGAAAAGATAGATCAACGCCTTAGAATTCAGCCTCTTAGAGGGGGCAACCTCCTTTACATTACCTAAATGAACAATTCTTGGATGATTCAAATGAAAAAACCTCCTTTCTATATATAGGAGTCTAAGGAGTCACAATATAATCCAGCCGACCTAACAATAATAATATAAAGCCACAAAAACAAGAATAGAGGGATTCTATGGGGCACAATAATAAGGATATGGGGGCAATAGGGGCACAACAATATTAATAAAGGGTATAACTACAATATTAATGGGGTAATCACTAGTATTATAGGGACCCAACAATGGTTTTAAAGGACTATATTTTAATGTTTTATATATTTTATTTACAAGCCTTTTGTATCTATAACAACCTTGGTGAAAATTCCATGTAAAAATATATATTAAGGCCACAGTGATGGGACACGTATTCCAAGATGAATAATGGGAGAAAACTCCTAGTCGGCATTGATTCAATTTATTATGGCTAAGAGAACTGGCAAAGGCAATGGGTAAGGTTTTGGAAGGGCATGATGCATTTATTGGCAATTTATTTATAAAAATAAAGGCAATTAAGAGAAAAGGAAGATGAAATGTCACAGGTTGCATGTCAGGAGGAAAATGAAGGAAAATAATGGAAAATGAAGAGAATTGAGGCTTCTAAGGATCAATGGGTAAGACTTGATCAGTTCAGTTTTGGAGCTCTCTCATTATTGTTTGTCTCTGATACTCTTGGATACTTAGAGTTTTCTTCCAACACTCTTGGAGGGTGTGGCATACTTGAATTCTTGGAGCAAGAAGGCAAAGGAAGAGTAGAAAAGTGCAAGAGGGCATCGAAATCAATAACTACATCATATTTTCTTGTAGGTACCGAGTTACATGTATGTTTTCCTCACTAGTTTTGGCATGCATGGCACATGCATGTGGATTATTGGTCATGATCTGTCACTGACATGGAGGATTGCCTAGATTGACACTGGATTGTCTAGTCTTTCCATTTTCTAGATAGCCATGGTGATTGTGGCTTTATTTCATTGTTTATTTTAGTCAGTTCTCGTGTTTACTTAGCTTGGGTTGAGTTACTAGTACTAGAAGCCTTGGTTGGAAAAATTCTCTGGAGCTCGATGACAGTTGTGGGTTGAGTTACTAGTCATGGGAGCCGGTTGGAACAAATGCTCTAAAGCCCTAGAAGGCTGGGATAAAAACTGATCAAATGATGGTTTTGGTGATTTCTGACCATGAGGTAGAATCACTGTTTGGTGTGTTGAGGTGGATGGCCTTTGGAATCCCTGAATGAGTTTTGATTGATGTGTTCAATGATATCTCACATTCATGCTTGGAATATGGCACGGGAGTGAATGGATAAAGAGACATTTGGCTCAACCATTCTACAATCGGGTGGAACATGTAAGTCACATCCTAGGTTTGGATTTTTCATCATTAATGAAAGGTTACTTGTCCTGGTATTCTATGAGTATTATGATGGATTATATGTGGTGTGCATGGTTGTGATTTCATGGATAATTTTGTCCCTATTATGCTAGTTATTTATATTTTTTATGACAGTAGCCATGAGTGGCTCTCATCATGTTCTAACTTATTATTGAATCATCAATGTGTTTGTGACCTAATGGATGAAATGGAAGCTAATGTTATAAGGAGACAATTCTTCATAGCGAATCTTATATAAGTATGAGACCTGTATGATCAGATATGTTATTTACACTTGTAGGTTGCATATTTATTAAGTGGTTGAAAAAATAATTGTCATAGTTAGTAGGGGTCTACTCAAGGTCTTGAACAAGTATTTTCTTTAGTACTATCATTTCTATGTTATTTTACTAATTTGAAGAGATGGTTCAATTTTGTGTAGTGACTTGGGCTCTCGGCCTAAAAAAGTGGTTCAAATCCTTGAGTCGTTGGCTTAGCACTCACAAATTGGGTCTCTGGTCACTGGTAGGCAAGCCTATGAGAGTGAATTTGGGGTTACAATCGCATGCATGCCTTGTCATGGGAGCAAAGTATGGGAGTGACTTCGGGTTTAATTGATTTAAATTCTAGGTTAACTCAGGGATTGGGCACCTGGAGTGGTGCTTTAGCTTTTGGGGGTCCTGAAGCACCCGAGGGAGGTGTATATGCCGATTTTATTTCCTTAATGTCACCTAGGAGGTTGAATCATATCATAGTAGCCACTCGTAGCATGTTTACCTTGGTTGGTCGGTTGCTTGGGTATATGTGAGAGGAGGGTGTTATAGTATCGTTTGAATCATTTAAAAAAAAAATCCTTTATGTCCCCTTAAAAAATCATTTCTTCGTGATTATAGTTTATAGGTGTCTTTTAACCTTTACATTGAAACTATTGTGTCAGTGTGATATGTCACATCACAAAAAAGTTTGTTTAAATGCAATATGTCACATTACAATAAAATTTATTTAAGTATAATATGTTGTAGTAAAGTTTGTTTAGGTGTGGCATGTGACACTACAACAAATTTTGTTTGTGATATGTTGCATCACAACAAACAGTTGAATGGGGAATTAATAATGTCAAGACTTGGGCCCAAAACATTGAAAGGGGAATTAATAATGTTAAGGCTTGGGTAAGAAGATTTTCCTTCTCCTAGTATATTGCAAAGAAGACAACATTCATACAATGGAAAAGAGAATGCAAGATATTTCAGTTGGAAATTTTCCTGTCTCGTGATAGGAACAAACAAGGAGAGACATGATCTATCATGATCGAGACAAATTTCAAGCAATGTTAAATGTGAGACTAAAATATATTTAGGTGGAACCTTGCGGATAAAAGCAATTTCAGTGTGATAAACATTATATCACAAACAAAGGAAATATAAGTATGATATAATGTAATCAAGTAATTCTCTATGAAATGTGACAACCATAATGCTTATATGTAAATAAATAATGACATGTCAAGCTCCATATAAAAATGATTTTGTGTTCAAAGTTAGGTAGAATTAATATGAATTTTATGAACTTTAAACTTCATTTTTAATCTCTTTAAAAAATTATTATTATTATTATATTTGAAAATATTTTTCTTAATTAATTATAAAACTTAATTGCAAAATTTAATTTGATTGGATGTCAAAATTAAAATCTTTAAATATTTTTTATTAAAACCTATTTTGAAATTGACAAATAATTTTTCCATTAACAAAAGCTTAGAAATAAATCAATATTTTTATTAAACATTTTTTCAAATAAACACCTAAGTCTTACCTAAAAAGTAAATGAAATATAATTAAATATATAAATTACAAAATATGAAATAAAATCAATTTTTTAACTTTACTCTGATCTTATAATTAAATTTTAAAATTAATGTAGATTTCAATGGCATTAATACAAACTAATTCATTTATCGTACAATTAATTTACAAAAATGCCTTTGAAATGCCATAAACATCAAACATGAGAGAGCATTCTATTTGAGTCATGAGACTATAGTTCAGTCAATTCGCCATTCAAAAATTGACTGCACACTGCAATGGAATAGATGAGGGATTCTAATAGATACTTAAGATTATTAAAAATAGTGTTGCATGCACTATTTTAAGACAATGAGTTTAATATTTTAATATTTTATATATATAAAAGGGAGAGACTGAGGGAAAGAGACACCCAAAGAATATATTTATATATAAGAGATATTGTATATTTATCATTTATATATTTAAATTGATTTATATATTTGAATATTTTTATTATCATATAAATTACATAATTAAAAAAATATGTTTTGTTTTTATTATATAATATTACCACTATTGATTAGCCATTTCTTGAAAATTTTGGGGAAATCTCTAGTCGTTCCCGACACCTGTACCCAAGTTCCCAACATTCCCACATTCAAGAAACTCATGCAACATATGAATACTATTATTTATAGTTACTTTCATTTCCTAAAATCACTCATACTTTGGGTTACTAAAATCATTCATACCTATATGGCTCCATTATTTAACATATTCACACCTGTCCAAAGGGTGTGGGTTTGAATCCCATTCTTGATAGTCCTTTTGGGTTCCTACACCTTCCAAATCACTCATACTCCTCATGGGTTCGAATCCCATTCTTGACAGTGAACAGGTGGAGTTCAATTCACTCATATTTCTCCTAAAGGGGGTATGGGTTTGAATCTTATTCTTGATCATTCTTTTATTTGAAGAAATTGTGTTTGGAATAGCTCTCAAGCTTATATAGTCTTGTCTGGGATTGGACCATGAAATTGGTAAAGACCAAACCTCTCCACCTAATTGTTAGACAATATCCTTTAGAATTAACAATATTCCTTATAAGAAAAAATAATAACTCCAGTAAATATAAAAAGAGAGACCTAAAAACAAACACAATGATTTCCTTTTTCATGGTAATCATAGATTTCCTTTTTCATGGTAATCATAGTCATGAAGTGCTAATGAAAAAATTGAACACAAAATTTAGAGGAAAAGATGGATGAATGAAAAAAGGTTAACTTGCACGATCCAGAATATTTGTTGATGAAACAGATCTTTAAAATTTCTTTATTATCCAATGTAAATAACATGTAAACGAAATACAAGTTATTTGCCTTATTTAAGAGACAATATAAATTTTGTAATTTTAGCTCATTTATTTATGTTCCTGGTTATTTTTTAATTAAATATCAAAATTAAATTTGAGATGTGAAATTATATTATCTAATTTTTCAGTTTTGTCTAATCTATTTGGCTAGCTCAAAATATTAAATAAGTATATTTCCTTGTTAATATTTTATGTCTAATCTATCTGGCTGGCTCGAAATATTAAATAAGTATATTTCTATGTTAATATTTTATATTCTTTTAGCACACTTTTGTAAGTATATAACAGTTTGGAAATGTCATATAATAATAAATTAAATTGTTTGTTGATTTGAAAATACAAGATTTTAAAAAGAATACCACCATTCAATTATGAGGGAGAGTTCTCCTTTTATAAGAAATTCTTATTAACTTGACTAAAAATAGTTTTGCATGGAAACAACAAAACATTATTTAGATACACCTTCATTTTTTAAGTTGCTCAATACATGTTTTAAAAACATCAAATACAATATTAGATGTTTCCTTCCTCATAATGAGTTTCCTCGAAAGGGATACATCTTTCTTGGTAGCCCTATTCCTCTCCATTTAGAGTTAGAAATTTCCTTACTTCCACCACCAAATGAGGAAAATTGTGATATGATACATATGTAGGCATCCACCTTTCCTACATGTGTCCCTTCTGAGGTACAAGGTATGATATACATGTTTGTTGGCAATATGTCCTCATCTTGGAATCAAGAATTTTATATTTTATCAAGGGAGGCTAAAAATTGGGAATATCATCCATCGAATGGTGAACTATGATCGATTCCTCAAGGAGAGGTGGTTTAAAGAGCTTCAAGTATTAACATTAACCATATTGTGGATGCCTAGCTAGGAAGGTGTTAGAGTCGGTCTGTTCAGCCCTCCGTTGGAGATCAAAACCTCTTTGTTGCATTTCATTTTAGGTGTCTCATTCAGCTCGATCATCTGCATTCCATTAGGAGCATCGATCTTCTGATGGAAGGGTCTTGTCTCCATACTTCCTTCATGTCATGTACCTATTGATTCGTGTTTGATCATCAAAGTTCATCAAAGTCAATTTTACAGTCATTATGGATGGTCTTTTGGTCAGCCAAGAGTCATTTCAGTCATTAGGTCTAGGGTTTCACAAATTTTGTCTTCAAAGTGTCCAATAATGCCAACAGGCACATGAGGATGTCCCTAATAAGTTTTCATTCCAAAATTTTCATTATCAATAATGCTTGAGAGTGATTCTTCTTCAAAAATCCATTTTGAAGAAGAAATCATTAAATTTATTTTTTGTAATAAATATGTAATTTTTAATGTTTTTAAAGTTCTACAATTCTTTAGCACAGCCCTGATCATCCTTTGCCAAAATCCAAGGCCATCATCCGTGCAAAAAAAAAATTGCCAAGAGTTTCATCATTTCAGTCAAAAGTCAAAGGAAACAACAAAAAACAGAGTTGGTATTAGAAAGTGAAAAGTGCCAAAGTGGAAACATTAGAAAGTGGGTTATTGAGATCAAAAATTTAATTCCAATGGTTATACAAGATATTTTGGTGGCCAAACAATTCATTTGCACACAAGGAGATAGCAAGAAGTCAAGTTAGATTGTGGAAGGGCGGAATTGTGATTTTGAAGGCCGTCTGTGTGTTGAATTGCTTGTGTGACGCATTGGGAGGTAGTCGCATTGCACCGGGAGGTCACAACACATAGAGCTACCATTCACAGTGTTATTTTGAATGTGCACAGCGCATAAATGGGTCGCGGCGCACTCGGTTTTGCGCACGACGCACAGAGCCAGCAACTGAATTTTATCATGCCTTCAACGAAAATTCAACTCTTTCCTCCCATTTTCCTCATGTAAGTCTGATTAACCTTGCAATTGTGGTTGAATAAGTGTTTGGTATGGTTCGAAACTTGATTTGGAGAAATTTGAATGTTAAAATTTAAACCCTATCCCCTCATGAAAAACTGCTATTAGGGTTTGAATTTGAGTATTAAAAATTTCTTTTGGTGCTACAATAATCTAAACCCTATTTCCTTTTCCCATCACTATAATCACATCATCATTTCAATCCCCTATTACCCCATTTATTCCTATCCCTTTCCCTAAACCCTACAATATCCCATCCCTATCACTTTCCCATGTCATTTGCAAAAAATCCCCAAACCCCACATTCCTAACACACAGTCAAGTGATTGTTATTGTATTTTAATTTCACTTGGCAGTCCATTTTATCCACTGTCCCTTTTCTTTTCCCACACTCCCTTCCTACTTAGCACACATTTGGAAATTGGAGGCAAATACAACAAATTTTTGTTGCCATACATAGTGGCATAAACCTACAACACCATGACAGACACTGAGTCATCATATGAACAAGACAGTTATTCTACCACAGAGCTTCATGCACCGAGGAGGCCTTGTAAGGGTGGCAGACATGTCATAGAAGAGCCCACCTCTTTGACTGAAATGCAAGCCTGCCCACTTGCCATCGCATGTTTCCAACAACAGTCATGCTTTCAGTATTGCGAAATGATTGCTCAGATTCAACATCATCAGTAGTTTGCTTGGTTATTTGTTTTGCATTTGCATGATGGTTAGGTTACTCTTGCTGGTGTAAATTTGACCTTGAAACCAGAGACCATTTCTCAAGCAACAGGAATACCGAATGTAGGTGAGGAGTGGAACAAAAGAATGTAGGTAGAAAAAGTACAATATGAACCATACATCAGGCCCAGTTATGTGAAACAGCTTAGTAGGGTGTTCCCATTCCGGTTTTTGAAAGAATCCTATGCACCGTTGATGAGACTCATTATCAGATACTTCAGTTGTGAGGGCCGCTTCTCATGCCTCTATGCATACCATGTCAGATTATTGATGCATTTCATGAGAGTGAAGATGATGAACATTCCATATTTCATGTGCTGAAACATCGAGAGGATGACTACTCTTGTACAGAAGAAGACTCCTAAACAGTAGTACAACAACATTTACCATTATGGGCTCATCAAGATCATTATTGTACATCAGCTTGGCTTGCAGGGTATCACATGGGAAGACTTCATTTCCCATGAGTTCTTCACAGCTTCAGTAGCTCATCAGGAGGTTGTCCATGATGCCGGTGAAACTTCACATCATTATGGAGGTTAGGAGGCGGAAACTACTTGTGTGTCGACATATCTCACCTATCAGAGAGGCATGAGAGCATTGTTTGCAGCAGCCCGATGAAAACTATCTCCACCTGGGGTGGAAGGGGTCTCGTTGCCGTCATCAGCAGCATAGGTATACGTACAGGACAGAGGCAAGAAGCCTATGCAGCATGAGGGCCCTTCAGGAGGCCTAGACACTGATTTCATACTCATCGATGATGATGTGAGCTCTCATAGCTCAAAGTTGAGGGAGATTATTCAGGAGCAGAAGGCTGAGATAGATGCATTGACCAACAAGTTTCAGAGAGCTCAATGGGCCATAAACTATTTAGAGCAATGAAACAAACAGTTGGAGGACTAGCATACAGTCATGGAGTTGTAAAACATCCGTGAAAACTGGCAGGTTGCTCGAGGAAGCCTAAATGAGATGACGCCCATTCAACAGGAGATAGTGGCTGACCGAGCAATTTGGCTTGAGAAGGACAACATGCATCTTGAGAAGATGTTGGCAAAGGCAAAAAAGGATAAAGACATGCTCAGGGACATGAAAAACCATTATTGGGCACGAAATCATGTTTGCAAAATGAGGATCGAAGTCCTGAAGGAAAGACTAAGGAGGGCGCTAAAATGACGCAAAAGGCATGATAGGCTCCAAATCTTGGCTGAAGCTTCTTTTGCTGAGCACAATACTTGATGATGGACCTACAGTCCAAATGTCAACAAATTTGGAGAAAATTTTGTCAATTTTGAATTTTTTTTTTGGCTTCAAAACAGGTTTTTTTGCCAAACGCGTAGCGCCACTTGACGCGTGCTTATAATTGAGAGGTCCTTTGGAGGAAAACTTTGCATTTCTGGATTTTTTATGAAAATTTATGTATGCTCATGAATTACCTAAGGATTTCATCAAGTTATGGGTTGCCAAAAGGGTCAAAAACAAACAAAAAATGACCTCTCTGCCACCTTTTGCACCCACAGGAAGCAGTGTTGGAAGATTGGATTTTTGGAGGAGAAAATGGACACCAAATCCAGAAATTCCACTTGGGTGGGAACGTAGACGGGTAGGAATTTCCAACGAGCTATCTTAAGCTCAATTTGGACTTCAGGAAGACCCCCAAAATCAGCCTCAATGTTGTGCTACGCATTCAAGTTTCAGGCACGACGCATAGGGAAATTTGGCCTATTTTTCACTCAGCAGCTCACAATTTTGCCTAGTTTTGACTAGTTTCACTTTTTCATGTAACTCTTGATCTACCTTGATGTAATTTCATGAACATGATGTAATTTTTGCACATATTTACTTGTTTTAGTAGATTCATTCACTAAAAAGTGAAAAAGAACTGAATGAATCAGTTTCCTTTTATATAGAGGCAAGTTGTTTCATTGCCTATTTTTCAGTTCCTTGTTTAGATATGGTTGAAACAACTCCTAGAATGATGATCTTGACCCCTAGAGGCATGGGAAGGAGTTAGGCTTGTCTATATCATGTAATTTCTCAGTCATTTTCAAGGTTGGACTCTTGGGATTGCTTGGCACTCCATTGTACATTTGATTTCTGCATTTTTGGCAAAGGAAAGACCAGGGTTTTGCAGCACTTTTTGGGATTCTTGTGGCTCTATGTTTTGATGGTGTTCTTCTCTATGTAATTTGTAATTTCACTGATATTTACGTGCATCATTTCCTTTCTCTTTTGCTTCTGAAATTAAACAAATGAGTGAAAAAGGTGGAATTCATTAGCTTGCAGTGCTCTGCCTTTCAATTTTGTTTAATTTTCAATGTTTTCTTCAGTTTGAGGAGGATTCTTGATACCCTGTCACCCTATTCAACTTCTCATTAGTCTGAGCCCTCCATATTTACAAATCAAAGCATCGAAACGCTTGCCTTTCTTGCCCCAATTAGAACTCTGCAAAACTGGCCTTCATCCCCGGACCCAAATTTTCCTTTCCCTTGATTCCAACAAATGTTGGAAATAATACTGAGAGGGGGGGGGGGGGGTGAATCAGTATTATCACATTAATAAAACTTTTTCATTTCCATAGTCAGATTCATATATGCTACTTCCACAACTTCTTATGATTAAGTTAATCGATCTTCAATGAGTGCATTAGAACATTATTAACCATACTATCAGTTAACAGATGCAGTAACATAAAGTAGATCATCACACATAAAGCACACACATGAACACAATGATATAAGTTGGAAACCCAATGCGGGAGAAAACCACCTGCTGCAAGTCATCTCAATCTTCTTAATAAGAAAATCCTTTTACAATAATTGTACTGGTGCAGTCTTATACCAGTACGGGAGCTACAACCCCCTTTGCTCTTGTACTAGCCGATCCATTTACTAGTACGCAGGCTATTACCTGCTACAATGTTCCAAAGATTTCCTTTAGCTCTTGTACTAGCTTAGATACTAGTACGTAGGCGCCGGCCTACAATCTTCTCTCCTCCAAGTACCACGTTTCATCAATTTTCATACTGGATACACTGAAGCACAACCCATGATCTGAAAGGCCACATTTCATCCAACAACATAAACAAGCTTCTGAATTACCCAAGCACTAGATCCATACATATACAAGTGAGTCATCAACCAGATATAGTCCATCAGATCACATGAAGATAAGTCATTGTGAACCTGATCCATTCATTTATCAAAACTGAAACATACTCTATCACTTCTCAGAATACTGTCATAATATCAGAAACCAGACATTACTTCAAACCCCAGAACACAACAATGATAAACATGATCAGCTAAATTGATTTCAAGAGAAGTACGCAGCTTCACCCATGTAAAGCCTGCGTCCCGGACGCACTGTTCTGAACTGTGCACCTGCGTACCCACGCACTGTGCCAAATAGACTTCCTGCGTACCTCTGCAGCTGCACGCACCTACAGCGCTTCTGCGCCTGCGTACCGACGCACCTGCAGCGCTTCTGCTCCTGCGTCCCAGCGCACTTTTCCTTTTACTGTACCTGCGTACCTTCGGGTATGAATGATTTCAAGACTTCAAGTAACCCAGATAGTAAGATCTACAGATCTGATCATGCGCCAAAGAGATCTCAGTCCATCTGTAGATTCGCCTTCTTTAGATCTAGACCAGATCTAGCCCTCATAAGATATTCCACCAAAGAAATCTTCAAGCCAAATGATCTCCTTTGCTTTATATAGGCAAGCTCCTCCTCAAATCAAGGAACAATACCACGAGCTGACACCTTAAAAACACAATACCGTCGGCTAGATACCAAGAGTAAATCACAAGAAACCCCCACGTGTGCTTTTCTCTGCCTTAAAAAGTGTGCACTGGGTGGACGCACCTTCTGAACGGCTGGGCTGTGTCTCTGGACGCGGCTTCTCCATGGTTCACCTGCGGGTACGCACCTTCTGAACTGATTGCCTGCGTCCATCTTAATTTTTCAATAAACTGAGAGCTGATCATCAATCTTTGCTGCTGACATGAAGAACAGTGATCTACCATCTGAATGGGTTGCCATCAAGGACAACACCTGAACCATAATGCCAACAACCTCCCCCTTTGGACTTAATGGCAACCTCATAATCTTCAGCTTCATTCTCCCCCTTTGACATCAAGGGCAAAGGGGTATGCTCCCCCTAAGAACATGCTCCCTTTGACTATAAACCAGATCTGCTGAAGTCTCTGAAAGATCTCCCCCTTTGTATATATCATGGTGCTCCAATCTGATAATGGTCTTTCTGAGAACAAGCTGAGATGTCTGCTCTGCTATATAGTGTTGTTCATGCTCAAGCTCCCCCTGACTGTAAGCAAGGTCTGCAAAAAGATGTTCTACAAGAAGAACATGACTCTATATATCATAAATGACTTTCCTATCACCAAAAGACTCAATACATACATCCATCACCCATCACAATAAGGATCATCCATCCAACCAAGTGGGAATACATCAGAAATTACATCTTCATCCCATGCATAGTGGGGGGGCATAGGCCGTTACATGACCTGAAGAGATGACTACAATAGATAGACCATTACAACATGAGTTTTGCTATGACCTTTCAAATGACAAACATCATCAACAGCACTGTATAATCTGCTCCATAGTATTTGTCAACGTCAACTCATAACCATCCAGATCTACATGAATCAAGAGTCATCAAATGAAAGCATCAGCATCATATGTATGAATAATCATCCCTGTATCCAACCAACAATCCTCATCCATTTGTGCCAAGAAAGAAATAAAGACTCCATGCAAGCATCGTTAGAGAATCAACCATAAATCTGATCATGTGACCAACTCATAACCATAGCAAGATAAATCATAAGCATTGTCACCAAGGACCATAATGCCAACAATGCATTCAGGACATATGCTCCCCCTGAGCCAGTGCCATCTGTCAAATCTGATCATCAATAAGAAGAATCAGCCAATAAATGCCTTGAGACAGGTACGCACTTTATCTTCTGCTCTCCTGCGTACTGTTGCTGCAGGGACGCACCCAAAAACACTATCGCGCCGCGTACTTTGCTGGAGGGACGCACTCAGTAATACTATCGCGCCGCGTCTTTTTGTTGCAGGGACGCACCTGAGCCTTATTCTGCTCTGCGTCCCCACGCAGATCTCCAGTTACTGAACTGCGTCCTGGACGCACCTGACCTTCGTCTGTACTGCGTCCGCACGCAGGTCTCCTGTTTACTGTGCTGCGTCCCCACGCAGCTCTTCAGTTAAACACCTGCGTCCTTCTGATTAGGGCCGAATTTAACAGTCCTCCTTTGTGTCACTGACAGTCAGATACCCAGATTTGATAGATTCATTTCCAACTTCACTTGCCTACTGCTTTCAAACAAGCATATACGCGATTGTGCAGTATCCAACTCGCGTATATACGTGACTTTGCCTTTATGAAGTTTGCTTATGAGATTCAGGAACCTGAAGTTTTGTACTTTCAGCTCCCTCTGATTCTGGTATGTCTGTACATTGTGCTGTGCCATCCTTTTCTGACTGTACTTCCTTTTTCCTCCATATCTTCAAGCGTGATGATGACATTTTCTCCTTTTGATATGGTGCCCACACTTTGTTCCTGCATTCCTTAGCTATATGTCCAGGCTTGTTACATTCATAACATCTTACATGTTTCATATTCCTCCTGTAACAATCAGCAGCTTTGTGACCAAACGTATTGCAAGCAAAGCAATATCCATAAAAATACCTTGATTGAGATGACTTGTCTGCATAATGGTCTTGAACTCTTCTTCTTCTACATCTAGCTGCAACATGTCCAAGATTATGACATACATAACATTCAACATTATTCATAGGAGGAGTAAAGGATTTTCTTAGAGGAATCTCTTTCCTTGGTTGATGATGAGAATGATTTTTCATTTCTTCATTGATCACTTTAGATTTCCTTTTAGAATTCCTTGCCTCACCTTGTGAACTAGATTCACCTTCAACAGATTCATGGAAACCAAGACCAGTTTTTATAGCAGGGGACCTTTGACTACGAAGGATATCATCCAATACTTTAGAGCTATCTTGAAATCGTAAAAGCTTATCCTTTTCTTCTAGTTTACCTTTCAAGATATTTACCTCAACCTGAAGCTGTTCTTCCTTTTCAAGAGATTTCTTTTTCAAAACTTCTTCAGCTTTCCTTCCTTCTTCCATTTGTTCCCTTAGTTTGAGAATCTCCTTTTCTTGTTCTTCATTCAGATCCTGCTGCATTTGGCGAACTCGGAAGGCACATTCTAGTTGAGATTTTAAGCTGGTGACTTCGTTTTCTTGTTTTTCAATAGCTTGGAGTAGATCTGTATTCTGCTTCTTTGATTCTTCAAGATCTCCTTTTAGTGAGAGGATTGTAGCTTCAAGATTTTCATAATAACTGGATCGATCTCTGAGCTCCTTGATTGTTGTGTTCTTTTCAATGACTTCATTTCTTAGAGATGTTGCTTCATCCTGCAACTTTTGATATCTTTCCTTGCATAACTTGAGGGCATTACTCTTTACAGCAAAACGTTTCTCTTGTTCAATAATTTTGTTTGTCAACCTGTTAAATTCTGCCTCTATTTGACATCTTTCTTACTCACCCATAAGAGCAAGTTCAGTAGTCTCACTATCACTTTCATCTGTTTCACAAGGAAATATAGCTGGAACATCAGAGGATAACACATTCATACCTGATAATGATTCTGAATCTGATTCTGAATCTGAAGAGCTTCTTATGCCTAATCCCCAATCGATTCTTCCACTGTCATAGTTCTTCTGAGATGACTTCTTTTTCTTATGAGCTTTCTTCTTAAGCTTCTTTCCCATTGTTCCATGGATCTCCTTCAAGCGATCAAGCTTCTATCAAAGGACCTGCTCTGATACCAATTGTTGGAAATAATACTGAGAGGGGGGGGGTGAATCAGTATTATCACATTAATAAAACTTTTTCATTTCCATAGTCAGATTCATATATGCTACTTCCACAACTTCTTATGATTAAGTTAATCGATCTTCAATGAGAGCATTAGAACATTATTAACCATATTATCAGTTAACAGATGTAGTAACATAAAGTAGATCATCACACATAAAGCACACACATGAACACAATGATATAAGGTGGAAACCCAATGCGGGAGAAAACCACTTGCTGCAAGTCATCTCAATCTTCTTAATAAGAAAATCCTTTTACAATAATTGTACTGGTGCAGTCTTATACTAGTACGGGAGCTACAACCCCCTTTGCTCTTGTACTAGCCGATCCATTTACTAGTACGCAGGCTATTACCTGCTACAATGTTCCAAAGATTTCCTTTAGCTCTTGCACTAGCTTAGATACTAGTACGTAGGCGCCAGCCTACAATCTTCTCTCCTCCAAGTACCACGTTTCATCAATTTTCATACTGGATACACTGAAGCACAACCCATGATCTGAAAGGCCACATTTCATCCAACAACATAAACAAGCTTCTGAATTACCCAAGCACTAGATCCATAAATATACAAGTGAGTCATCAACCAGATCTAGTCCATCAGATCACATGAAGATAAGTCATTGTGAACCCGATCCATTCATTTATCAAAACTGAAACATACTCTATCACTTCTCAGAATACTGTCATAATATCAGAAACCAGACATTACTTCAAACCCCAGAACACAACAATGATAAACATGATCAGCTAAATTGATTTCAAGAGAAGTACGCAGCTTCACCCATGTAAAGCCTACGTCCCGGACGCACTGTTCTGAACTGTGCACCTGCGTACCCACGCACTGTGCCAAATAGACTTCCTGCGTACCTCTACAACTGCACGCACCTGCAGCGCTTCTGCGCCTGCGTACCGACGCACCTACAACGCTTCTGCCCCTGCGTCCCAGCGCACTTTTCCTTTTACTGTACCTGCGTACCTTCGGGTATGAATGATTTCAAGACTTCAAGTAACCCAGATAGTCAGATCTACAGATCTGATCATGCGTCAAAGAGATCTCAGTCCATCTGTAGATTCCCCTTCTTTAGATCTAGACCAGATCTAGCCCTCATAAGATATTCCACCAAAGACATCTTCAAGCCGAATGATCTCCTTTGCTTTATATAGGCAAGCTCCTCCTCAAATCAAGGAACAATACCACGAGCCGACACCTTAAAAACACAATACCGTCGGCTAGATACCAAGAGTAAATCACAAGAAACCCCCACGTGTGCTTTTCTCTACCTTAAAAAGTGTGCACTGGGTGGACGCACCTTCTGAACGGCTGGGCTACGTCTCTGGACGCGGCTTCTCCATGGTTCACCTGCGGGTACGCACCTTCTGAACTGATTGCCTGCGTCCTTCTTAATTTTTCAATAAATTGAGAGCTGATCATCAATCTTTGCTGCTGACATGAAGAACAGTGATCTACCATCTGAATGGGTTGCCATCAAGGACAACACCTGAACCATAATGCCAACAACAAAACCCCCCAAAAATCAAATCAAATCCTTGCACTTCATGCCTAGCCTAAAATCAGAAGATATTTCAGTCATCTCAAGCCCCTTTAGATCATTATTTGTTGAGATTGACCCAGAGAGAGCCCTCTCCTGTCCTCGTAGGGCTAGCTACGAGGCTGAGTGTGGTTTAATGTTGGCCCTGGATCTTATCATTTCAGCCTGAGGTAAATCTAAGCACTAACAAAAGGTAATTCCAAGTGATATTAATTTTCTCCAACGCATTCCAGAACAATATAGAGACCATATCTAAGAGGATGCAACTGATGGTGTTGGCCCTTGATGCATTGCTTGTCCAAGAAGAGGCATACACGATCTCTTGGTTGAAATGACAAGGGTGTGTGATGTTTGTCATGCCCTTGTTTGGCACAATCCTAGGCAGCTTGCAAAGTCATAGTTACCTGAGTATTTCAATGAGATATGGAGTCTATAAAATGCTAAGTTTATTTGTGTTCTTGTTGTTGATGTGCAGAACCATAAGGCGTGATAGTCAATGGCATCTTAGAGGGCACACTTAGCTAAAACCAAAACCAAAATTCAAAAGGGGAGAACATAGTAGAGGAGTGTGTGGACCCATTGTAAATATGTTTAATAATGTGAAAATATGAATCCCATTGTTTGTTCTTGGAAAAATAGTTGTGAAGTGAGTGAACCGGAGTACGATTGACGACCTTGATTTGACCATCTATTTGCGGGTGAAAGGCAGTGGAGAAACAAAGTTGAAAACCTAGCATAGACCAGGGAGTACACCAAAAGATACTAAGAAAATGAGAATCTTGATCAGAATTAATGCTACTCGACAATCGAAATTGTGGCCAAATATGACGAAAGAAGATATTCGCAATCTAAGCAACAAAGGTAGTCTTATGACATGTAAGCAATATATCCATCTTAGAAAAACAACAAACCACTACCCAAATAGCATCATGTTTGCGAAAAGTAGTAGGAAGAGCACTCAAAAGTTTCATACAAATGGATTCCCAAGGATGAGAGGGCATAGGTAAAGGCTAGTACAGAGCATGCTTACAATTTTATGGCTTAATTTGTGAATAGAGTGAACATGTTTGAATATATTTTTTTACTTGATAGGGTAAGGCAGGCCAATAAAAGTGACACTAGAGATTGAGAATGGTTTTGGTTATGCCAAAAACCCCTATATGAAGAGTTATGTGCTTCACGAATGAGAAGGAAGTGATTATTAGTTAGTGGCACACATAGCTGGTTACATTGATGTAACCCACCATCACGAATGGTATAATCAAGAAATAGATTTTGTTTAATAATTGTAGGCTATTGCAAATCTTCCCATATCTCACTAAATATTGCATCTATTGTATTGATGTATTTTTAGGCATCAAAAGTGGCATCTATTGTATTGATGTATTTCTAGGCATCAAAAGTGGCATCTATTGTATTGATGTATTTCTAGGCATCAAAAGTGGCACATCAAACATATAGAATGTGTAAGACCTGTGTACATCGTTGGCTCAACAAATAAACCATTTGATTAGTTGTGCCCTTCTTTTATTTAATCACAAGTTGGAATTGTTGAATTAAAGTAGCCCACTTCATATGGAATTGCTCTCGAATCTTGATCTACAAGTTGATGAAGATTAGTGGATGATGATTAGTATGGGGCATGGTTTATTTTCCAAGAATATAATGGCACCATTGCTTCAATTCATGCACTAAGTTGTATAATTCCTTCTCATAGGTGTTGTACATAACCTTGGCCTCTACAAGAGCCTTGAATGATATGTTACATGGTAACCTCCCTATTTAAGAACAACCATAATGGCAAATTGAGTGGCTTTAGTTTCTGTTTGAAATGGTTGATGAAAATTTGGCAAACATAGAGTAGTTGTAGAGCATAAGGAATTGTTGAGCTTAGTAAAATGGTGCGTAGCCTCAATATTCTAAGGAATTTTTCTTGATTTGAAAATTGGTTTAAAGGACGGGCCAATTGGGAAAAATGAGAAACACATTTTCTTTAGAAATTAATGCATCCCAGGAATCTCTTGAGGTCATGATCATTGGAAAGAGATAGCCATTGTGCCAAAACTTGTAACTGGGAGGGATATGATCAAATTCCTCTTGAATAAAGTATGAATCCCAAATATTGAACTAGTGGTTATCCAAAATAAGGTTTCTTCTCTTTTACTTGAAATTTATGTGTCTGTAGTAGCTAAAATGTGTCGCACATGTGTTGTAGATGCTCTGACCCAAATTTACTAAATACTAAAATATTATCAAGATAAATGACTAAAAAATTACCTAGGTGTGGCCTGAACACATCATTGATTAATATCATATATGTATATAGTGAATTTTTCAACCCAAATGGCATGACCAACCATTCAAATAGCCCAAACTTTGACTTAGAAGCATCTTCCATGTGCCTGTTGCATGCATGTCAACTTGATGTTAGCCAGATGCCAAATATATGTTTTTGAAGAAGTAAACCCCTTGTAAGTGGTCCAACAAATCCTTAATTCAGGGTAGGGGATGACAGTTTTTAATGGTAGCTTATATTAAGGTCATGATAATCTATCACTAGGCACCACTCAAAATCATCCCTTTTGGGAATAATGAATGTGGGAAATACACATGGGGGGAATTAAGGTTGAATATGGCCTGATGCTAGTAGTTGTGCAAGTTGGTATTTTATATTAGCTGCCTCTTTAGGAGTAAGGTGATTGGATGGAGCACTGGGACAACCAGCATAAGGAATAAGATCAATTGTGTGTTAAATAGAGCATGCTAGGGGTAGTGACATTGGTTTTCTAAATACACTTGTGAATTATCGAAGTAAGGGATCCATATCAAGGAATACCATATTGGTGAGGTTATCTAGTTTGACAGGGTGAACCAAACAAAAAGAAAGGTATTGGTCCAAAATCAATTTTCTTAATGAGAGATTTTCCTGTGGGAGATTTTGTTTGTTTAAGAAACGAGGATGTGAGGACATATGTTGGGCCCTAATGTTGAAAGTAGTATTGATGATATTAAGCATGATAAACAATATGCCTAGCCTATTGATCTGGAATTTTGAGCAATAAATTGATACAATCGAGGGGAGAAACATCACACACTATAGTATCTCGAAAAGATATAATATAAAATGTCACTACAAAACGTCGGGAGACAGTAAGACAAGGGATTTACTTTTGTACACAACCAAGATGATACGTGGCTGAGTGTGGAGTGGTGGGAAGGTTAAGGCATTGAACCAATTCCCATGCCACAATATTTCTTTCACTCCAATTGTCAAGGATGGGGGTATCCAATTCATGTTTAGCTTGAAAATTATGGGTAACAAAGGGTGCCATCTTGATTAGTAGTGATGAGGATGAGAAATGGGTATGCCTTGCTTATATTTTCAAGAGAAACAAGTATAGGAGAGGGAGGGGAATATGGTTTCTTGACCTTGGTAAAAGGAGTATTGTTGGTGTGCATATTTTTAAGTGTTTGAAAATCATTATAAATATGTACTAAATTGGACTTATGGAAGATACACTAAGGGTTATTGTGAGGTATGGAGGATGAGGTAGGAGACATAGTATAAGGACCAATAAGATAAGTACGAGTAGGATATGGACCATATCTACGTTGAGGAGATCATTTTTAATGATCCACTTTACATTCCACATCAAGGACTATCGAATGATTCAACTTCTTGAAGAGAAGCCATTAACAAACTGGATTTAAATTCGACAATGAGTGCCTCTTCCATATTGAAGTTATGTAAATGAATGTGCAACACGAATAAGACCTCAATGTAGGATTATATTGATTAATCCATAATTGGGAGAGCTACAACCACTTTGCAAGGGGATTTTGTAGATATCCTAGGGGATATAAGTGTGATCTTAATGCCCGACATAAATCATCCTAAGATGTGATGTGAGCAGGGCTAGTCACTTTTATCTCTTTGACCTCAATATATTCTGTAAATTGGTATCCCTGTATACTAACACCATGCCTTCCAATTGTAGGCTAGTTATTTGAATCTTGATGTCCCCTGCCATCTTGGGACATCTTTTGAAATAGGTGGAGAGAATATGGATCTAAGAATCAACAAACTCCCAATTCATCTTGCCTAAAAATTTTGGAAAGTAGAAGTTTGTATCCAACTGCATGTTTTATGGGGGGGATCTTTGTTACTGTATCTTAACTACCTCATGGACAGCCTTTTCCAAATCTCATATTGGTGAGTCATTGGCGAGTCCTTAGATGTGTTTTCTTTACGAGGTGGCATGATTTTTAACCACCCAAATGGATTGAAATGTAGATTTCATTGAATAGATCACTTCAATCGGATTAAGGAGGGTGCACTGGGAAGGGTGTTGAACAACGAAGGGGTTGGCACCATTGAGCGACAAGTCTATGAAAAAAAAATATTTGAATAGATCGATGGCTTTGTGTCAACTCTTTGATATTGAGAAACAACCTGCTGAGGTCACCATCTTAGAATACTAATTGATCTACATGCATATTTGAGAATTATTAATCATACATGAGACAATGAAACAACAAAGACATGAAAAAAAGGATCCTAAAAAGAATGCCACAATTCTATTACAAGTGAGAGGCTTCCTTTTATATTATAATATAGACAACTTCTTATTAACTTGATTACAAAAAAAAATTCATGGAAACAACAAAACATTATTTAGACATTTCCTTCCTTTATTAAGTTGCTCAACTAGTTTGCATGAGAAAAAGAAAATACATATTTTAGAAACATCAAATACTTTATTTGATGTTGCCTTCCTCGTTATGAGATTCTTGGAAGGGTTACGCCTTTCAAAGTTTCCAACTTAACCAATTCAACCCTATATCATATCAAATTAACATAGTTAACTAGGGTTGAAATTTACTCAATTATGAAGATAGCATACACTAAAATCAAATTTGTGCATACATAAAATTTGGACTAATAGAAAACTCATATATAGAGAGAGAAATTAGAGGAAAATTACATACCGCAACATTATCACAAATATGGTACAAGTCAACATCTTCAAATCCTAGACAAGAAAACTATAAGAAACCTTTAGTCACTAATTTCTTCTATCTCGGAAACACTATCAACCAAACTTAGGTTATTAATTCCACCAAATATATTCTACAAGCTAGAAACAACATTGACAAGTCCTCTTTGCACAGACACTAATATTGCATCATAAGATCTCTCCATATGAGTGCTCTTTTTTTACTTATGGTTTACATCCCTTAGCCATGTTGTACCATACAAGTACATAGTACATAGGAAAGCAACTGTAGTAGTACGCTCTAAGTCCACATATCCATCCTAGGGCTTTGAGTTTGTGAACCCTAGGCCTTGAGCTTGTGAATCGACTAAAGCACTAGAACCTGCATGGAACATAAAGAATACAATAACTAATTTTTCTAGCAAGCAAGGCATCACACCAAGATTAAATTGGTCATGCTATTCTCTCCATGATCTCAGCCTAGCCTCCATTTATTACATAAGAAGAAGGACCCAGAATCATAATGTGCTAATTCTATTCTCCATCTCTTCTCCTAGAGTTGAAATCCTAGTGCTACAACCAGAGCCATAAGAAAACAACCATCTCCAATGTTCTGCCCTTATCTAGGGTTTTATTAGCACATGATATTCTATTAGACCTATATTTGCTACACAATTGGCCAACAAACATGCTCAACATGATCCCTTTTAGCATAACCCAGAAAGTGGATGAAGTCTCACCCGAGATGCTAATTGGGACACTACTAGAGCCAAGTTTCTGCAGTCATATGGGATTGCTAGAACCTTGAAACAATATAACCTTGACATAGAGCACAAGACTAAGGCAATTATGAAACAAATTGATAACAATAATCCTAATACTTCCCATCATGCAACATGTCACTAGCTCTTATGCTCGATGGTTAGTGTGTAGGTCACGAGCAACACTAGGACTATGGATGAAATAACTTACACCTTATGTCACTCTTGTCGACATCATGGTAGATTCACATAACATTAAAGGAAATTTCATCCTAAAGGTGGCCTCCTAATGAAAAATAATAAAATACAAATTATGAATTTTGGAAGGAAAGGAAAAGAACTACTTTTTTTAATTCTATTTTTTACTTATCTCCTTATAGGTTTACTCAAATTTTATGTGTAGACACTCGTTGGAGGAAACATTAATTTCCACATCCAACGAGTATCCATTATGCATAGTTTTTAGTAGACCTATATTAATAAAAATTGAAGATACATTAAAAAAATGTGTTGAGCACATTTTTTTAATGTACCTTCATTTTTTGGCAATGTGGATCTTCTCAAAAGTATTCATAATCGGTACTCATTGGATGTGGAATTTAATTTTGCATCCAACAAATATCTACATTTAAAATTTGAGTAAACCTATAAGGAGATAAGCCAAAAATAAAATTTAAAAAAAAAAAGTATTTTTTTTTGCCCCTCCAAAATTTTTACTTGTACCTATTTTTAAATTTAAAGGACTTTTATTGTTTTACATATTACTTACATGAAAATTTCATCGAAACGTTTTGGCTCAAATTTCCTCTAATGTGAACCTATGACATATCACGTGCATTGATGGTGGCCTAAACAATACCGTTATTTTGAATACATATTAGAAAATACCTCTAAAAATAATATTGTTTAAACCCTACCAATATGAACCCAATACACCTTCCCAATTTAAAAAACTCGACATTAACTAGGTATAGTAGGTATCCATTTTTTTATTATCATTCTTTATACCACATTATATTTTTTCATTAACTTTGAGCTCCATTTTTTATACTTGCCAATATAAATACTCTTTACACACTATTTTATGTTCAATATATTTTGTCATTTTTTCCTCAATATATATCCCCCAATATGAATGCACATGGTATGATATTGCTCCCCTAGTGAAGCCCCCATTGCCGACATCAACGGAGTGAGACATTGTTCATAATTGGAAGGTTTAATCATGATAAGCTATTACCAAGCCATAAATTTACTTTTCCATTTGATACATTCGATTAGTTCAATAAAATATCATTATACAAACAATAAACAAACATACTGTCACAAAAGAAACATACAAATGCATTTAACAGTTTAAAGGAGACAACCATCATTATTTCTACTACTTCATTGAAAAATAAACAAAGGCCTGAGGCACTACAACATGGACCATGTATGACCTGACTCACCAGCCTTCATTACCTACTCATAATACAAATGGGACCACAAATACAGTGCAAAAACATACAAACACTACCATCGATGATTTTTGTTACAGTTTGTGCTACAAGGCAGCTATAGACACAAACACTAGTACTTGGAACTATTGTAACAAAAAGACACATCTATAAAAATCGTTTTGTCTTTAGCAATTATGGTCTGATCATCCAACCATCCAACCCATGATTCCCAAACACATCCCTATATTGGCTACTAGTATCCTCTTGATCTCCTTTGGATAACTTCTCCACTCCTCTAGTTGTCCTACAAGTTGGATAACCATTAGGATATTTTCTGACATCCTTTCTTTAGATGTCCCATGGCTCCTAACCATCTGCTGAAAATATCTCTTTCCTACTAATCCGACTTTATCAACCTTCTTCTACTTGAAAATATCTTTAACATCTCTTACCATAACATCCCTCTCTTCCTTCACCACCGACTACAAAACCCTAACTACCTATTTTTTTGGCACGCATCTCTTCTCTATGGACATTGTCATCTCCTTTGTGTGTGACGCCTCCCTGCGCCACTCCTCTTTCTTCTATGCCAACTCTCACAACTGCGCACATACTACTTCTCTCCCGCACCCCTCTATCATATGTGTCATCACCCTCATATCACACAATTTCAAAAGATTTTTGCCACCAACACAAAAATATGGTTAATCCTGAGCCACTCAATCCTTCTCCTATAGCCAAGATTTCAAGAACCTCTCTTTTCACTGAGGTTGTCTTTATGCTCCTGATATAGCAGTTTGCAAAGGCATTCAGGTGGTGTGGTTGTCCCAGAACTTTGATATGAGATAGGAGGTGAGTGTCATGCTCCATATCTCCATAGTGGCTCTCATAGACAAAGAACTTGAGGTACCATTGTTACTCCATGATTGAGTCCTATGTCTATCCATAACCATTTCCCTCTTCTTTTTTATATACCATCACCTTTCCATCATGGGTATCAAAAATAATTCTATGTTCTTACCTTCTTCATGGTACCTTAAGGGCTAGTCTAGAGAGTGACACATCCTTAGTTAGATGGTCACTTCCACATGCTCGTAGTAGTCTTTGTCCTATCTACCTTCCAAGGAAAGGCATATTCTATGGGGATCCTCATTCCACCCCATCATGCATGAGAATGAAACCCTACTCCATTAATATAGCCCCCATAGCAAGGACTACCCCGACATATACCAACCAATTATACGCAAAGGTCACTCCTAGATTCCATGTTGGGTCGAACTAATTGGTGAAACTATAGCATTCCATGTAAACCATCCTTCTAAGTGCAAGGGGCCCTCGTTTGTCCGGCCTACTTTGTGCAACCAGGCCATCACCCTTCAAGGAATCTCCTTGTCCTCTTTTATCCATCTTTGGCTCTATCTATGTAGTCTCGTCCTCCATAAAATATTCATCTTACATTAGGAACCAACATGGACACTTCCTATCTGGATGCCTTCCATTATTCTCATTTATTCAGCTCCACTCTCTCATGGTATCATATAAATGCCCTTTCCTCATATCATTCGTGTGCTGCTCTTTGTCTTCATGCATGGACTACTATACTCCTATGTACCCTCTTAATCTTAGAGATGTCTTTAATTAATTCTTCTACCAATGCTTTTTCACCAAATCCTTCACTCTCCCTCATTGATGAACATTATAGTGGTTTCTCCATCATTACCTGCAAATTCTAATCAATGCACATCTGAACGGAACATAATTCAAGTTCTCTCCAGTTTAGTTTGAAGGGATGTCATATAGGTGCCACTTCTCACATTCATACTAATTCCTACTCCCTTTTATTCTGTTCACCTTAGTGTTTATATCCTCTTTTTGATCATGTTTTCCTAATACCCAATGGTCGAACTGATGGCTCACATGCTCTTCCTATTGTAAAAATTTAATTTTGTAATAATCCTAGCTTCTTTCTTTTATTTTTAGTCGTTATTTCCATACTAGGGATATTAAGTTTAGCATCTCCTCACATGGTTCTTGGCACATTTCTAACTACTATTCTAATTGTTACTTTAGCATAATCATTCTATTGTACACCATTGATAAGACATCGAGGATTAAAACATTAAATCCCACCAGACTGTTCAATATTTTCGCACAATATTTTTATGATTGGGTTGCCCCCGATAACGCGTGTTATCTAATATTGCACTATCCTTGCACAAAACTCCCTCTGACACATGTTTTTCCACTTTAGTATGTAGTGGAATTTTATTCCATATTACCTAGCTAGCACATTCAACACCAACTTTTGTTAACTATTACCTCTAGAAACTAATCAATGACTTAAATATAAGATATATACAATATACTTTATTTATGTACACATGCATATACCTCCCTTCATCATCTTATACTTGTACCACTTCCTTTCTAGAAGTCTAAGCAATTTATGATTTCCCCCATTGTCTCATCCAGGGCCACCATCAAATTTATCCACTCAGACTTTCCCACAAGTTCAATAATCCCCACTTTTAGCATCTTTTCCAACTCCCACTTGACCTTATCCTTGTAGATTGGATTCAGCTGATATATCCATTACTTCATAGGCTTCACATTGGGCCTCAATGGAATCCTCATCTCTCTTAATTTCCGAGCATCCTTTTCATTTCTTCGAACGCATTAGGAAACAAGTCCTGATATTCGCACAACAAGTCTGCAACTGTAGTATACCAAGGGGGGATAGTATGGGGTATAGTGGGAGGTACCCAAGGGAATAATGTAATAATGGGATGGGCCATAGTAATAAATAATGTGGTTAACCGGTATCCTGTAAGGGACCACAAGTAGTTAGCAATAATGTAATAAGCCCATTGTATTAGATAGATGGTATTGAGGGAACCATGTTAATGACCCATGGTAATGAGGGAACCATGGTAATGACCCATGGTATTATATGTATGAGGCCTATATAGAGGCTAGAGACTCCCCATTGAGAGATGTCAAGGAATATTGTATGGACAAGCATATGGTTTGTGGAGTGTTCTCCTTTCTTAAGGAATGAATGTATGGTGTACCTTAAGGGTTTCATATCAATAAAGAAGCATTTCTATCTATTTTTATCTTATTATTTTTGGGTATATTTGTATTCTCCTATATTTTCAAGTCAGATCTATAAAAAGTCGTATCAGAGCACTTTCTTGGGCAAAAGCGGAGATTATTTTTTATTTTTGCAGGGACTTTTTGGGGTGGCGATTTTGCATATCATATTTGTGTGTTCTGGTGTAGAATTTGTAGACTATCATTGCATATCTGGGTTTCTTTCAAAAAAATACCTAATTTGAAAAAAAAAATCGGTCGAATCAAGGTTCGGATGAGGGAGATATCGTTGACTTAAAAATCAGTTGTGTTGCAGAAATTTTTCGGGGTGGCGAGTTTGTAGATCAGATTTGTGCATTTTGGTGAAAAGTTTGCATAATCTAATTGTAGATCTAGGTTATTTGAAAAAAAAACCCAATTTAAAAAATGGCCGGTTGAATCAGAGTCCGGATGAGGGAGATATAGCTGATTTAAAATCAACTATTTTTTCAGAAATTTTTGTGACAGCGGGACAGTTGCAGTGCGAATCTGAAATTCCAGTGCCTCGATCAGGATTTCTATCACATGGGAAGATGCAGAATGGTTGTTTCATTTTAGAAAATAGGTCATAATAGGGATTCTGAGAAATATTGACTGAATTGTGGCCATTTCAAATTTTCGCCAAGTAAGTGATTTGTTTTAAAGAACCTCTTCTTGGCTTATAACAATATGTTTTTTAAAGGAAAATATGTTTGATCTTCCATTGAAAATTTTATAGCATATCATAAGTTGGACTTTCCAGGGTGTTCGGAGGACAAAATAGGGTATTATTTGAAAAATGAGGTTGCTATACGGTGGAAATCACTTGGTAGTGAGTTTCTGAAGCTATGTAGTGCTGATGAAATAGAAGAACTATTTTTGGACAAATGGTCTCATACTAGAAAGGAGGAAACCACAAAACCTAGAAAAGTTTTTATTTTTACAGGAAAGAAGGAAACCAAGAAACCTAAAGGGTTATTTTCTGTTGGTATCTCCTTATTACAGGTTCATGGATTGATTCAGAAGGAGATGATCATTGTGTCCATAAATCCTAGCTGCAATCATAATTTTATCAATGTTAATTTGGCAAAAAAAATGCAAGTTCCAGCAAAACACATTTAAAACACACAGGTTGATAATGAGGATGCCCAAGTTTATAAAGATTTGAAGCTTTCTATGGATAAGTATGTGTTGCATTGTGATTTTTGTACTTCAGATATGGATAACATGGATGTTTTTTTGGGATATCCTTGGATGGAATCTGTGGGTACTATCAATATTAATGTGCATAAGAAATTCGTGAAACTCTGGTATAAAAAGAAGAAAATTACATTGCAGGATATTTCCATTAAGATCTAAGCAGAGACTGTGGAGGTAGAAGCAAAAAGCTCTAATGAAACTGACACATCAGATGATGATCCTTTTATGGTTGAAAATCAAACACAAAAAACAAACCTGGTACCAAAAAAATAGGTACTGTCCAAGGAGGTTGAAGCAAAAAATGTTATAGGTACTGATACATCAGACAAGGACTCAGTGGTTGAAGTAATATTGGAAGATAAGAAACAATAGCAGGCACCACAAGATGTACTAGATACCAATCAGACTCCATTAGGTGGTGAATTAAAGAAAGATATGTCGTTGGTTAAAACTTCAGCATATCACCACCCACATCACCCCGTAAGAAAACAACTAACACGATGGAAATGAATCAGCAACAAGGAAAACAACCCCCACATGACAGATAGAGAGGGGCCATGATCCACCCACAACATAGCAACACATAAGAGCCGCCAAGGTCAACTCCCATCTCAAGTGAGTGAGGCACCATCTAAATCGAGGGTTCACCTTTCTCTTGGATGGTTAGATGCACATGCATGGTACCAGTGGACGACTCTTTTGAGTAGATCTTATTATTTGTGTTCTTCTTATGCTTTTGGGATGAAACATGTTTAAGGGGGGTGGAATGGAGTATACCTAAGGCGATAGTATGTAGTACAGAGGGAGGTACCCAAGGGAATAATGTAATAATGGGATGGGCCATAGTAATAAATAAAGTGGTTAACCTGTATCATGTAAGGGACCACAAGTAGTTAGCAATAATGTAATAAGACCATTGTATTAGATAGATGGTATTAAGGGAACCATGGTAATGACCCATGGTATTTTAGGTATGAGGCCTATATAGAGGCTAGATACTCCCCATTGAGAGATGTCAAGGAATATTGTATGGGAAAGCATATGGCTTGTGGAGTGTTCTCTTTCCTTAAGCAGTGAATGTATGGTGTTGCCTTACCTTAAGGGTTTGATATCAATAAAGAAACATTTCTATCTATTTTTATCTTATTATTTATGGGTATATTTGTATTCTCTTATATTTTCAAGTCAGATCGATAACAACAACCTTCTCTACTATCTTATCATCCCAATAATCCCCCATGGAAACCATTTTCAGATTCTCCTTTGTCCCAATGTTTAGTTTTTGGATTTTGATAGGCTACACATACTCAGCTGATTTCAACTTTGGTCTACCTATTGCTAAGTCCCCTTCAACCTCTAAAATTTGTATATTCATGGGATCATTCACCTCAACCCCTATCTAGTGCACTACTCTTGTGAGTGTGTGAACCTCCAAGTGATGATCTCATGCAGCCATTTTTTCCAGTTTTCCAATGCTTATTTCAATCAGAGACACATGAGCCAATACTTTGCCAACTCAATATTCCATCTATGGTAGGGTTCACATAAACCTTTAGTGATGAGTTATCACCTTGCATATATTCTTCAGCTCTTCCCTACTCAACTTAACTTAATCCAATTCAATATACAATTCTCCTTCCCATGGGTCTAGGGATGTTATCACTTGAATGTCTACTGGCACTCTTATCAACTTACCAATCGGGAAAATAAGACGTGGATTCACTAATATTAACTGAATGGGAAACTAGGTTAACTTTGGTTTTCCAATAATTTCCCAGGCACTCTTTGCAAAAATATTTACATCAGACCAAAAATCCAATATGATATTGTAAATTTCATATTCTCCAACCTGCATGCCAAATTTTGATTCCTTACTTCTCCTCTTCATGTGGGCTACCTGATTTACCATGCACAAATATCTTTGTGCAATACCTACTTCAGAATCATTACAACAATGTTCCACTAGCTTCTTAAATTTCTCTAGCGCATGTGCATCCTTCACTAACTAAAGCTACCTTTGGAGAAGGTTTTGGACTGAAATGCCTTTGTCGCAAGCTCCCTATAAATAGTATCATCATAGATAGATAGCATAACTACTTCGTAGACTATCTTTGGTCTGTCCCATTCTACAACAACTATCTCCCTTCACATCTCTTTATAGGTTTCCTTTTACGAGATAGGATAAAAAATCAGAGGAGGTTTGTTGGTGGGAAATATTCCTGGGAGCCAAGGTTCAAAGCCCCAATAGTGCAGAATAAGAAAACAACAAATAACACTCATGCAAGCATATCAAATATTCGAATTTACAAAATATGGATGAGATATGTACCCAGGGGTTCTACGTTCTGAGTAGATCCCATAGGGTCTAAACCCTCTACTTCCTCCCAGATGTGTAGACCTCCAAGTGAATTACAGAAACATAGACAGATAATAAAATTCAAATTACATACATATAAATATGTTAGATCCTCATAAATAACATTCATAAGATGACAACATATTTTAATAACAACACACGAGCCTTTATATTAATGAAAAGCAATAAGTAAAGGAAAGCTACAACCTGATCCAAACCAAATGTACTGATGAAACCTTCCTCTGAATATATCTAGCCTGAGCCGACATAGAATTCCTCTCTAATAGGTTCAAGGAAATTCTAGATAAGGGAACTAAAAATCTCTACAAGGAAACAAGAGTTTCCTATAGACTGGGAGTGTAGGAGGCACAAGAAAATGTAGACTTTATTTGGGGGAATTTGGGTATAGTATCAATAACTCTCACATGAAATTAATTAGGCCTACCCAAGGGGTGTATATATACCTCCTCAAATTGGTTATTTCAGTTAGGCCATGGGCTCCAATAAGTGGGATTTCAGTCAAACCCATAAACCCCGCCTAAAAAATAACTCTTTTTTTTCCAATTTAAAATGTTGTACGTGGATATAGTTTATAAGAACCATCTATGTATGCATTTTTGTGGTGGGAAGAATTGCATATGGATTTTGAGAAACATTTTTTTAAGATCAAGTAAAGCCTGCAATGGAAAAGGAGTTGTTGTTGAAAATGAAACAAGAAAATATCATTGTTAGATCTAAGACTTTTGTGATCCATAATGTTGATATTAGTCTTTCGGATTAATCACATCTTTAGGATTTAGTCGGCGTTTCAAACTAGCTAATGTCGTTCATCCTCAGGACAAGGTCAGAAATTAGTGGATCTGAGGGAATAAATAGCAAGGATGCATCATTGCTCAGAGTTAGTCGTTGGAAATTAGCCGTTGGGTAAATTGTTTAATTGTTTAATAATTTAGTTGTTATGTAATAAATCAATATTATGATTCGATATTATAAAATGATAATAGTAAATTTAGCTATTGTGCGATAAATAAATATTAAATCTCGATATTATAAATGGAATAATACTTATAATATCATATTAAATATTGTAATAATATTGTTAGTTAGGGTTTGACCCATAATATTAGAAATTAGTTGTTATGAAGAAATCATAAGTTAAATCATCTATAACTAATTGATGAAATAATGTAAATTATTATTAATATAATTAGTTCATGCATTAGATATTATAATAACGTGTTGATGGTATTCTTATTATTATTATAATTATAGAGATTCAGAATAATTATAATATTTTAAAACAATATATTAATTTCTATAATAATAAAATATAATAATTTTAATCCATTATTATAATATCTAAAAGGATGAAAAGACTATAATTGGAATCCGGTAATTTGTATTGATGGTATTCATATTAAGATTATTAATTTAAAATTATTATTATAATATTTTGTATTATAATTCAATATATTAATAAAGTATAATAATAATCTATTATTTTAATATCTCTCTATAAAAAAAAAGGAATATGGAATTCTTATTATTATAAATTCAATTAAATTAATTATTTTGATATTTATAAAAATATATATGGAAGGAGGAAGACTAATTGCTTTAAAAACAAAAACAAAAACAAAAAAACGGATCAAGGTGGATAAATCCTAAAGGAGAGAAAGGAGACCTAGCAAGAATGGAACGGGGAGAGGAGAGGGAAGGGAGGAAGGGTTAAGAGGGGAGAGCTAGAATCCAGCTTCTACTTAATTTCTAGCCATCATCCCTATAGGGGCTTAGATGGATTGAAAATTGGCTAAGTATTAGAAATCTTCAATCAGTCAAGCAGAGGGATAGACTATACCCTTGCATGGTGTGATCAGACTTGAGCAAGCATATGTATTTCATATCTATTCTCAGATTAATGAAATACATATAGGAAGGGGATTTGAGCATGTTATTTCTTAGAGAAAACCCTAGATGTGGGGAAAAACTCTAAGGTAACATTAAACCTATTTGAGGTTCAAAGTTGGCCCTTTAACTTAGAGAGGGATCTCTGCATAAAATCAACTACCCAAGGTCACAATGGTAGAAGGTATGTAATACGTTCTATGGTCATATTAATTGATAAAAAAATAAGGTTGGGTAGACGGTAGGAAATTTTACCATTGGGCATGGAGTCTATCCTAATCAATGTTATATAAACCACAAGTTCAATGACAAAATATCAACAAAATCAAGATGGTAACAACTCCTTTTACAAGTTTGAGAAATTAGAGAATAGTAAAGAAATTAGTGGTGATCTTTAGGTAAAAGAAAAGTAATAAATATCTGAATAGAATAATTTGGAGAACAAAGATATGAGTTCCAATTCAACACCGTGGTATTCAAATATTGAAGAACATAGGAAAATTAGAAAACAGATAGGGAATTGCAAACACAAGAATTTTTGCAAATTGCTCACATAGACTGCTATAATATTAGCTGATTTCATATACTCACATTTCACAAAAAAGGATTTCTTTCAAAAGATTCCAACCCTTTTTTATTACACAGTCCATGTCTTTATGAGAAAATTACAAACTAAATCAAGTTTTTCGTTCATACTTGATTACGAATTGTTAAATATAAAAGGGTGTATATCTAATACAAACTAAATACATTACATTTGTTCCATCATAAAACAAAAGAAATAATATTTTGTATCTGAATATATTTCTATTGATGGATTCATGGCTAAAGCTAAGGATCCCCATGTCAAATTTGATGAGGTGGCTCTCCAACGAAAAGTTGGTTAGGCATTTTTCTAAAAATAGAAGAGATTAATTCTTGCGAATTCATGAAAAATAGGTTTCAATATCAATTCAAATCTCTCAAAAAGTGATAGATGTACAAAATTTGAGAGAGTTTTTTTTAATGAACCCATTATCAACAAAAAAATATTTGGGTTTTGAAATATTCATCCCTGGTTGTTGTAAAAATTAATTTTAAAACAGTGACTAAAACAGGACTGCAAAATCCTGAAAAATAGGCTTCAAAGATCCTTTCAAATATTTCAAAATGTCACACTTGTGTAAAAAATGAAAATGGTTTTTGTTAAAGGCCTAGCTTTCAACAAAATCTACTTTGATATTTCAAAAATCTGTTTCCATATGCTCGGAAAACACACCCAAAGTTACTTCCTTTTATAGGAAAAACCCGAGTAAAACAAAGTTTTGTGCTGACATCTGCTTAGTCAGTGCTCTTTTGATAGATTATCACTCCTTCACTGACATGTTCTCCATCAGGGCTTTGATTTGGACATAAAAAAATTGAATTTTTCTCATTTGGCGCTAATACTCTAGCTGTCAGCGTTTGATTGACCATTTTTACATATTTTCTCTGATACTTTGGTTGTTAGTGCACTAACACTGTTTTTTAAAAATCAGCGTTGATACTGAAACTATCAACACTTTTAAAATTATTGACTAAAATTGTGATTAAAGAAAAGTTTCTTTCCCTTAGATAAATCTTTTTGCATGTGTGATGTTTCCTCTTGCATGTCTATGATTTATGTTCTAGATGGTGAATTAACTTCCGCATAGTAGTAGAGTAGCTTTGAGTCTTGGTATTTAGTAAATTTCATGAGAATTTTTAAATAAACACATTAATTTCTACATGGTATGAGAGGATGACTCACAGTAGAATAGAGATTTCGAAGTTGTCATTGGCGAAGGATTGGATTTGCAAGATCAATTCTTTAGAGCTAGAAAGATGGATTTCTATGGACTAAGGCTCAAGTATGTTCTTGAGGGGAGCTCAAATTTTGTTACCTGGAAAGATCGTCATGGAGGTAGTGTTGGAAGATAATGGATTCAAGGAATTCATTGATAATCATATCTTGAAACTAGCACCAGCTGATGCTTAGGATCTAACATAATGGAATAAGTGTGTAGCTAAGGAGAGGATAATCATATTGGAGGGAGTATGAGACCATATTGTCTCAAATATCCATGGGAAAGAAACTTTATATGCAATGTGGCAAGAATTGACATATATGTTCTAGAATAGTAGTGACCATAAGAAGCTAGCACTAAGGATAAACTTTGAAATCTCAAGATTCAGAAGAATGAGGCTATTCCACAGTACTAGAGTAGGTTCACACAATGTTGTGATGAAATTCATCAAGTTGGTGTTACTTGTTGTAGCATTTTTTGGTTTTGATAAGGTAGAATAAAATAGTCACAAAATAAAAATATTTTGAAAAAATGCTAAGTTAGGATATGGACATAACAATAGTGAATAAAATGTTAGTGAAAAAATCTTGATGATGATGTCCTTATCAAAGAAAATGTTAGGTTAGATGTCTTGAAAAATAAAGAAAAAGAGAAAATGTTAGGTTAAGAAAACAAATAAACTCTGAAAGTGAGCAAGTCTAAATGCCACTATTACGTTTCTGCAAAATAATGGTTATGTGTAGCTTGTCTTAAATGCCATAACCCATGACAGTCAAATTGTTTAATATTGACTTCTTCATACTTTAAGTTTGATGTTATAGTTAGAGAATAAAGATCTGGCCAAACTGTTTAGTCTTGGAAGATCAGTAGTTAGGTAGAGAATAATAAGGTGCTCATCAGTTTAATCTGAGCCCTTGGAGGTTATAAGGGTAGATTTAGATAGTTTTCTTTTGTAAAATAAAAGGAAAGGAAAGGGTTTTGCTAGCTTAAATGCACCCATTAAGTGAAGAAAAACGATAGGATAAGCAAAGGGTAAGTAGAGAAAGGTTGTAGAAGTTTGATTATTCATTGGACAAAATGTACATTTATCATGTTTCATCATATGTTTCTATGTCCATGTAGCAATTACGCAAATCAAATGAAGATCAATTAATTAACTTCCCATTCATCCCCATTCATCTCTATATTCAGTAATTTCCTCTTCCTACCTTCATACATTCATATTCATTCATTTTCGACAAAAAACCTCTTTTCCTAAGGTCAAAATCCTTTTTGCCTACGACAAGTGAAAAACCCATGTAAAATCCCTTTTTAACTAAAAAACCCACAAAAGGTGTTTTAGCCTAAGTATATATATATATATATATATATATATATATATATATATATATATATATATATATATATGAAAATGTAGAATACTTATTATTTTCCCTTTTCGCATATATTTACCCTTTTTCCTCTCATTTTCCATATTAACACTAACTATAGTATTAAACCCAAAAAATTTCTTTTTCTTGTATATTATTAACTCCTTATTAGAATATCCCGAAAACCTTTAGTTTTATAATAAAACTATGTATTCCATGAAATATCACATCAAAAACCTTTTAACATGCATGCATACCCTATTCCATTACGATCTCCGATTGCGATAGACCCGACGCTATATATATTATAACTCATTACCATATCATATCTGCCTTTATCGCAAAGCCCTGGCTAAAGAACATACCTTCCACCATTACGATCTCCAATTGCGATTGGGACCCGAACCCGATCATACATCATTTATGGTTTACTTCCACATCGTGTCCGGCACCTATTGCATTCCTTGCAATGGGTCGTCCCTTGCTAAACTCGGATTGTGATATGCGATATTGGCCTGGAGACGATATTATTATTTGCTAGAGTTAATAAAATTTCAAGTCTGCCATATGTGTTTGACGAAGCTTTTCTTTGTTAAATCGTTTTTATGATTTTAATGAAGAATTAACCTAAACCTTTCTTTTAACATAAAAACTCAGCTAATCTTAGTTTTAACCCATAATAAAGCCATTTTTGCCATAATTGATCATTGGTTCCCTCCGTACTCCTTCTTCACTCCACCACCGTCTCATCACATACATCCAAATGCAATGACCCTCAACAAATTTCAGGTTGACTCTCTATATGGGCTTTACCCGCTTGAAAAGTGGTATTCCATTGAACTCCCCTTGCTAGTGTCAATCTCATATCATTTCGGGTAACCCCTCCTAAAACCGCCCACGCCTTATAAGCGGTGGGATGAAAACTGTCTTCCGCAAAATGACAAATTGGTTACTTTTCACTATCGTCCCATATTTCAAAAGAAAACTGTTTTTCCCGTTTAAACGCCAAAATGTCCATTTTGCTCTATTTTTCCTGTTTTACATAGTGAAGCCTCCATAATGCCTTTGTGACCAATTAAACCATTGTTTCACCTTCTGATACACTATGGACTGCTTCCAATATCCTTTCAAGATCAAAAAAACCATTCATGACCTTCTCTGTCACCTTATTTTTCTTAACAGTTTCTGTGTTTTGTAGGTAAAGACCCATTTTCCAGGCTTACAAAAAAAAAGCCTACGTACAGTTGGAAGAAAAATATGAAGACCATACCAGTTTACTTTACCGTATAACATAAAATCTAAAGTGATTTATTGTTTAAAGACATAGTAAAACCTAGATTTCACAGTAAAGGTAAAAATAAATAATAAAGGTTATTCTGCACGGTTAAAGGATATTTACAGAGTTTAAAGAGTATCAGATGAAAAATCAAATGAATAAATCAACCAACGCAAAGGATTCAAACATTCAAGTAGCTTAAAGGGGCAAAATATCAAACAACAAAGCCAACACAACCTGAATAAAAGGGACAACAAGAAGTAGTTCAATTGCTACCCCTATCTTCTTGCATGAAGATATTTTTCCTTTCCTAGAATAAATCTTAATCAGTTTTAGGACATTTCTTGGTTTGATTATTGTATAAATAACTCTCTTTTCAAGATGTTATAGGTTCTAAGTTCAAGATTCATTTTTCATTGCTTGTTAAGTCTTGAATGTTAATTCTAATTTGAACCTAGAAGCCACCTTTGAAGGAAGCTTTTCTAGACACTTGATGTACTTAGTCTTTCTGAAACCTTAACACGAAGCAGAGGATTCTGAATCTAGTTTTACATAGTTTGTGTTATCTTGTAAGTTTTTCTAGTTATCAATCATTATGTTTTTCTTCAGATGCTTATGAATTATAGAGATATCTAGGTAGGAATAATTATGTCTCAATTAATTCCTATAAGCTCATGAAGTGATCATCTATTAAGAGACTAGATTAATGAACTATCTATTTAGCTAGTCCCCTCTAATCAATAAATCATCAACATCTTGTGTAAGCTTAAGTATATTACCTTGAACCTTTAGAACGTAGTTTAGAAGGTTTTTCTACTTATGATTGTTCAGTTTTATAGTCTGGAAACTGTGATAATCATATTTTTTGTTGTCTTCTACTCACCAATATTTTTTTATCTATATCACTGTGTAAAGCCTTATAGCAGCCCTTGGCTGAAGTATTAATATAACCCAGAGGATTAAGTATTTCAATTCTACATCTGTCTTCTTTCATTGGTCTTCCAACAAACTAAAACCAAAACCCAAAAACAATTATTTTAGATGTGCTGGCATTTGTAGTTGACCTACTACTATCTCAGAGGTACAACATCATACTGGCATCATTTTCGAGGATTCCAATTTCGTTTAAGTTTCCCTTGGGACAACAATATTCATTCATTCTTATCCTCTAAAGGTGATTAAAGGGTTTAGAAAGGTTAAAATAATTCACCTAGGTGACTCCACACTCCCAAGCTAGCACGTTATAAACATACCAGATCTCTTTCAGAAGCTGACATAGTTAAACCTATGTCAAATCCTAAAAGGCTTCTAAGAAAAGCTAGTTCTAAAAGGGAACACTAACCATCTTATTCTTCCTCTTCAATCTTCCAATTTGAAGAATTAAAATCATTTGACCCCTATAGTAACATCCCAGCTGATCCTGATTACTACTGTTTATCACCTAGCGTTGCTGAACTTCTAGATAAAGGAGTTGATTTTAAGTCAGCCTACCTTATCCATTCATTGGAATCTCATCCAATACCCACACTACCATCAGGGTCTCCTAAAACTGAATCTGATTTGGGTGTCAATTGACTAGAATATAAACCCATAGATTTCATATCCCCTACCACCTATCATTTTCCTTCCATTTTTGACTAACCTGAAGCTTCTTCTTCTAAACAATCTGAGGAACCTTTTCTATATATTCCAATTCTCGCTTTGAAACAAAAGAAGGTATTCCTTTACAGGTCCCAAAGTTAGTTCTTAGGACTCCTTTGAAGTCTTTCAGGAGATCTCCTCCTTCATCTCCTCCTTCACCTCCAACTAGTCCATCAACCCCTGAATCACCATCTTCTTCCTCTACTTCTTCTTCATCCTTTACATCCACACAAACACCTCATACTCGACCTAGAAAACCGAACAACCTCATATACTTCAAGCACCTCATACACCACCTGTTGTCATGGCTTTCTGACCTATTGTATAGGCTACATATGTTGTCTTAGTCTTACCTAAAGACCTTGATGCATTCCCAGCTCGATACTTAAAATACCTTCCAAAGTACAATGGAGAAACTGGTCCCTCAGCTGAAGACCATCTTCAAGCTTTCCTAGACTTTGCAGACAACATGAATATTGAATAAGAAAATGTTTATATGAGATTGTTTGTACAGTCACTCGAGGGAAATGTGAGGATTTGGTTTAGGCAGTTACCAACAGCTACCATTAGAAATTGGGAAGAGCTTACAACCATATTTAAAAAAAAAATCAATGGGGTGTGAAAATGGATCCTCTTTACTTCCTCACAGAATTTGAAGAGATTAAAAGGAACTTTGGTGAACCAGTGTCAGATTTTATCAAAAGATTCAATAAACTCTATCACAAAATGTCTGTTGATTGTAAGCCCCCTGTAGCAGTAGCTAAGTCTAGATTTTCTAAAGATTTTGATGTTGTATATGTTGTTATGCTACGAGAGAGAACTTCAAGAACTCTTGAAGATATGCAAACAAACTCTATAGAAGTAGAAGCAAATAGGGCAGGATCAACTTCTTTAAAACTTAAGGAAGAAAAGGCCCAAAGAAAACTCAAATCTGTTCAAGAAGCCTCTAGTTCCTCTAAGACTAAATCAGAAGACTCATAAATAGATGAAATAACATCTCTTCTTAGAAACTTATCAAATAAGATTTCAAAGAGTGAGACTCAACCTAGAACAATACAACAAAGAGTTACTAGACCTCAGAACCAAAATCAATGTTAGTATAAACGAAATCCACCACTACAAATTCTTCAGAGACCCAGCAATGATCAACAGGTTCCTACTCATCTATTGATAGATGACCAACAACCTGATGATAATACTATGAAAATTATTGAATATATTAATAGTATGGATTCTTCTTCCAATCAAACATCCATCATTCCTCTCTCACAATAAAAGCAGGTTCAAGAATAGCATGAAGCTTCATAGGTCTCTAAATATCATGCTTTCTCTGAATTTTTAATTGAAGAGTTAAACAAGAGGTATGATCTTAGGCCTAGGCCTGGTCCTGGGAGACCTCCAAAGTAAACTCCAATAATTGAACCATGTACCAAAACTCTTGAGGCTCAAACAACTCTTATTCAGCCATTAGATTAGTCAATTGATACTACCCAAACTAGTAAAACCATTTTGACTACCTTTAGTGTTGAAAAAGAATTAGAGAGGGTTAAGATCCCAATTCCACTGTTAGAACTTTCTAAAAACATTGGTTACAAAAGCCAAGTCACAAAAGGGATACAAAATGCCTCGGTTGATGCTGAAGGTGGTGTCATAAGTCTGCAAGATGAAAAAATAGCAGTAGTTTTTGGCCCTAGTTCAGACATGAGAGATGAGATAGTGCCTCCTTTCTATGTAACTCTTAAAACAAATGATTTCATGTTGTATAATTGTATTCTTGATTCAGGAGCATCACACAACCTTATGCCAAAATCCATCATGGACCATTTGAAGCTCGACATAACTAAATCCTACCATGATCTGTACACCTTTGATTCTAAAAGGGTGCCCTGTTTAGGATTGATCAAGGATATAGTGGTTACCCTTGCCCAAATTCCAGTGAAATGTGTAGTACTTGACATTGTTGTCACAAATATCCCTCCCAAGTTTGGAATGCTCCTTTCTAGGTCTTGCTGTGCCAAATTAGGGGGAACTCTACAGATGGATATGTCATATGCTACTATTCATGTTTATGGAGGAGAGCAATTAAGAATATATATAGAGGTAAGATTTGTACATACTATTTGTAAGACTGACCAACCAAGAAACCATCCAATTTATGCTATAGATCAAGACTATGGTTGTTTTCAACTCACTTCAAACCAAGATAAAACTCAAACCAAAATTGAATAGGTAGTTAAAAGTTCTGAACCAAAATAAACTGATATTTGGAAACTGTTCGTTGATGGCTCTTACACAAAAGATGGGGCAGGAGTTGGAGTAGTTTTAATTTCACCTGAAAAAGAAAATATAACTCAATCATGTAAATTATATTTTGAAGTTACCAATGATGTTTATGAATATGAAGCTTTCCTTTTAGGATTGAAATTAGCCAAAAGCTTAAAAGTTCAAAACTTAAGTGTTTTTACTGATTTAGAACTTATTGTTAAGCAAGTAAGAAATGCTTGCCAAACCAAGCACCCTAGACTTAGGTCCTATTGAAATGAAGTATCAGATTCAGTTGAAAACTTTTTTGATGCTTTTAATTTGACTCATATCCCCAAATATCAAAATATTCATGCAGATGCCTTAGTTGTCTCTACTAGATCTTTTAAAATTCCTGATCATACTGATGTACACTATCAGATACAAGTCAAATATAGGCCATCTATCCCAGATAATCTGAAACATTGGCAAATATTTGAAGATGATGAACAATTGAAATCATTTCTGCAAGTAATAAATGATTTTTCATTTCTATAGATCGATGAAGATAGAACTGAAATAAATGAAAATGTAGATGGAAATGATACTTCAGATTTTAAACCAAAGTTGTTGATCATGACATTATTCAATTATCGAATAATTTTATCCCAAAAGGACTCATTCCTTTAGAAAAATTGTTTGATCAAAATGATGTCCTTTGAAACCCCCAGTCCATTTCTTCAGAAGATGACATAGAAGATATTAACATTGGAACTGATGAAGATATCAAAAACATCAAAATATGGGCATCTCTAGACCTTGAGATCAATGATAAATATCTTAAGTTACTGCAAAATTATAAGGATGTTTTTGCTTGGACTTATGATGATATAAAGACCTATGATACTTCATTAATACAACATAAGATATCTTTGAAGCCAGAAGAAAAACCTTATCAACAGAAAATTAGAATGATAAATCCAACCCTTCTACCCACTATAGAAGGGGAGATTAAGAAAATGCTAGATGCTCAAATCATCCTCCCTCTTAGATATTATAATTGGGTTGCAAATCCAATTGCTGTTAGAAAGAAAAATGGAGAAATAAGGCTTTGTGTGGATTTTAGAAATTTGAACAAGGCATGATTAAAAGATAATTATCCTTCGCCCAAAATGGATCAGTTACTTCAAATGGTTTCAGGAGCACAAAGACTTTCTATGCTTGATGGTTTTTCAGGTTACAACTAGGTAAATGTTGATATAAAAGACAAAGAGAAGACAACCTTTACTACACCCTAGGGTACATTCATGTATCCTATGATGCCATTTGGCTTGACCAATGCTGGAGCAACATTTCAGAGAGCTATGGACATAGCTTTCGGGGGTCAAGTAAATAAATTTGTGGTTATTTATCTTGATGACATAACTGTTTTTTCTAAATCTGATCAGAAACATCTAAAGCACCTGATGAAGATTTTTGATAGGTGTAGAAAATTTGGAATATCATTGAACCCTAGGAAGTCCTTGTTTGCTGTCAAAGAAGGAAAATTGTTCAGCCATATAATTTCAAAGGAGGGAGTAGTAATTGACCCCAAATGAGTATCTGCCATTGAAACATTGACCTTACCTAGAAACAAGAAGTAGATTCAATCTTTTCTAGGCAAGATTAATTTTCTAAGGAGGTTTATTCCAAATTATGCAGATATTGTAAAGGATGTAACTGACCTGCTCCGAAAGGATCATGAAGTCAAATGGACTCCTACGTCTAGGAATGTATTTGAAAAAATAAAAAAGGCTATATCTGAAGCTCCCACCTTATCCAGCCCTGATTATACTAAGCTAGTTAGTATTTTATCTCTTGCCTTTAAAATAACCCTTGTTGTTGTTCTATTACAGAAAAATGAGGATTCCCATGACCAACCCATAGCCTTTTTCAGTAAGGTTATGAGAGATTTTGAGCTTAAGTATGACATCATTGAGAAGCAAGCCTATGCCCACATTCAAGCCCTGAAATCATTTAGGATGTATGTCCTACATTCACATATTACTGCTTATGTCCCTAATAGTGTTGTGAAGATTGTCCTAACCCAACTAGATACTGATGGGAAAATAGGTAGATGGATCACTCAAATTCTAGAGTTTGATCTAACTATCAAGGATAACAAGCTAGTAAAAGGTCAAGGATTAGCCAAGCTTCTAGCTAAATCCAACTGCAAAGTACTTGGAATCAATTTTGTTCTAGAAATACAAGGGAAGAATACACAAGAACCTTATGTCCTTGTAGAAGGGGAGAATCCACAAGAACCTTCCCTTCATCCCAAAGGGAATAATCCACAAGAACCTTCCTTTTATCCATAAGGGGAGAATCCACAAGAACCTCTATCTTCAGAGCATATCAGTCCTATACACATCGATGAAAAATTCTTGTTGTCAAATTGGTATCAAGATATTGTAAAGTTCTTCATTTATTTTGTGTTTCCAGCATCATTCTCCAAAAACCAGTGTAAAACTCTTAAGTTAAAATCAGTCAAGTACTGCATTATAAATGTAGATTTATACTGGAAAGATCCACTGAATATTTTGTTATTATGTTTAATAGAATCAGAAACTAGAGGAATCATTGATTAGTTTCATACAGGATTTTGTGGGGGAAATTATGCTTGGAGAGCAACATCATACAAGATTCCGATAGAGGGGTTTTATTGTCAAACACTATTCTTGCAAGTGGGGGTAAAGGTTAGAGGTTGTGTTCCTTGTCAAATGTTTGCTGGTAAATAAAAATTAACAGCTCTTCCACTTGTTCCATCAATATTTTCAGCACCTTTTTCTCATTGGGGATTAGATTTTGTTGGAGAGATTCACTCCACTTCTTGTAATCAGCATAGATGGATCCTCACTGCAACAAAATACTTTAATAAATGGGTGGAAGAAATTCTAGTTAGAAATGCTACTGATTCAGTAGTAATTAAGTTTATTGAGGAGAATATCTTATTTAAATTTGGTTTCCCAACTCAAATTGTCACTGATAATGCAACAACTTTTGCTAGCGTTAAAATGATTGACTTTTGCCAAAAATATCAGATTATGTTACATCATTCAACTCCATGCTACCCTCAAGGTAATGGTCTTGCAGAATCATCAAACAAAAGTCTGGTAAAGGTAATTAAAAAGACTCTATCTGATCATAAGAAGAGTTAGGATTCACATCTGATTTATGCAGTATGGGTAAATAGAATTACTCCGAAGAGATCAACAGGGAAATATCCATTTTAGTTAGTCTATGGGAAAGATGCAATTTTCCCTACCAATTTGGCCTTCCCTATTTTAAAATCCCTGCAGGATTCAACAGATGAACCTGATGATTTTTGAAGAAGAAGAAATCAAATTATTGAACTTAATGAAAATAGAGATGAAGTTCAATACAAATTGAATAAATATCAGAATAAGATGAAGACCCTGTTTGACCGAAGATCTAGGGAGAGGGACTTCAAGGAAGGTGATCTAGTTCTAAGATGGGATGCCAAGAGAGAAGAGAAAGGAAAGCATGGTAAATTTGGAAATCTATGGTTTGGACCTTTAGCAATTGCTGAAGTGAAGGGTAACAACACTTTTGTGCTGCAGAATCTTGAAAGGCAATATTCCACTTATCCTGTAAATGGATGGTTTCTCAAATATTACATTTAGTACTAAGAAGTTGAAATAGTTCCATTGTAAATACTCTAGTTTTCTTTTACTTTTCAAGATGTCCGTGTGATATTTTTACAACAAGGACTCCATAGCCCAAGGAGAAGGCACATGGATCTGAAGGTTCTGTATTCTACAAGAGAAAAAAATCCCAAGTTGGAGCCAATGTTGTATAATTTTTTGGTTTTGATAAGGTACAATAAAATAGTCAAAAAATAAAAAATATTTTGAAAAAAATGCTAAGTTAGGATATGGACATAACAATAGTGAATAAAATGTTAGTGAAAAAATATTGATGATGGTGTCCATATCAAAGAAAATGTTAGGTTAGATGTCCTAAAAAATAAAGAGAAAGAGAAAATATTAGGTTAAGAAAACAAATAAACTATGAAAGTGAGCAAGTCTAAATGCCACTACTATGTTTCTGCAAAATAATGGTTGTGTGCAGCTTGTCTTAGATGACACAACCAATGACAGTCAAACTGTTTAATCTTGACTACTTCATGCTTTAAATTTGATGTTATAGTTAGAGAATAAATATCTGGCCAAACTGTTTAATCTTGGAAGATTTTGTAGTTAGGTAGAGAATAATAAGGTGCTCATCAGTTTAATCTGAGCCCTTGGAGGTCATAAGGGTAGATTTAGATAGTTTTCTTTTGTAAAATAAAAATAAAGGAAAGGGGTTTGCTAGCTTAAATGCACCCATTAAGTGAAGAGAAAAATGATAGGATAAGCAAAGGGTAAGTAGAGAAAGGTTGTAGAAGTTTGATTATTCATTGGAAAAAATGTACATTTATCATGTTTGATCATATGTTTCTATGTCCATGGAGAAATTACACAAAGCAAATGATGATCAATTAATTAACTTCCCATTCATCCCCATTCATCCCTATATTCAGTAATTTCCTCTTCCTACCTTCATACATTCATATTCATTCATTTTCCACAAAAAACCCCTTTTCATAAGGTCAAAATCTTTTTTGCCTAAGAAAAGTGAAAAACCCATGTAAAATCCCTTTTTACCCGAAAACCCCACAAAAGGTGTTTTAGGCTAAGTATTGATATACATATGTAAAAGCATAATACTTAGTATTTTCCCTTTTTCACCTATAATTCTCCTTTTCGCATATATTTACCGTTTTTCTACTCATATTCCATATTAACACTAACTATAGTATTAAACCCCAAAAATTTCTTTTTTCCGTATATTATTAACTCCTTATTAAAATATCCCGAAAACTCTTAGTTTTTATAATAAAACTATGTATTCCATGAAATATCGCATCGCAAACCTTTTAACATGCATGCATACCCTTCGCCGTTGAAATCTTCGATTGCAACAGACTCGATGCTATATATATTATAACTCATTTCTATATCGCATCTGCCTTTATCGCAAAGCCCTGGTTAAAGCACATACCTTCGGCCATTGCGATCTCCAATTGCGATTGGGACCTGAAACTGATCATACATCATAAACAATGTAAACTTTGAAACGAGAACTATAAACTCAAAACGGGAACTCTGGCCAAAAAACCCCAAAAAAACATCAAAAACAGTGCTAAAAATGAAAAGTGTGTATACTAGAACGATGATTTTATTTTTTAGGGTCAATTTTGAACATGTTTTAAAAATGGCAGTGACTACGAAATTTACTACGAAATTTTCGTGCAAAATATAGCTTCAAAACGAAAGTGATGATACTGGAACAATGATTTTTTTTTTAGGGTCAATTATCAAACTTTTTAAAAAATGCTAGTAAAACAAAATTTTTATGTGCCAAACAAAGTTGTTTATGAGGAAAAAAACACATTAATGTTTTTGGAAGGATATCATTTTTCTTTCCAAAGTATAAATTCAACATGTTTGCAACTATAACTTGCAAGATACAAAAGAAAAATGATTCCAGGAATTGCCCAGCCACCAGCCGGGTGGGTGGGCGGGGTGGCGCCAGCCCAGCCGCGCCACCCCGGCAGCCAGCCTGCCCACCTGGTTGGTGGCTAGCCAATTCCGAGAATCGACTAGATAGTAGCTGGGTGGGCGAGCAGGCCGCCGGGGTGGCACGGCTAGTGACTGGGTGATTCCCGAAATCGCCCAGCCACTAGCCGGGCAGGCGGGCAGGCAGCCGGTGTGGTGCCAGCCCAGGCCACACCACCCTGGTGGTCTACCCACTCGGTGGTCGAGTGATCCCCGGAATCGCCCATCCACCAGGCGGGCGGGCGGCTGGTGGCTGGGCAATTCCCAGAATCACCCAGCCACCAGCCAGGTGGGTGGGCAGGCCGTCAGGATGGCGCTAGCACAAGCTGTGCCACCTCGACGGCCTGCCCACCCACTCAGCTGGTGGTTGGGTGATTCCCGGAATCGCCCAGCCACTAGCCGGGCGGGCGAGCGAGCCACTGGGGTGGCCCCAGCCCAGGCCAGGCCACCCTGGCGGCCCGCCCGGCTGGTGGCTGGGTGATTCGCGCCACCCCACTTGCCCGGTTGGTTGGTGGCTGGGTGATTTCAGGAATTTTCCAAGCATCAGCCGCCCGCGCCCCCCTGACTGGTGGCTGGGTGATTCCGGGAATCACCCAGGCGGCTGGAATCACCCAGCCACCAGCAGCCCACCCATTTGGTGGCTGGGTGATTCTCGGAATTGCCCAGCCACTAGCCGAGCGGGCCAGCGGGCCACCGGTGGTCCGCCTGCCCACCTCGCTGGTGGCTGGGTGATTCCCAGAATCACCCAGCCACCAGCCGGGTAGGGGACTGGTGGTTGGGTGATTTCCGGAATCACTGAGCCACTAGCTGGGCGGGCGAACGGATCGCCGAGGTGGAGCAGCCTAGGGTGGCACCACCCCGGTGGCCGCTCGCCCGCCCGGCTAGTGGCTGAGAGATTCCAGGCCGCCCCACCCCGGCAGCCCACCTGCTCGACTGGATGGTGGCTGGGTGATTCCGGCAAGCCTGGCTAGTGGCTGGGTGATTCCCGGAATCACCTAGCCACCAGCGTGATTCCCGGAATCACCCAGCCACCAGTCGGGCGGGAGGCTGGTGGCTGGTTGATTCTCGGAATCACCCAGCCACTAGCCGAGCGGACGACTGGTTGATTCCGGGAATCACCCAGCTACCAGACGGGAGGGCGGCTGGTGCTTGGTTGATTCCAGGAATCACCCAGCCTTCGGGAGTCACCCAGCCACCAGCCACACGCCCGGTTGGTGGCTCTACCCGGCTGGTGGCTGGTTGATTCTCGGTCGGCTGGTGGCTGGGTGATTCCAAGAATCAACCAGCCACCAGTCGGGCAGGAATCAACCAGCCACCAGCCGCCCGCCCGCCTGGTGGCTGGTTGATTCCGGGAATCAACTAACCACCAGCCGCCGGGAATCAACCAGCCACCAGCCGGGCGGCCAGCTAGTGGCTGGTTGATTCCAGGAATCACCCAGCCACCCGTCGAGCGGCTGGTGGCTGGTTGATTCCACCTGCCCGGTGGCTTGTTGATTCCTGGAATCAATCAGCCACCAGCCTCTGGCCCACTTAGTGGCTGAGTGATTCCAAGAATCAACCAGCCACCAGCAGAGGGTGATTCCGGGAATCAACCAACCCAGCCTCCAACCGGCTGGTGGCTGGATGATTTTTGGAATCACCCAGCCTCCAGCTGGCCGGCCGGACAGTGAATCAACCAGCCACCAGCTGGCCGCCCGGGGCTGGTGGATGGTTGATTCAATAAGCCATTCCCGGAATCAACCAGACTCCAGCCGCCCGCCCGACTGGTGGCTGGTTGATTCCCAGAATGACCCAGCCACCAGTCGGGCGGGTCGGTGGTGGTTCGGTGATTCTGGGAATCAACCAGCCACCGAGAGCCCGGTGGCTGGTTGATTCCCGGAATCACCCAGCCACCAGCCGAGCAGGTGGCTGGTGGCTGGTTGATTCTAGGGCGGCTAGCTGGTGGCTGATTCATTCTCGGAATCAACCAGCCACCAGCCGCTGGTGGCTGGTTGGTTACCGAAATCAACCTGCCACCAGACGGGCGGCCGGCTGGTGGCACCAGCCAGCCGCTCGGCTGGTGCCTGGGTAATTTCGGGAATCAACCAGACACCAGCTGGGCGGCCAGCTAGTGGATGGTTGATTCCAGGAATCAACCAGCCACGAGCCGGAATCCACCAGCCACCAGGCGGGCAGAATCAACCAGCCACCAGCGGTCCGCCCGCTTGGTGGCTGAGTGATTTCGGGAATCAACTAGCCGGGGGTGATTCCAGGAATGAACCAGGCACCGGCTGGTTGGCCGGCTAGTGGCTGGTTGATTCCGGGAATTAACCAGCCACCAGCTGGCCGCCCGGCTGGTGGCTGGTTGATTGCAGGAATTAACCAGCCACCAGCTGGCCGCCCGGCTGGTGGCTGGTTGATTCTGGGAAACAACCAGCCACCAGCTGGTAGCCCGGCTGGTTGATTCCCGAATAAAGCAGCCACCAGCTGGCCGCCCGGCTGGTGGCTGGTTGATTCCCGGAATCAACCACCCTCTCGCCCGGTTGATTCCCGGAATCAACCACCCTCTCGCCCGGTTGGTGGCTGGTTGATTCCCCCGTTGGTAGCTGGTTGATTCCCGGAATCACCCAGCCACCAGCCGGGTGGCCGGCTGGTGGTTGGTTGATTCCCGGAATCAACCAGCCACCAGCCGCCCTCCTAGCTAGTGGCTGGGTTGATTCCCAGAATCAACCAGCCGCCAACCACAACCCACCAGCCACTAGCCGCCCTCCCAGCTGGTGGCTGGGTGATTCTGGGAATCAACTAGCCACTAGTCGGGCGAGCGGGTGGTGGCTGGTTGATTCTCGGGAATCAACCAGCCACCAGCCAACCGAAAATCAACTAGCCACCAGCTGGGCAGTCGGATGGTGGCTAGTTGATTCCCGTAATCTACCAGCCAGCCACCAGCCAGGCGGGCGGCTGGTGGCTGGTTGATTCCCGAAGTCAACCAACCACCAGCCGGCCGGTTGGTGGCTGTTTGGCCGGCTAGTGGCTGGTTGATTCTCGGAATCAACCAACCACCAGCCGCCTGGTTGATTCGCGGAATCACCCAGCCATCAGCCGCCTGGGCAGCTAGTGGCTGGTTGATTCTGGCAGCTGGTTGATTCCCAGAATCAACCAGCCTCCAGCCAGGCGGAAGGCTGGTGGCTGGTTGATTCCGGAAATCAACCAACCACTTGCCAGCCAACCAGCCACCAGCTTCCCGCCCCGCTGGTGGCTGGTTGATTCCCGGAATCACCCAGCCACCAGCCCGGCGGGTGGCTGTTGGCTGGTTAATTCCGCCCTACTACTGGCTAGTTGATTCCGAGAATCAACCAGCCACCAGATGGGCGCCCGGCTGGTGGTTGGTTGATTCTGGGAATCAACCAGCCACCAGCTGGCCGCCTGGTTAGTCTCTGGTTAATTCCCGAATAAAGCAGCCACCAGCTTGCTTCCCGGCTGGTGGCTGGTTGATTCCCGGAATCAACCAGCCACCAGCTGGCCGCCCGGCTGGTGGCTGGTTGATTCCCGGGCGGGCGGCTGGTGGCTGGTTGATTCCCGGGAGTTAACCATCGAGCAGCCAGCCAGGAATCAACCAGCCACCAGTCAAGCGCAATCAATGAGCCACCAGCCGGGCGCCCGACTGGTGGCTGGTTGATTTCGGGAATCAACTAGCCACCAGCTGGTCTCCCGGCTGGTGGGTGGCTGGTTGATTCCGAGAGTCAACCAGCCACCAGCCACTCGCACGGCTCGGCTGGTGGCTGGGTGATTCTAGTTGATTCCGGGAATCACCTAGCCACCAGCTGGGCCGGGCGGGCGGCTGGTGGCTAGTTGGCCGACAGCCACCAGCTGCTCGCCCGACCCAACTGGTGGCTGGGTGATTCCCGAAATCACCCAGCCATGAGCCAGGTGAGCGGCTGGTGGCTGGTTGATTCTGCCCGGCTGGTGGCTGGTTGATTTCTAGAATTGCCCAGCCATCAGCCGCTCGCCCGGCTGGTGGCTGGTTCATTCCCAGAATCACCCAGCCACCAGCCACGCGGCTGGTGGCTGGGTGATTCCGGGAATGAACCAGCCACCAGCCGCCCGCCCGACTGGTGGGAATCACCCAGCCACCAGCCGCCCCCGGGCAGGTTGATTCCTGAAATCAAAAGCAAAAGGAGAGATAGTTAACATTTATCAAAAACCACAATTATTGGTTAACTATCTTATAGACATTTGTTCAGATGAAGGAGATTGAGTTCTGGATTTATTTTCTGGCTCAGTTAAGTTTTATTATATGGAATTGAATTTCAATATGTTATTTTTTAATTAATATGTCATTGTACTAATTTAGTTCATTATCTCTTTTGTGCTTGATAATTAGGTACAACGCTAGCATGTTGCCTTCAAAAAGGAAGAAATTGCATTGCAATTGAAAAAGATCCAGTACAGTGCAATTTCATTCACCAAAGAATTAATGTTCTTCAATTTCTTCCAGATGCAATGCAAGAAATTGGGTTGAATAAAGGGGACTTTAGTGAATCACGTGTGGCAAAAAAGGCAAAGGAACCCCAACCACCATTACATGGAATGTTTGGAAAGACATACATTGGGAGATTCGCAAACATCAAAGACCCATTTGAAGAGGAAAGTGAGCAAAAGGAAACAAAAAATATTGTGGAAGAAGACAATGATGAAACTCTAGAGGACGAAGAGTTTGGATTACGTGACATTGTTGATTAAATTTAAGTTATGCTTGTAAATCAAGCTTTGCAATGTGTTGACTTTGACATTTTATGAGAAGAATAAACACTCAATTAGGGTTGTTATACGTTCAATATTTGTAATATGGGATTTTGACATTGATTTTTAAGTTAATCATTATTTTTTGAAAAAAAAAGAGATTATTATTATTTTTTTGACATGAAATTCATAAAAAAAACTATTATTTAACCATTTTTAGTTAAAATTATCATATAAAAATTGTGATTTTGACATGTCAATTCTAGCAAAAAATTATCAAAACGTGTAGTTTTTAGTTATATTTATGTTAAAAATGGTTATTTTTATGTCCATTATTAAAAAATATTGCTTTTTAGAAACAATTATTTCATGTGGATTGAAAAATTAATTAAGGATGTATAAATATGTAGAATATCGAAAATTCTAAATATCGACCTCCTAATTTAAAAATGCAAAACAATAAAAACCTCACTAAAAAAAAGTTAAAAATAAAATAAAAAACAAGAAAATGTGAAGAAAACGGCCACTTAAAAAATGATCAAATTTACAAAATAATTATTTACATTTTATACATTAGAAAATTTAAAGACAAAACACAGGTCTTTTAAAAAAAGGGGGTGATGCAGAATACTCACTTTTTTAAATCAGCATGAAAATCACTACCATTCTAAAATGATTCTAAAACGTAATGTACATAAAAAATTAAAGTGCCAAAAACTATGCTCTAAAAAAAACATGTTCGTTCTGCATCACCCCTTTTCAAAATCATGTCACTTTTTTCTATCTTTACGAAATGGGTAATAGTATCAGTTCCTGTTTCAAAGTTTACATTGTTCATATATGGTTTATTTCCACGTTGTGTTCGGCACCTATCACATTCCTTGCGATAGGCCATCCCTTGCTAAACTCCAATTGCGATATGCGATATTAGCCCGGACACGATATAATTATTCGCTCAAGTTAATAAAATTTCAAGTCTGCCATATGTGTTTTGCGAAGGTTTTTTTTGTTAAATCATTTTTATGATTTTAACGAAGAATTAACCTAAACCTTTGTTTTAGCCAAAAAACTCCGCTAATCTTAGTTTTAACCCATAATAAAGCCATTTCTGCCATAATTGATCGTTGGTTCCCTCTGTACTCCTTCACTCCACCATCGTCCAATCACATACATCCAAACCCAACAGCCCTCGGAAAATTTCGGGTTGACTCTTTGTACGAGCTTTACCCGCCCGAAAAGTGGTATTCCATTGAACTCCCCTTGCTATGTGTCAAGCTCATATCATTTTAGGTGACCCCTCCTAAAACTGCCGACACCTTATAAGCGGTGTGATGAAAATCGCCTTCTGCAGAACGACAAAATGGTTACTATCTACTATCGTGCCTTATTTCAAAAGAAAATTGTTTTTCTCATTTAAACACCAAAATGACCACTTTTCTCTGTTTTGCCTATTTTACACCACTAAGCCTCCACAATGCCTCTATGACCAATTAAACCACTGTTTCACCTTCTGATACACTATGGACTCCTTCCAATGTCCTTTCAAGCTCAAAAAAGCCATTCACAACCATCTGTGTCACCTTATTTTTCTTAACAGTTTCTATGTTTTGCAGGGAAAGACCCCTATTCCAAGCTTGCAAAGAAAAAGCATGCATACAGTTGGAAGACAAATATGAAGACCATATCAGTTTACTTTACCTTGTAACATAAAATCTAAAGTGATTTACTGTTGAAAAACACAGTAAAAACCTAGATTGCATAGTAAAGGTAAAAAGAAATAGTAAAGGTTATTCTACAGGGTTAAATGATATTTACAGAGTTTAAAGGGTATAAGATGAAAAATCAAATGAATAAATCAACCAACGCAAAGTATTCAAACAATCAAGCAGCTTAAATGTGAAAAATATCAAACAGCAAAGCCATCATAACCTGAATAAAAGGGACAACAAGAAGCAGTTCAATTGTTGCCCCTTTCTTCTTGCATGAAGATCTTTTTCCTTTCCTAGAATAAATCTTAATCAGTTCTAGGATATTTCTTAGTTTTATTATTGTATAAATAACTCGCTTTTCGAGATGTTATAGATTCAAAGTTAAAGATTCATTGTTCATTGCTTGTTGAGTCTTGACTGTTAATTCTACTTTCCTAGACACTTGATGTACTCAGTCTTTTTGGAACCTTAATACAAAGCAAAGGATTCTGAATCCTGTTTTACACAGTTTGTGTTATCCTGTACGTTTTTCCAGTTATCAATCATTATGTTTTTCTTAATATGCTTATGACTTATAGAGATATCTAGGTAGGAATAATTGTGTCTAAATTAATTCCTATAAGCTCCTGAAGTGATCATCTATTAAGAGACTGGATTAATGATCTGTCTATTTAGCTAATCCCCTCTAATCAATAAATCATCAGCATCTTGTTTAAGCTTGAGTATACTACCTTGAACCTTTGGAATGTAGTTTAGAAGGTTTCCCTACTTATGATTGTTTTGTTTTACAGTCTGGAAACTACGATAATCATATTTTTTGTTGTCTTCTACACACCACTATTTTTTATCTATATCACTGTGTAAATTTTTATAGCAACCCTTGGCTGAAGTATTAACATAAAACAAAGGATTAAAGATTTCAATTCTACATATTTCTTTCATTGGTCTTCCAAAAAACTAAAACCAAAACCCCAAAACAATTATTTTAGATGCTTTGGCATTGGTAGCTGACCTACTACTATCTCAGAGGTACAACAATACTATCACAGAAAATGATTTGGTAACCCTAGCCCTTCTAGGCATTCCCAAGAGTTTTCACAACTACCAAGATTTGGTGAATGGGAGGGAGAAACTAGCAAATTATGAATTCTTGTGGTTTGATTTGGTACAAGATGAAATAAGGTAAAATTCCAGAGACATGACTTCATCTAAGGGTGGGGATGAAGAAAATTGTGGCTTGGCTAGAAAGGAAAATAACATGCTTAGTTGTGCCATGTTTGTGGCCAAGGGGTACTCTTAGGTTGAGGGGATTGAGTATGAGGATACCTTTTATCCTATAGTAAGGTATTGATCCATCAGATAAATCCTTGCTCTCACTGCACAGATGGGGTGGAAGATCCACCAGATAGATGTCAAAACAACATTCCTCAATGGATTTATTGAGGAGGAGGTGTATATCTTGAAACCCTAAGGCTTCAAGAATTTTTATTAAGAGTCTCATGTGTACAGACTCAAGCAAGAATTGTATGGTCTCAAGAAAGCACCCATGCTTGGTACATCAGGATCGATAGCTATCTCACTAGTTTGGGCTTCACCAAAAGTAAAGTGAATGAAAACCCCTATCATATTTTGGTAGAAGGTAAATTGTTGATTATTGACTTATATGTTGATGGCTTGATTCTGACTAGCGATGAGAAGCTTATCAGATCTTGCAAGGAGGACCTTGCAAGAAAGTTTGAGATGAAGGATAGGGTCTCATGCACTACTTCCTCATATTGTAAGTATGGCAAGGTGATGGGGAATTGTTTTTCTCTAAGGGAAACTATGCCAACAATATACTTTAGAGGTTCCACATGAACAAATGTAAACCAATGGAGACTCCTCTAGTGACCAACTAGAAGAAAGAGGATGCCACTTCAGGTGAGGAAGTGGATGCTACTGTGTACCAATAGTTGGCGGGTTCACTAATGTATCTTGTGAACAAATGACCAAATATGTGCTATGTATTCAACCAACTTATCCAGGATATGGTTAGGCCAACCAAACTATTTTTGAGGATAACTAAGCATGCTCTATGGTACCTTAGAGGCACTACACAATTTGGACTATGGTACAGGCAGAAAAAGGGAGTGAATTTGTGTGGATTCACAAATGTAGATTGGTCAGCGAGTCCATTAAACTTAAAGAGTAAATTAGGTGTAATTTTCAATGTTGGGTCCGAATTTGTTTCTTGGTAGAAGAGGAAGCAATGATCCGTGGCACTTAGCTCAACAAAAGTAGTATACTTGGTTGTACGTCAAGCAACATTTGAGGTGATCTAGATGACAAAGATAGTTGTTCGATTTTTTTGTGAGATGATGGATCCAACTATGATCTACTGTGATAACCAGAGTCACACCAATCTCTCTAAAAATCTTGTTTTTCACAATCAATCGAATCATATAGATATTTGGTGTCAGCATTTACAAGATTCTGTACAAAGGCAGATAATGTTGTTAGAGGGTAATATTTTAACAAAGCCTTTGTCAAGAGGGAAGTTCGAGTTCCATAGGTGTAGGATTAGGGTGGTTGATAATCCCTTTCTTGCTAAGAGGGAGTGTTGAAAATGCAACAATAAAATCTTAGTTTGACTTTTCCTTGGTCAAACTAGAGAAAATTCAAAGTTATATTTCAGTAGAAATCTTGGAGGTAGTTAACTGACGTGATCTATAATTTCATACTTTGGATGAATCCTCCTGAATATATTTAACGACCCTTGAGAATACATCTCCCATGACCTTGGTTTTATTTTTTCCTTTTATAATTCCCATTTACTACATGGAAATTTAACCTGGGGCTGTTACAAACCCCTCCCCCTTGGGAGAACACCATCCTTGGTGTTCTATGACACTTATGACCAGCCAAAACTATTGAACCTAACAAACATACTTCTTATGGAGCTTTATAACCCAACTCAATGAAATATTTACAATGACAAACTATTGAAAACATGACCAACATACTGCTTATTAGATCTTCATAAACACAGATTGATACAGTATTTACAATGACACACACGTACACACACAGTGTGTGTATGTGCATGTGTACCAAAATTAATTTTGTTCAATCAACAAATAAATAAGGATATAATGTCTCCATCTAATCAACCATCTCTAATGTAGCTTCATGAGGCTTGAAGTGCTTCCACTACACTTTAACGTGCTCTATTTATCGATTGTGGAGCATGAGTTTCTTCCATTGTAAGATGCATTGAGGCTATGGCTGTAACTCTCCTTTTGGTTCCACCTGTACTATATACCAATCAATCACATTATAAACATCCCATATATATATATATATATATATATATATATATATATATATATATATATATATATATATATATATATATATATATATATATATAAAGAAAATAAACATGGAAAACATCATGGGTTTTCACTAATGGAGGCAAAGCAAGTATGTAGGTCAATCGTCCAATCCTCTTAAGGATCTCAAAAGGATCACAATACCGAGTTACCAACTTGGCACATGTTCTAATCTTCGAGGACCTCTTCATGGGATTGACCACAAATACACATGCTCCCCAATTAGAAACAACTTGAATTCCCTATGTTGTCTCAGATATCTCTTCTTCTTATCCTCTGTTACTTTCAAATTCTTTGTGTTAACCTGCATCTATTTATCCATCTCTCTCAAGATATCCAATCCAATCAACGCATTGATTGCTGCATCACTCTAGCTGATAGGAGGGTTACAACTCCTTCCATAGAGAAACTCAAATGGACTCATCTTCAAGGATTCCTAATAGCCATTATTATAAGAAACTCCACCACTGGAAGATACTCCTCCCATTTCCTATGTTGATGCGTGACATACTGTTATGGACATATTTAGGCACTACAACCCCAATATTATATGTCGATAAACCAAGGGATCTTTAACCCCTAAAAGTGTTGTTTCATACCCTAAAGGATCATGGTTAAATGATTACATCATTCCCCAAAAGTTCCACCTGAAAAACCACTCAGAATTGGCCAAAACTGGACCATACTGACTGCTCCACTGTCAAGGTACGATGCATACTGAATTTTACACTAGCCAGCTGTGATGCATACTGAAGACGCCTTCTATGGGGTGTGATGAGTGAGGATGGACAAATGTCCGAGATAGTTTGCTAAGTGGATGCTCATGGAATCTTCAAGAAACTTCTCCTATGACACTTGCCCCTCTGAATTCACCCAGGGATGAGTAAGAGATCTAGGAAATCTCCAAGTGGAACCAATAAAAACAAGTGGAATGACACTAAACGAAAACCCAGAGATGACTCAAACCCTTGCAGACATCTATAAATGGATCCCTCATCTGAGAGATCTAGAGGCTAGAATTTGGTAATTTGTAAGGAAGTGCTAATAGTTTGTCTTTGAGAAAAGGCATTGTATTGTTGGGTGATCTTGCTTTTCATGAGGTGAAGAGGGATTTGATGCTGGGAGGATGTTGCTGGATTAGACAACTTGGTTGTAATTCTCCCTTCTATTATTAATAAATTTCTTTATGTTTTCCTCCATACAATCATGTATTTGTGAATGTTGTTATTTGTGAATTCCATTGTATGTTCAATATATTTCTCATTCTACATTGTTTATGATATAATAGATCGAGATGCTTTGATGGTGTCTTGTTACTTTGTCTCTATAGGTATTTGCTCCATGGGATAAGTAGGAGAAGAGGTGCAAGCTCTATCAAGGGAGAGAGAAATCAAGTAAGGAGTCAAGAGAAAGATCGAGGTTGGTCCCTTTGCTTCTCTCTTATCTATCATACATAAAGGAAATCAAAAATTGCTTTGATTGTTTGTTTCTAAGATAGCTACCAATCCTACTGGGACTAGTAGATCGAAAAGACACTAGTTTTCCTAGAAACAAAATGGTGACTACGTTGGGGATGAATAGTTTGTTTGTTTGTTGTTGATTTTTTGTTTTATAAACTATAGATGGAGCCTGAAGTTAGCCAGATAGCGTTCGAACTACTCTTGCTCTGCAATTGCAAAGTATATGAATGTTGCTTTAGTCAATCTCTGGTTTAGTTTATGATTTGAACATCTGACTTACGAGCATTCTAGATGCCCTATTGGTAGTTCAATAACCCTCCAGGATCATTCCCTTGTACTTTGTTCTTTATTGTCCATAATAGCTCAACTTAACTCACTGAATTTAACTACAAATTTGAGCCAAAACCCACCTCAGTTGCACTCCCTGGCCCATCACACTATCTGTCACTGGAAGCCAGTATGCATCGCACTTCCCAAGTGTATCAGGTGAGATGCATAATTGTTTCTGTGAATCACAGATGCGATAATTAAGTAGTCCTATTTCTCTCCTTGAAATTTAGGTTTTCTTGTCCTTGTTTTCAGCTCTGTTCAATTGTTTTACTGCTTATGAACAATATCTCATTGTTGAATCCTCCTTGCTTTACATAGTTCAGCCTCCATTGATTAAGATTAACAAATGTTTTTTATGTATTTGTCCATCATTTTCAATCCTTCATAGAAAATTTTCTTAAATCGAACTATCGTTTTGGTGCAAAAAAGTGTCGTAACTGTCGTTTTGTATCAAAAGTGAAGTGTTGTTGAGTCTTCCTTCCTTTGATAGTCGATTGAAATTTTTGTCATGTATTTGATTTGATTTTTTGATATCTTGAAGTGTCGAAAGCATTCTCTATTCGAAATCAAAAAGTGTCGTTTAGTCTTCCTTTTGTTTTGAAGAGAAATTGTCAAGTGTCGCTTTGAAGAAAATATTTCAGATCTATACTTAGTTTTCCTTTTTGGCATTCTTCACATTAAAGGGAACGAAAAACAAATACATGCATATGCATTTGCATTTAGACTGTGTGCAAAAAATGATTTAGGAAATGTGCATTTAGTGTGCTCTTTACTCTTTGTTTGAAAGAATCGTAATCTTCTTTCCTTAGTAGCTAGGATTTTCATTGCTGAACATAAAGAATGATTGTTTATCATTTTAGATTGCATATTTAGGAACTTTACATCTACATCACACGGTGAACCTTGAAAGACAAACTACTAAACAAGATCAACTCTAAAATAAATTTCAATGAACTTAACAACGGTTTGGAACCTAACGCAACACATCTAGAGGTCTAGGCTAGAGATGTGTTTCGGCGTCATAAAATCTAGTAACTATCGTTTTCATCAAAGGTTGGGTGATTCCTCCTCTTTGATACGACAAGTGCTAGCACAGACTTGTGCTCCCCGTACCGTCGAGTATATATTGGGAGACCACAATAGGATTATATCCTTTATCCATAGGAAGTTGTGTCTACCACCCTATCGATCGCAATGCACTAAACACAACATTTAGGAAGGTTGACTGTCGTACATAAGTCCCTGGTAATTTCTCTTTAATTTATCACCAAGGTGTATTTTGCAGTTTTGTGATTGGTTTGGTAACTCCTATGTCTAGATCTCCAAAGTACTCACTTTCATTCCTTTTCGACTCCTTAAAAGAAAAGGTCCATCTGAGCACTTGTCACTTCAGGCTCATTCGAAATCGAAGGGGACTAGAGTCATCTTTACCTTTTTCTCAACTCTTAAAAATTGAAAAAGAAAAGTTGTGTCAAAGCATCTTTAAAATTTATTTAATTTCAGAATAACATCCTTGTTCCTTCGTTGGTCTTAGGTTGACATAGCGGAGTCCACCAATCAAGGAATCCCTTTGGAGGGGATTCCTAGTCCTTTTACATCTTGGGGAAATATTGATGCACCTCATATGGCCACTTTGTCCCTTTCGGGACTTACTATTGGCCTGCCAGTATGGCTTTTCTCAACCTCTGTGCTTCAAAATAATGTGATTCCTCAACAACTAAATCGTCATCCAGTTGATACTCAAGTTGACCCTTCACCTTCCTCTTCATTTGTTTCTCCCTCCCCTTCTTCATCTTCACTTGGTGAAAATAGCAGTGCCAGTAACTGAGTGACCGAGAAGAAGAAGAAAGGGAAGGAGAAGAAGAAGAAGTCAGTTAAGCAAGGGGGCAACCATGAATCATCTGGTGAAAATCCGCACACTAAACCTCCTAAATATCTTTGTGTAATTTGCAAAGGAAACTATTTTCATCAATATTTTATGTGCATTCCTCCATTTTTGAGAGAATGGTCTCCCCATTCACACCAACTGGTGTCATCAACCTCTGCTGATCATGTTGATAATACACCATCAATTAGTGATAGTAAAGTCCACGGACAAAAAGAAAAAGTCAAAGTTCCATGTGCGTTATGTGAAGGGAACCATATACTTCCCCGTTGTCCATTTTTGGGTGAAGCCAAAGGAGTCTTGCATAACCATCCTACTTCACCACAACGACTTCCACCTGGATACAAGAAACTCTCCCCTAGTCCTTTACTAGTTGAAAATCTGACTGATTTAACTGAGCCGTTGGTTGAAACACCTATCATTGAAAGTGAATCTTTTGAGTCCATATCGGACCAAATTCAACAGGTCAAGATAGCAGTCGACCTTGTCTTGCCTTCATAAATTCCACCTTCAGATGATATCATTCCCAAAGAGAGTGAGAATGATATTTTTCAAATTCTGTTTGTCACTTTAAAGTCTGATGAACCTGGGGGCAATCCGCCCGTTCCTTCACAACAGGAAAAGAATCCCCCAGCTCCCGCTACTCAAGGGGTTATTTCATCTGTTTATTCAGTACCCCCTCGAAGCAGTCTAGTTACTTCCTTTGATTGGAATCGACTAGCAAGATCCCACCTTCATTCTAATGTAACATTCCGGATCATAGTACAAGTTTACAAAATGATCGTGTTTGGCACTATCATAGATGAAGGGGCTTTAGTGAGTATCCTTTCCTCAACTGCTTGGAAAGCGCTTAGTTCACCATCGCTTATGCCTATTACATAGAATTTTTCAGGCTTTAATAAAAGAACCACTCGACCGTTAGGGATCCTTCACAAGTTGCCAATAACTTTGAGAAGGAAAATCGTTCACTTGAATGTGATGGTAGTCCACGGACTGTTAGATTACAATCTACTCCTCGGACGTGACTATGTTTACAACATGGAATCTATTGTTTCAACACTCTTTCGAACGATGTGTTTCCCGCATGACGGAAAAATTGTCACTATTAACTAGCTTCCATTTCCTGGTTCAAACATAGCTTCAAGTCAAACATCATCCCTAAATGGTCTTTTTACGCCGAGAATGTCTCTTCAACCTTCATTCCATCCACCTAATTACCACGAGTAGTCTGGTGAATGTGATGAAGCTTAGGGGGCATGCACTATAGTCTGCTTAGGCAGACAAACCCAGCTGAAAAGATAGGTTTCCCTATAGGTTATGTGATTGGAGGTGTTATCTCACACCATTCACCTTTGTCTATTTTATGTACAAAGCCAAGGAAGTGTTTCGTCGGCTCCGCTGACAAAAACAATCCTGCTCAACCATAGTGAATTCTATATGGTTACCTGGAGACTCTCCTTTTCTTGATTCCTAGGGGCATGCAAACCTTTTTATGTAAGCAAAAAACGACCAATTTCATTTTTTAGCTTTTTAGCATTTTTAGCTTTTTAGTTTTTTAACTTCATAGGTTAGGTGATTGCTCTAATCCACCATTCACCATTGTCTACATTGCGGACAAGGAAAACGAAGGGTTTTGTCTAAACTGCTGATGAAACCATCCTACCTAACCTCAACAGTTCCTTATTTTTTTAGTGTTTTTTTAGCTTTGTAGTTTGGTTGTTTCTAGCCTACATAAAAAGGTAATGAGAAATGTTATTGTATGGTTCAAGCTCGTTAAAAAATAAACCTACCACTGAGCATATGTTCCCCTAGAGTTCAAGATCGTTAAAAAATGAACCAATGTTCGGTAAATAACCCTTGTGATTCCAATTATATCAGCCTTTTGAACCTTGGTTGTGTTCCCTCCATCACCTCCGTCCGTTTGGCTGATCATATGCTTCCACTTGATTTTTTACCATTTTGAGGAACAACTATGATGATTGGTCTTATTAGTCACCCTTTTCACATCACCATGTTTTGAGAAGTTCCAAGCTCATCCGGAACCAGTTGCTACCTTGAAACACCACTCATTCCTCAAAAAACGAGTCCACCTTAAACCCTTTTTAGACTCGCTAAATATGAAAATATTGTCGAGCAATTGGCCTCTCCAACTCGCTAAAGTGATTGGAAGCACCATCCCTCCTATATATTTTAAACTCTTCAGACCTGAGGGATTATCTCATGAAAAAGTTCGAGCACTTTTCTTTTTCAGCTCGCTAAAGTGATTGGAAAAGTCATCCCCTTTGTATTACTTTAATATTTTTCAGACTTAATGGATTATGCTACGAAAAATAACTACTAGAGTTTTCTTTTCGTTCCTTTTCAAACTCTCTAAATATGAAAAGGACTGAGTTATCTTTGTCGTTAAGCTCATTAAAACAATAGCGACAAACTTGTCCACCAACACAAGAACGAGTTTCACTGTCGCTAGACTCACTAAAACATAGCGACAGGTTTGCCCAAAGGGCAAATTATAGAACAAGAATATGTTATCCTCCTCAAGCTTGAAAAAAATAAAGAGGTACTAGTCAGCAATGACTGGAGAAAAAGGGTAGAAAACTTGAAGAATTTTATGGTAGCAAGTTGCTTTTGAACATGACACTTTCACTCCATCACCATGATTGAGTCGGGTTGGGTTATTCCGTTCACCAGTCATATCACCATTGGTCCTCCATACCATCCATATTTTCATGTTAACGCTACCAATCCATCTCAGTGTTGCCGATATGTTCAAGAGAAGTCATTCAGAGAATTCACCATCTAGTTAATGCCTCATCCACTGCAATACCTTCACCCTCCATTTTTCATGACCGCCATTCCTGAACCTTTTATTATCAAATTGTTTCCAACTCCAGAAAACCATTTGCTTCATTTCTTGTCATAGATATGGGATACATTAAGGCCCTCCTATGACGAGTCACTTCTTGTCGACATCAGCTCATTATCCAACAAGTTGACTTAGAAACAACCCTTTCAGTACTTTGAAGCTTGCATGCCTGAATGGTAAGTTTCTTACTTCCAGTGACAGGTTTACATCAATAGCCTTGACCGAAAGATTTTGCGTGGTGTTCGACATTAGATCATATATTCACACCACGTGAATTGTACTATAGTACCTTGAGGGTCATTATCATCATCGGTGATTCCTCTCGCGCCTATTAACAGTTTACATTATTGGCTGGTAATCAAGCGATGTCTTTCCATGTTCGACTTCAAGACATATTTTCACATGGATCAACTTGTACATCGGGCGAAGATTGAATGAGTTTGAAGACCCCAGATCTAGTTTCATCCATCTGGGCTGCGATATATTCAGGGATATAAAGACATAAAATGTACATACAAGCTGCATAGATAGTCATCTAAGCCAGGGAAGATGACTCTTTATATGAAGAATCACCAATCTACAACTGCAGAAGATTATCTGTCCTATGTACACAAAAATGAATTTATAATGCTGGGCATGGGAATGCCCGCCTCAACTAGATCATGAAAATAATATTATGATGATGTATTTTATTGTATCTTATGTAGGTCACCTTCCAGTTCGAATACCTTGGACCCTCATGAGAAAGAATTTCACTCGACATCAAAAGATTTACGACTTCATGCTTTACGGGGAAACCGTTATAGACATATTTGGGCACTACAACCCCAATCTTATATGTCGATAAACCAACGGATCTTTAACCCCTAAAAGTTTTGTTTCGTACCCTAAAGGATCATGGTCAACTGATTACATCATTCGCCAAAAGTTCCACATGAAAAACTACTAAGAACTGGCCGAAACTGGACCATACTGACTGCTCCATTATCAAGGTGCGATGCATACTGACTTCTACACTAGCCAGGTGCGATGCATACTGAAGAGGCCTTTTGTGGGGTGTGATGAGCAAGGATGGAAAAATGTCCGAGACAGTTTGCTAAGTGGATGCTCATGGAATCTTCCAAAAACTTCTCCTATGACACTTGCCTCTCTGAATTCGCCCAGGGATGAGTAAGAGAACCAAGAAATCTCCAAGTGGAACCAAGAACAACAAGTGGAATGACACTAATCGAAAACTGAGAGATGACTCACACCCTTGCAGACATCTATAAATGGATCCCCCATCTGAGAGATCTAGAGGTTGGAATTTGGTAATTTGTAAGGAAGTGCTGATAGTTTGTCTTTGAGAAAAGGTGTTGTATTGTTGGGTGATCTTGCTTTTCATGAGGTGAAGAGGGCTTTGATGCTAGGAGGATGATGATGGATCAGACAGCTGGGTTGTAATTCTCCATTCTATTATTAATAAAGTTCTTTGAGTTTTCCTTTATACAATCATGTGTTTGTGAATGTTGTTATTTGTGAATGCCATTGTATGTTCAATTTATTTCTGACTCTGAACTGTTTATGATATAATAGATCAAGATTCTTTAATGGTGTTTTGTTACTTTGTCTCTATTGGTATTCACTGAGCAAGATAAGTAGGAGAAGAGGTGCAAGCTCTATCAAGGGAGAGAGAAATCAAGCAAGGAGTCAAGCAGAAGATCCAGGTTGGTCCCTTTGCTTCTCTCTTATCTATCATACATAAAAGAAATCACAAATTTCTTTGATTGTTTGTTTCTAGGATAGCTACCAATCCTAGTGGGACTAGCAGATCGAAAAGAGAGTAGTTTTCCTGGAAACACATACATCTTAAACATATCCTCAAACATGTTGTTAACCCTCTTTGTTTACCCATTTTTCTATAGATAATAAGTTGTACTTAAGGCCAACTCTATCGCAAAGCCTGCAAACAAATCCATCCAAAATGTGGAAGTTAAATTGGCATCCCTATCAGATATAATCCTCTTGGGAAATCCATGCATCCTCACTATCTTTTTAATGAATACTTGAGCCACTTCACTAGATGAATTAGTATATTTCATTAGAATGAAGTGAGTTACCTTGCTCAACCTGTCGACCACAACCATGATCGAGTCATGCTTCTTTCATGTCGCTAGAAATTCTATAATGAAATCCATGGAAATAACATCCCATTTCCATTCCAAAATCAGAATAGGTTGCAACAAACTAGTTGGATGCTTGTATTCATCTTTCACCAGATGATAGTCCAATCACCCAGCATCAAACTCGACCACTTATTTATTCAAATTAGGCCAATACTATAACTTCTTGATAGCTATCAAAGTCTTGTGATATCTTAGGTAACCTGAATATGCCTTCACGTTAAACTCTCTTAAAATAAGCTTCTTCACTTCACCATCGTTAGGAACATAGATCTTTCTCCTGAATCTGACCAAACCATCTGTTGTAAGATGATACTCCTCATCCTTATCACCTTCACATTACTGTTGTAATCTCTTCTTCGTTTCTTGGTACCTCTCATCATGCTTGCCTGTATGTAAGACCTGAACTGCTTGCACCCTAAATTCTAGCCACCCGTGTCTGGTTCAGCTTTTTGAGGAGTGCACCACCATAAGAGGAGACTCTGATGTTCATAATAAAATACCCTTCCAAGGTCACATACCACTGCACCAGTGGGTTGTAGAGTCACGACATAACACAGAGCTAAGGAGATGAGAGTCAATTGGGAGAAAGTCCCACCCAATTTCCCATTCACACTCTGATCAATTCCAATGACACCCTAGAGAATAGGCACTGCAATAAACCAAAACCCATAGAAATTACCAGGTGAAATCCAAAAGCAAGTTGGGAGCAAGTTGCTTAGCCAGTTTGGAGGATTCCATAGGGAGTGTAAGAATACATAAAGGATTGAATTGCATTGATCTCACTTCTGCAAGCTCATGCCACCCCTGTCACATTCCAATTTATATCATGTTGCATTTTCATATCCCTTTTCATATCCCCAATAACCATCAGTGAGCTATAGCAATGACTTAAAGTGTTTCACTTACCCCGAAATTCCATCACCATAATATTTTTACGAAACCCATTGTCCTTCGTATGAAATCTTGATCCCACCTGCATTCACATAATTTCTCATGAACATCAATGGTTGATTTTTCACATAGCCTTGTTGCTACATATCCTGCCATGCAATGCTCCTTCCTTACACATGCATGGAGGGTCTGGAGGCAGGCTAGACCTGGCTCCAAACAACCTTTGCATGGCTCCCGACAACCTTGGATTATCCAACCATCCAGGTTTAAAACGCTGCTATTTGAATAATTAAATGCATCATTATTTTTTCTTAAAAAATACATGGCTCAATGTTTTTGTCTTTGTTCCTGTTAAAATAATAGATTTTCAAAATCTATTTTACAAATAAATTTATTTTCAATATTATAATATTTTTATAAAATAATAAATTACAATATTTCTTTGAAAAAATATATATATATTTTTCAATTCACAAGTTTATCATTTTTTAATATCTATTAAAATATTTTTAATGTGTTATAATTTACCTATAAGATGTAGACTAAGTAATTTGTGTGGGGTTTAGTCTCTCTCTTTACTAAAAAAAAAAAATGAAAATATAAATTACCTTTAAAAAATTAGTAACATGATATATATATATATATATATAATATATTATATATATATATATATATATATATATATATATGAAAGCATTTTTAATATCTTGTCAGTATACATATCATTTATTACACCATAAGGCATTCCTCTGGGAAGAACTCCCCTCCAGTGCCACTCTGTACCTTCCTACGCCATTGATTTCATTGTTAGACGATGGAATTAATATTCGATTCATTATCCCTGGCTGCGCATCGCATTTGGCATCTGGCAAGCATGCACTGCAATCTGAATCCTCCTGCGCTCTTTGTTCATTAATCAAAACGAGAAACTTCCAGGATAAGGATATCATGCCCGAGGGATCCACGAGCATCGTGCGAGAAAGCCCTACTGCTGCCATTGTCAAATTCAAGGTCGGAAGTATCGAGCTGGCCCATCACCATACCTTTGGGTATGATCTTCTTGTTGTGTCTGGGTGATGCCGTTTGATAAAGTCGGTTTTCACACGCGGTAAGTGGTATCTCAGAATAAACTGGAAGCAAGCAAGCAGCATAGCATTGGAAATATGGTAGAAGAAGATATGGCCAGGTCCAAACCCCCGCATATCCTCAAAACCTAGATTTCCCCACCATTCTTAAAAGTTTAGTAGGTTTATTCTAGCATAAGGAGCCTCAAGGCACTCGAGATATTGACTACCCGTTGTTCGCCGGTTTGATTCCCAAACGAAATATAGACCCTCCGCCGCTGAATTTCCGAGGGTTTCAACGACAAATTATCATGCAGGCACCCTGTCAAAGGTACAACTTTTTTACAGCTCGTTTGAGATCCAGTTTTGGGGTTCTGTTCTTTTGTTGTTGGGCTGAAATTGGGTTTACCCATTGTTAGGTTATTCAGTTGTGTGGGAATATTCTTAGTTTTGTTAATTGAGTGATGTGAATACTATCTAGTTTCTGTAGAAACTATAATTTTTTTTTTCCTGGTGGTTCACGGCGTCTTGCACATTGTCTGTGAATTTTCAGGGTTTTTCCAAATTTCATTATTATTTAAATTCGGGGTTTTGCTGTAATTGGGGTTCAATTTTGGTTGTAATCGATCTTTTGTTTATGTAAAATTGCAACGGAAGAGGAACTGGTTGGCTTCTATCTGAAGAAAAAGATCCAAGGTGGCCACTGGTTCAGACACGACAATTCGCAACGAGCAGCTTCAATGCATCGATCAAAATAAATTTCTCGTGTTTTATGAAGGAAAAGCCCTTACAGACAAAGGACGGACTAGATTATGAACGAGGATGCCAGATTCAGATCCTCCACAGTCAAGGTCATTAATTTACAGTTTCCTTAAATGTAATGATTCAGAATTTGCAAGGAATTCTGTAGGGTTATTTTATTTTATTTTATACAAGGATGGATTCTTTATCCAACATTATTCAACACATTTCAAATAAGAAACAGGAGCTGAGTTCCAATAGTGATACATGCACAATTTCTGTGCAAAAAACGAAAATGATATATAAAGGTCCCTTCGTCTCACATCCCCAAGTTTCTCAACCTAAAGTGCCAAGAACAGCAATCAGGTATATACTTGGGGATATTTGTTTCCTACCCAACAAACCATAGTTTAAAATAAATATATGGTCAGCCAAGAACCATGAGCAAACAATCCTAGAGATCTGCATCACAGGTGTATTTGATTGAACTTTGAAGAATACACATGAGCGAAAATTGGTGGAAGCAGTAAACTACAGACGATGAGTAATTAGAATAGTTTTATATAAATGATACAGTCCAGTTATCTTTAAAAGAATAGTTATTGAAAGACATCTCAAGTGATATAAGCATAAGACCACTGTCAACTGAGGCTGCTTAAAGGTTGGTTATGATTTTAAACAAATGGTGCAGAAAAGGTGGAGGCTCCAAATCTCAATCTAAACTCCCCTTCCCCTCACTTGGAATAAGGGGTTGAAAGTTTACATTGTTGTGATTAGATGTTAGGATTCTAAAATGCAGATGAATCTTCCTACAACAGAAATCATGGGATTTCACCTGCTCTCAAGCACAACGAGCGAAGGAAAAAAAGACAGTAATCCCCTTCTAACCAACCAAAATATAAACAAGCACCTACAATTTGAACATAATCTGGTCTTTTAATCGTAGGCTACACCTTGGTAATATTATTTAATATTACAGAGATCAAAAAAACTCAGTCAGTCAAATAATATTACACCATCCATGTAAAATTGAATCCAAAAGACATAGACAGATTGGATGGATTGAAAAGTCAACCCCTGCATTTAGTAATTCTAGTGCTCTAGCAAGCATGCCATCTAACTTTCGTAGGTGGAATGATTAGGCCATCCTCGCTGGAAAAAAACAATCACACCCAGGGTCTACACTCCGACTTATCAAGGTTGGACAGGACGAAAGGTTGAAGGGTTCACTGCATTTAGTTCTGGCGTT